>CM060986.1:210216191-210816191 GCA_030765065.1 Deroplatys truncata | reverse complement strand
TTATATCAGCCTCTGTGGTCATATAGCATGCATAAACATCTCAGTGTAAACTATGGGAAAGATAATGGTTCCATAGGCGGTTATATCAGCCTTTGTGGTCATATTAGCATGCATAAACATCTCAGTGTAAACTATAGGAAAGGTAATGGTTCCATAGGCGGTTATATCAGCCCCTGTGGTCATATAGCATGCATAAACATCTCAGTGTAAACTATAGGAAAGATAATGGTTCCATAGGCGGTTATATCAGCCTCTGTGGTCATATAGCATGCATAGACATCTCCGTGTAAACTATAGGAAAGATAATGGTTCCATAGGCGGTTATATCAGCCTCTGTGGTCATATAGCATGCATAAACATCTCAGTGTAAACTATAGGAAAGATAATGGTTCCATAGGCAATTATATCAGCCTCTGTGGTCTGATACCACGCATAAACATCTCAGTGTAAACTATGGGAAAGATAATGGTTCCATAGGCGGTTATATCAGCCTCTGTGGACTGATACCATGCATAAACATCTCAGTGTAAACTATAGGAAAGATAATGGTTCCATAGGCGGTTATATCAGCCTCTGTGGTCTGATACCATGCATAAACATCTCAGTGTAAACTATAGGAAAGATAATGGTTCCATAGGCGAATATATCAGCCTCTGTGGTCTGATACCATGCATAAACATCTCAGTGTAAACTATAGGAAAGATAATGGTTCCATAGGCGGCTATATCAACCTCTGTGGTCTGATACCATGCATAAACATCTCAGTGTAAACTATAGGAAAGATAATGGTTCCATAGGCGGTTATATCAGCCTCTGTGGTCTGATACAATGCATAAACATCTCAGTGTAAACTATAGGAAAGATTATGGTTCCATAGGCGGTTATATCAGCCTCTGTGGTATGATAGCATGCATCATCATCTCAGTGTAAACTATAGGAAAGATAATGGTTCCATAGACGGTTATATCAGCCTCTGTGGTATGATAGCATGCATAAACATCTCAGTGTAAACTACGGGAAAGACAATGGTTCCATAGGCGGTTATATCAGCCTCTGTGGTATGATAGCATGCATAAACATCTCAGTGTAAACTATAGGAAAGATATTGGTTCCATAGGTGGTTATATTAGCCTCTGTAGTCTGATACCATGCATAAACATCTCAGTGTAAACTATGGGAAAGATAATGGTTCCATAGGCGGTTATATCAGCCTCTGTGGACTGATACCATGCATAAACATCTCAGTGTAAACTATAGGAAAGATAATGGTTCCATAGGCGGTTATATCAGCCTCTGTTGTCTGATACCATGCATAAACATCTCAGTGTAAACTATAGGAAAGATAATGGTTCCATAGGCGGTTATATCAGCCTTTGTAGTCATATAGCATGCATAAACATCTTAGTGTAAACTATAGGAAAGATAATGGTTCCATAGGCGGTTATATCAGCCTTTGTGGTCATATAGCATGCATAAACATCTCAGTGTAAACTATAGGAAAGATAATGGTTCCATAGGCGGTTATATTAGCCTCCGTCGTCTGATACCATGCATAAACATCTCAGTGTAAACTATAGGAAAGATAATGGTTCCATAGGCGGTTATATCAGCCTCTGTGGTCTGATACCATGCATAAACATCTCAGTGTAAACTATAGGAAAGATAATGGTTCCATAGGCGGTTATATCAGCCTTTGTGGTCATATAGCATGCATAAACATCTCAGTGTAAACTATAGGAAAGATAATGGTTGCATAGGCGTTTATATCAGCCTGTGTGGTCATATAGCATGCATAAACATCTCAGTGTAAACTATAGGAAAGATAATGGTTCCATCAGCGGTTATATCAGCCTTTTTGGTCATATAGCATGCATAAACATCTCAGTGTAATCTTTAGGAAAGATAATGGTTCCATAGGCGGTTATATCAGCCTCTGTGGTCATATAGCATGCATAAACATCTCAGTGTAAACTATAGGAAAGATGATGGTTCCATAGGCGGTTATATCAGCCTCTGTGGTAATATAGCATGCATAAACATCTCAGTGTAAACTATAGGAAAGATCATGGTTCCATAGGCGGTTATATCAGCCTCTGTGGTCATATAGCATGCATAAACATCTCAGTGTAAACTATAGGAAAGGTGATGGTTCCATAGGCGGTTATACCAGCCTCTGTGGTCATATAGCATGCATAAACATCTCAGTGTAAACTATAGGAAAGATAATGGTTCCACAGGCGGTTATATCAGCCTCTGTGGTCATATAGCATGCATAAACATCTCAGTGTAAACTATAGGAAAGATGATCGTTCCATAGGCGGTTATATCAGCCTCTGTGGTCATATAGCATGCATAAACATCTCAGTGTAAACTAAAGGAAAGGTAATGGTTCCATATGCGGTTATATCACCCTCTGTGGTCTGACACCATGAATAAACATCTCAATGAAAACTATGGAAAGGACAGTGGTTCCATCAGCCTCTGTGGTCTGATACCATGCATAAACATCTCAGTGAAAACAATGGGAAAGATATTGGCTCCATAGGCGGTGGTATCAGCCTCCGTAATGTCATACCGTGCACAAATATGTGAGTGTAATCTATGGGAAGGATAATGGTTCCATAGGCGTTGGTATCAGCCTCTGCAGTCTGATACCATGCATAAACATCTCAATGTAAACTATAAGAAACATAGTGGTTCTGTAGGTGGTGGTATCAGTCTCTGTGTTCTGATACCATGCATAAACATCTGAATATAAGCCATGAGAAAGATAGCAGTACCATAGGTGGTGGTATCAGTCTCTGTAGTCTGATACCATGCATAAACATCTGAATATAAGCCATGAGAAAGATAGCAGTACCACAGGTGGTGGTATCAGTCTCTGTAGTCTGATACCATGCATAAACATCTTAATATAAGCCATGGGAAATTTAGCAGTTACATAGGTGGTGGTATCAGTCGTTGTAGTCTGATAACATGCATACATATCTCAATATAAGCCATTTGAAAGATAGCAGTTCCATAGGTGGTGGTATCAGTCTCTGTAGTCTGATACCATGCATAAACATCTCATGTATAATCCATGAGAAAGGTAGCAGTTCCATAGGTGGTGTCATAAGGCTCTGTTGTCATATACCATGTATAAACATCTCAATATAACCCATGAGAAAGGTAGCAGTTCCAAAGGCGGTGGTATAGGTCTCTGTTGTCTGATACCATGCATATGCATCTCAATATAAGCCATGAGAATGGTAGTAGTGCTATAGGCGGTAGTACAAGACTCTGTAGTCTGATACCATGCATAAACATCTCAATATAAGCCATGAGAAAGATAGCAGTTTTATAGGCGGTGATATCAGTCTCTGTAGTCTGATACCACGCATAAACGTCTCAAAATAACTCATGACAAAGGTAGCAGTTCCACAGGCGGTGGTATAAGTCTCTGTTGTCTGATACCATGTTTAAGCATCTCAATATAAGCCATGAGAAAGGTAGTAGTTCTATAGGCGGTGTTATAAGACTCTGTAGTCTGATACCATGCATAAGCATCTCAATTAAAGCCATGAGAAAGGTAATAGTTCTATAGGCGGTGGTATAAGACTCTGTAGTGATACCATCCATAAGCATCTCAATTAAAGCCATGAGAAAGGTAATAGTTCTATAGGCGGTGGTATAAGACTCTGTAGTCTGATACCATGCATAAGCATCTCAATTAAAGCCATGAGAAAGGTAATAGTTCTATAGGCGGTGTTATAAGACTCTGTAGTCTGATACCATGCATAAGCATCTCAATTAAAGCCATGAGAAAGGTAATAGTTCTATAGGCGGTGGTATAAGACTCTGTAGTGATACCAAGCATAAGCATCTCAATATAAGCCATTAGAAAGGTAGCAGTTCCATAGGCGGTGGTATAAGTCTCTGTAGTCTCATACCTTGCATAAACATCTCAGTGTAAACTATGGGAAATACAATGGTTCCATAGGCCATTATATCAGCCTCTGTGGTATGATAGCATGCATAAACATCTCAGTGTAAACTATAGGAGAGATAATGTTTCCATAGGCGATTATATCAGCCTCTGTGGTATGATAGCATGCATAAACATCTCAGTGTAAACTATAGGAGAGATAATGTTTCCATAGGCGATTATATCAGCCTCTGTGGTTTGATACCATGCATAAACATCTCAGTGTAAACTATAGGAAAGATAATGGTTCCATAGGCGGTTATATCAGCCTCTGTGGACTGATACCATGCATAAACATCTCAGTGTAAACTATAGGAAAGATAATGGTTCCATAGGCGGTTATATCAGCCTCTGTGGTCTGATACCATGCATAAACATCTCAGTGTAAACTATAGGAAAGATAATGGTTCCATAGGCGTTTATATCAGCCTTTGTGTTCATATAGCATGCATAAACATCTAAGTGTAACCTATAGGAAAGATAATGGTTCCATAGGCGGTTATATCAGCCTTTGTGGTCATATAGCATAAATAAACATCTCAGTGTAAACTATAGGAAAGATAATGGTTCCATAGGCGGTTATATCAGCCTCTGTGGTAATATAGCATGCATAAACATCTCAGTGTAAACTATAGGAAAGATCATGGTTCCATAGGCGGTTATATCAGCCTCTGTGGTCTGATACCATGCATAAACATCTCAGTGTAAACTATAGGAAAGATAATGGTTCCATAGGCGGTTATATCAGCCTTTGTAGTCATATAGCATGCATAAACATCTCAGTGTAAACTATAGGAAAGATAATGGTTGCATAGGCGTTTATATCAGCCTGTGTGGTCATATAGCATGCATAAACATCTCAGTGTAAACTATAGGAAAGATAATGGTTCCATAAGCGGTTATATCAGCCTTTGTGGTCATATAGCATGCATAAACATCTCAGTGTAATCTTTAGGAAAGATAATGGTTCCATAGGCGGTTATATCAGCCTCTGTGGTCATATAGCATGCATAAACATCTCAGTGTAAACTATAGGAAAGATGATGGTTCCATAGGCGGTTATATCAGCCTCTGTGGTCATATAGCATGCATAAACATCTCAGTGTAAACTATAGGACAGATAATGGTTCCATAGGCGGTTATATCAGCTTCTGTGGTCATATAGCATGCATAAACATCTCAGTGTAAACTATAGGAAAGATAATGGTTCCATAGGAGGTTATATCAGCCTCTGTGGTCATATAGCATGCATAAACATCTCAGTGTAAACTATGGGAAAGATAATGGTTCCATAGGCGGTTATATCAGCCTTTGTGGTCATATTAGCATGCATAAACATCTCAGTGTAAACTATAGGAAAGGTAATGGTTCCATAGGCGGTTATATCAGCCCCTGTGGTCATATAGCATGCATAAACATCTCAGTGTAAACTATAGGAAAGATAATGGTTCCATAGGCGGTTATATCAGCCTCTGTGGTCATATAGCATGCATAGACATCTCCGTGTAAACTATAGGAAAGATAATGGTTCCATAGGCGGTTATATCAGCCTCTGTGGTCATATAGCATGCATAAACATCTCAGTGTAAACTATAGGAAAGATAATGGTTCCATAGGCAATTATATCAGCCTCTGTGGTCTGATACCACGCATAAACATCTCAGTGTAAACTATGGGAAAGATAATGGTTCCATAGGCGGTTATATCAGCCTCTGTGGACTGATACCATGCATAAACATCTCAGTGTAAACTATAGGAAAGATAATGGTTCCATAGGCGGTTATATCAGGCTCTGTGGACTGATACCATGCATAAACATCTCAGTGTAAACTATAGGAAAGATAATGGTTCCATAGGCGGTTATATCAGCCTCTGTGGTCTGATACCATGCATAAACATCTCAGTGTAAACTATAGGAAAGATAATGGTTCCATAGGCGGTTATATCAGCCTTTGTGTTCATATAGCATGCATAAACATCTAAGTGTAAACTATAGGAAAGATAATGGTTCCATAGGCGGTTATATCAGCCTTTGTGGTCATATAGCATGCATAAACATCTCAGTGTAAACTATAGGAAAGATAATGGTTCCATAGGCGGTTATATCAGCCTCTGTGGTAATATAGCATGCATAAACATCTCAGTGTAAACTATAGGAAAGATCATGGTTCCATAGGCGGTTATATCAGCCTCTGTGGTCTGATACCATGCATAAACATCTTAGTGTAAACTATGGGAAAGAAATGGTTCCATAGGCGGTTATATCAGCCTCTGTGGTCTGATACCATGCATAAACATCTCAGTGTAAACTATAGGAAAGATAATGGTTCCATAGGCGGTTATATCAGCCTTTGTGGTCATATAGCATGCATAAACATCTCAGTGTAAACTATAGGAAAGATAATGGTTGCATAGGCGTTTATATCAGCCTGTGTGGTCATATAGCATGCATAAACATCTCAGTGTAAACTATAGGAAAGATAATGGTTCCATAAGCGGTTATATCAGCCTTTGTGGTCATATAGCATGCATAAACATCTCAGTGTAATCTTTAGGAAAGATAATGGTTCCATAGGCGGTTATATCAGCCTCTGTGGTCATATAGCATGCATAAACATCTCAGTGTAAACTATAGGAAAGATGATGGTTCCATAGGCGGTTATATCAGCCTCTGTGGTAATATAGCATGCATAAACATCTCAGTGTAAACTATAGGAAAGATCATGGTTCCATAGGCGGTTATATCAGCCTCTGTGGTCATATAGCATGCATAAACATCTCAGTGTAAACTATAGGAAAGGTGATGGTTCCATAGGCGGTTATATCAGCCTCTGTGGTCATATAGCATGCATAAACATCTCAGTGTAAACTATAGGAAAGATAATGGTTCCACAGGCGGTTATATCAGCCTCTGTGGTCATATAGCATGCATAAACATCTCAGTGTAAACTATAGGAAAGATGATCGTTCCATAGGCGGTTATATCAGCCTCTGTGGTCATATAGCATGCATAAACATCTCAGTGTAAACTATAGGAAAGGTAATGGTTCCATATGCGGTTATATCACCCTCTGTGGTCTGACACCATGAATAAACATCTCAATGAAAACTATGGAAAGGACAGTGGTTCCATCAGCCTCTGTGGTCTGATACCATGCATAAACATCTCAGTGAAAACAATGGGAAAGATATTGGCTCCATAGGCGGTGGTATCAGCCTCCGTAATGTCATACCGTGCACAAATATGTGAGTGTAATCTATGGGAAAGATAATGGTTCCATAGGCGTTGGTATCAGCCTCTGCAGTCTGATACCATGCATAAACATCTCAATGTAAACTATAAGAAACATAGTGGTTCTGTAGGTGGTGGTTCAGTCTCTGTGGTCTGATACCATGCATAAACATCTGAATATAAGCCATGAGAAAGATAGCAGTACCATAGGTGGTGGTATCAGTCTCTGTAGTCTGATACCATGCATAAAAATCTCAATATAAGCCATGGGAAATTTAGCAGTTACATAGGTGGTGGTATCAGTCGTTGTAGTCTGATAACATGCATACATATCTCAATATAAGCCATTTGAAAGTTAGCAGTTCCATAGGTGGTGGTATCAGTCTCTGTAGTCTGATACCATGCATAAACATCTCATGTATAATCCATGAGAAAGGTAGCAGTTCCATAGGTGGTGTCATAAGGCTCTGTTGTCATATACCATGTATAAACATCTCAATATAACCCATGAGAAAGGTAGCAGTTCCAAAGGCGGTGGTATAGGTCTCTGTTGTCTGATACCATGCATATGCATCTCAATATAAGCCATGAGAATGGTAGTAGTGCTATAGGCGGTGGTACAAGACTCTGTAGTCTGATACCATGCATAAACATCTCAATATAAGCCATGAGAAAGATAGCAGTTTCATAGGCGGTGATATCAGTCTCTGTAGTCTGATACCACGCATAAACGTCTCAAAATAACTCATGACAAAGGTAGCAGTTCCACAGGCGGTGGTATAAGTCTCTGTTGTCTGATACCATGTTTAAGCATCTCAATATAAGCCATGAGAAAGGTAGTAGTTCTATAGGCGGTGTTATAAGACTCTGTAGTCTGATACCATGCATAAGCATCTCAATTAAAGCCATGAGAAAGGTAATAGTTCTATAGGCGGTGGTATAAGACTCTGTAGTCTGATACCATGCATAAGCATCTCAATTAAAGCCATGAGAAAGGTAATAGTTCTATAGGCGGTGTTATAAGACTCTGTAGTCTGATACCATGCATAAGCATCTCAATTAAAGCCATGAGAAAGGTAATAGTTCTATAGGCGGTGGTATAAGACTCTGTAGTGATACCAAGCATAAGCATCTCAATATAAGCCATTAGAAAGGTAGCAGTTCCATAGGCGGTGGTATAAGTCTCTGTAGTCTCATACCTTGCATAAACATCTCAGTGTAAACTATGGGAAATACAATGGTTCCATAGGCCATTATATCAGCCTCTGTGGTATGATAGCATGCATAAACATCTCAGTGTAAACTATAGGAGAGATAATGTTTCCATAGGCGATTATATCAGCCTCTGTGGTATGATAGCATGCATAAACATCTCAGTGTAAACTATAGGAGAGATAATGTTTCCATAGGCGATTATATCAGCCTCTGTGGTTTGATACCATGCATAAACATCTCAGTGTAAACTATAGGAAAGATAGTGGTTCCATAGGCGGTTATATCAGCCTCTGTGGACTGATACCATGCATAAACATCTCAGTGTAAACTATAGGAAAGATAATGGTTCCATAGGCGGTTATATCAGCCTCTGTGGTCTGATACCATGCATAAACATCTCAGTGTAAACTATAGGAAAGATAATGGTTCCATAGGCGGTTATATCAGCCTTTGTGTTCATATAGCATGCATAAACATCTAAGTGTAAACTATAGGAAAGATAATGGTTCCATAGGCGGTTATATCAGCCTTTGTGGTCATATAGCATAAATAAACATCTCAGTGTAAACTATAGGAAAGATAATGGTTCCATAGGCGGTTATATCAGCCTCTGTGGTAATATAGCATGCATAAACATCTCAGTGTAAACTATAGGAAAGATCATGGTTCCATAGGCGGTTATATCAGCCTCTGTGGTCTGATACCATGCATAAACATCTCAGTGTAAACTATAGGAAAGATAATGGTTCCATAGGCGGTTATATCAGCCTTTGTGGTCATATAGCATGCATAAACATCTCAGTGTAAACTATAGGAAAGATAATGGTTGCATAGGCGTTTATATCAGCCTGTGTGGTCATATAGCATGCATAAACATCTCAGTGTAAACTATAGGAAAGATAATGGTTCCATAAGCGGTTATATCAGCCTTTGTGGTCATATAGCATGCATAAACATCTCAGTGTAATCTTTAGGAAAGATAATGGTTCCATAGGCGGTTATATCAGCCTCTGTGGTCATATAGCATGCATAAACATCTCAGTGTAAACTATAGGAAAGATGATGGTTCCATAGGCGGTTATATCAGCCTCTGTGGTCATATAGCATGCATAAACATCTCAGTGTAAACTATAGGACAGATAATGGTTCCATAGGCGGTTATATCAGCTTCTGTGGTCATATAGCATGCATAAACATCTCAGTGTAAACTATAGGAAAGATAATGGTTCCATAGGAGGTTATATCAGCCTCTGTGGTCATATAGCATGCATAAACATCTCAGTGTAAACTATGGGAAAGATAATGGTTCCATAGGCGGTTATATCAGCCTTTGTGGTCATATTAGCATGCATAAACATCTCAGTGTAAACTATAGGAAAGGTAATGGTTCCATAGGCGGTTATATCAGCCCCTGTGGTCATATAGCATGCATAAACATCTCAGTGTAAACTATAGGAAAGATAATGGTTCCATAGGCGGTTATATCAGCCTCTGTGGTCATATAGCATGCATAGACATCTCCGTGTAAACTATAGGAAAGATAATGGTTCCATAGGCGGTTATATCAGCCTCTGTGGTCATATAGCATGCATAAACATCTCAGTGTAAACTATAGGAAAGATAATGGTTCCATAGGCAATTATACAGCCTCTGTGGTCTGATACCACGCATAAACATCTCAGTGTAAACTATGGGAAAGATAATGGTTCCATAGGCGGTTATATCAGCCTCTGTGGACTGATACCATGCATAAACATCTCAGTGTAAACTATAGGAAAGATAATGGTTCCATAGGCGGTTATATCAGCCTCTGTGGTCTGATACCATGCATAAACATCTCAGTGTAAACTATAGGAAAGATAATGGTTCCATAGGCGTTTATATCAGCCTGTGTGGTCATATAGCATGCATAAACATCTCAGTGTAAACTATAGGAAAGATAATGGTTCCATCAGCGGTTATATCAGCCTTTTTGGTCATATAGCATGCATAAACATCTCAGTGTAATCTTTAGGAAAGATAATGGTTCCATAGGCGGTTATATCAGCCTCTGTGGTCATATAGCATGCATAAACATCTCTGTGTAAACTATAGGAAAGATAATGGTTCCATAGGCGGTTATATCAGCCTCTGTGGTCTGATACCATGCATAAACATCTCAGTGTAAACTATAGGAAAGATAATGGTTCCATAGGCGGTTATATCAGCCTTTGTGGTCATATAGCATGCATAAACATCTCAGTGTAAACTATAGGAAAGATAATGGTTCCATAGGCGGTTATATCAGCCTTTGTGGTCATATAGCATGCATAAACATCTCAGTGTAAACTATAGGAAAGATTATGGTTCCATAGGCGGTTATATCAGCCTCTGTGGTATGATAGCATGCATCATCATCTCAGTGTAAACTATAGGAAAGATATTGGTTCCATAGGTGGTTATATTAGCCTCTGTAGTCTGATACCATGCATAAACATCTCAGTGTAAACTATGGGAAAGATAATGGTTCCATAGGCGGTTATATCAGCCTCTGTGGTATGATACCATGCATAAACATCTCAGTGTAAACTATAGGAAAGATAATGGTTCCATAGGCGGTTATATCAGCCTCTGTTGTCTGATACCATGCATAAACATCTCAGTGTAAACTATAGGAAAGATAATGGTTCCATAGGCGGTTATATCAGCCTTTGTAGTCATATAGCATGCATAAACATCTTAGTGTAAACTATAGGAAAGATAATGGTTCCATAGGCGGTTATATCAGCCTTTGTGGTCATATAGCATGCATAAACATCTCAGTGTAAACTATAGGAAAGATAATGGTTCCATAGGCGGTTATATTAGCCTCCGTCGTCTGATACCATGCATAAACATCTCTGTGTAAACTATAGGAAAGATAATGGTTCCATAGGCGGTTATATCAGCCTCTGTGGTCTGATACCATGCATAAACATCTCAGTGTAAACTATAGGAAAGATAATGGTTCCATAGGCGGTTATATCAGCCTTTGTGGTCATATAGCATGCATAAACATCTCAGTGTAAACTATAGGAAAGATAATGGTTGCATAGGCGTTTATATCAGCCTGTGTGGTCATATAGCATGCATAAACATCTCAGTGTAAACTATAGGAAAGATAATGGTTCCATCAGCGGTTATATCAGCCTTTTTGGTCATATAGCATGCATAAACATCTCAGTGTAATCTTTAGGAAAGATAATGGTTCCATAGGCGGTTATATCAGCCTCTGTGGTCATATAGCATGCATAAACATCTCAGTGTAAACTATAGGAAAGATGATGGTTCCATAGGCGGTTATATCAGCCTCTGTGGTAATATAGCATGCATAAACATCTCAGTGTAAACTATAGGAAAGATCATGGTTCCATAGGCGGTTATATCAGCCTCTGTGGTCATATAGCATGCATAAACATCTCAGTGTAAACTATAGGAAAGGTGATGGTTCCATAGGCGGTTATATCAGCCTCTGTGGTCATATAGCATGCATAAACATCTCAGTGTAAACTATAGGAAAGATAATGGTTCCACAGGCGGTTATATCAGCCTCTGTGGTCATATAGCATGCATAAACATCTCAGTGTAAACTATAGGAAAGATGATCGTTCCATAGGCGGTTATATCAGCCTCTGTGGTCATATAGCATGCATAAACATCTCAGTGTAAACTAAAGGAAAGGTAATGGTTCCATATGCGGTTATATCACCCTCTGTGGTCTGACACCATGAATAAACATCTCAATGAAAACTATGGAAAGGACAGTGGTTCCATCAGCCTCTGTGGTCTGATACCATGCATAAACATCTCAGTGAAAACAATGGGAAAGATATTGGCTCCATAGGCGGTGGTATTAGCCTCCGTAATGTCATACCGTGCACAAATATGTGAGTGTAATCTATGGGAAGGATAATGGTTCCATAGGCGTTGGTATCAGCCTCTGCAGTCTGATACCATGCATAAACATCTCAATGTAAACTATAAGAAACATAGTGGTTCTGTAGGTGGTGGTATCAGTCTCTGTGTTCTGATACCATGCATAAACATCTGAATATAAGCCATGAGAAAGATAGCAGTACCATAGGTGGTGGTATCAGTCTCTGTAGTCTGATACCATGCATAAACATCTGAATATAAGCCATGAGAAAGATAGCAGTACCACAGGTGGTGGTATCAGTCTCTGTAGTCTGATACCATGCATAAACATCTCAATATAAGCCATGGGAAATTTAGCAGTTACATAGGTGGTGGTATCAGTCGTTGTAGTCTGATAACATGCATACATATCTCAATATAAGCCATTTGAAAGATAGCAGTTCCATAGGTGGTGGTATCAGTCTCTGTAGTCTGATACCATGCATAAACATCTCATGTATAATCCATGAGAAAGGTAGCAGTTCCATAGGTGGTGTCATAAGGCTCTGTTGTCATATACCATGTATAAACATCTCAATATAACCCATGAGAAAGGTAGCAGTTCCAAAGGCGGTGGTATAGGTCTCTGTTGTCTGATACCATGCATATGCATCTCAATATAAGCCATGAGAATGGTAGTAGTGCTATAGGCGGTGGTACAAGACTCTGTAGTCTGATACCATGCATAAACATCTCAATATAAGCCATGAGAAAGATAGCAGTTTTATAGGCGGTGATATCAGTCTCTGTAGTCTGATACCACGCATAAACGTCTCAAAATAACTCATGACAAAGGTAGCAGTTCCACAGGCGGTGGTATAAGTCTCTGTTGTCTGATACCATGTTTAAGCATCTCAATATAAGCCATGAGAAAGGTAGTAGTTCTATAGGCGGTGTTATAAGACTCTGTAGTCTGATACCATGCATAAGCATCTCAATTAAAGCCATGAGAAAGGTAATAGTTCTATAGGCGGTGGTATAAGACTCTGTAGTGATACCAAGCATAAGCATCTCAATATAAGCCATTAGAAAGGTAGCAGTTCCATAGGCGGTGGTATAAGTCTCTGTAGTCTCATACCTTGCATAAACATCTCAGTGTAAACTATGGGAAATACAATGGTTCCATAGGCCATTATATCAGCCTCTGTGGTATGATAGCATGCATAAACATCTCAGTGTAAACTATAGGAGAGATAATGTTTCCATAGGCGATTATATCAGCCTCTGTGGTATGATAGCATGCATAAACATCTCAGTGTAAACTATAGGAGAGATAATGTTTCCATAGGCGATTATATCAGCCTCTGTGGTTTGATACCATGCATAAACATCTCAGTGTAAACTATAGGAAAGATAATGGTTCCATAGGCGGTTATATCAGCCTCTGTGGACTGATACCATGCATAAACATCTCAGTGTAAACTATAGGAAAGATAATGGTTCCATAGGCGGTTATATCAGCCTCTGTGGTCTGATACCATGCATAAACATCTCAGTGTAAACTATAGGAAAGATAATGGTTCCATAGGCGGTTATATCAGCCTTTGTGTTCATATAGCATGCATAAACATCTAAGTGTAAACTATAGGAAAGATAATGGTTCCATAGGCGGTTATATCAGCCTTTGTGGTCATATAGCATAAATAAACATCTCAGTGTAAACTATAGGAAAGATAATGGTTCCATAGGCGGTTATATCAGCCTCTGTGGTAATATAGCATGCATAAACATCTCAGTGTAAACTATAGGAAAGATCATGGTTCCATAGGCGGTTATATCAGCCTCTGTGGTCTGATACCATGCATAAACATCTCAGTGTAAACTATAGGAAAGATAATGGTTCCATAGGCGGTTATATCAGCCTTTGTGGTCATATAGCATGCATAAACATCTCAGTGTAAACTATAGGAAAGATAATGGTTGCATAGGCGTTTATATCAGCCTGTGTGGTCATATAGCATGCATAAACATCTCAGTGTAAACTACAGGAAAGATAATGGTTCCATAAGCGGTTATATCAGCCTTTGTGGTCATATAGCATGCATAAACATCTCAGTGTAATCTTTAGGAAAGATAATGGTTCCATAGGCGGTTATATCAGCCTCTGTGGTCATATAGCATGCATAAACATCTCAGTGTAAACTATAGGAAAGATGATGGTTCCATAGGCGGTTATATCAGCCTCTGTGGTCATATAGCATGCATAAACATCTCAGTGTAAATTATAGGACAGATAATGGTTCCATAGGCGGTTATATCAGCTTCTGTGGTCATATAGCATGCATAAACATCTCAGTGTAAACTATAGGAAAGATAATGGTTCCATAGGAGGTTATATCAGCCTCTGTGGTCATAGAGCATGCATAAACATCTCAGTGTAAACTATGGGAAAGATAATGGTTCCATAGGCGGTTATATCAGCCTTTGTGGTCATATTAGCATGCATAAACATCTCAGTGTAAACTATAGGAAAGGTAATGGTTCCATAGGCGGTTATATCAGCCCCTGTGGTCATATAGCATGCATAAACATCTCAGTGTAAACTATAGGAAAGATAATGGTTCCATAGGCGGTTATATCAGCCTCTGTGGTCATATAGCATGCATAGACAATTCCGTGTAAACTATAGGAAAGATAATGGTTCCATAGGCGGTTATATCAGCCTCTGTGGTCATATAGCATGCATAAACATCTCAGTGTAAACTATAGGAAAGATAATGGTTCCATAGGCAATTATATCAGCCTCTGTGGTCTGATACCACGCATAAACATCTCAGTGTAAACTATGGGAAAGATAATGGTTCCATAGGCGGTTATATCAGCCTCTGTGGACTGATACCATGCATAAACATCTCAGTGTAAACTATAGGAAAGATAATGGTTCCATAGGCGGTTATATCAGCCTCTGTGGTCTGATACCATGCATAAACATCTCAGTGTAAACTATAGGAAAGATAATGGTTCCATAGGCGAATATATCAGCCTCTGTGGTCTGATACCATGCATAAACATCTCAGTGTAAACTATAGGAAAGATAATGGTTCCATAGGCGGCTATATCAACCTCTGTGGTCTGATACCATGCATAAACATCTCAGTGTAAACTATAGGAAAGATAATGGTTCCATAGGCGGTTATATCAGCCTCTGTGGTCTGATACAATGCATAAACATCTCAGTGTAAACTATAGGAAAGATTATGGTTCCATAGGCGGTTATATCAGCCTCTGTGGTATGATAGCATGCATCATCATCTCAGTGTAAACTATAGGAAAGATAATGGTTCCATAGACGGTTATATCAGCCTCTGTGGTATGATAGCATGCATAAACATCTCAGTGTAAACTACGGGAAAGACAATGGTTCCATAGGCGGTTATATCAGCCTCTGTGGTATGATAGCATGCATAAACATCTCAGTGTAAACTATAGGAAAGATATTGGTTCCATAGGTGGTTATATTAGCCTCTGTAGTCTGATACCATGCATAAACATCTCAGTGTAAACTATGGGAAAGATAATGGTTCCATAGGCGGTTATATCAGCCTCTGTGGACTGATACCATGCATAAACATCTCAGTGTAAACTATAGGAAAGATAATGGTTCCATAGGCGGTTATATCAGCCTCTGTTGTCTGATACCATGCATAAACATCTCAGTGTAAACTATAGGAAAGATAATGGTTCCATAGGCGGTTATATCAGCCTTTGTAGTCATATAGCATGCATAAACATCTTAGTGTAAACTATAGGAAAGATAATGGTTCCATAGGCGGTTATATCAGCCTTTGTGGTCATATAGCATGCATAAACATCTCAGTGTAAACTATAGGAAAGATAATGGTTCCATAGGCGGTTATATTAGCCTCCGTCGTCTGATACCATGCATAAACATCTCAGTGTAAACTATAGGAAAGATAATGGTTCCATAGGCGGTTATATCAGCCTGTGTGGTCATATAGCATGCATAAACATCTCAGTGTAAACTATAGGAAAGATAATGGTTCCATAGGCGGTTATATCAGCCTTTGTGGTCATATAGCATGCATAAACATCTCAGTGTAAACTTTAGGAAAGATAATGGTTCCATAGGCGGTTATATCAGCCTCTGTGGTCATATAGCATGCATAAACATCTCAGTGTAAACTATAGGAAAGATGATGGTTCCATAGGCGGTTATATCAGCCTCTGTGGTCATATAGCATGCATAAACATCTCAGTGTAAACTATAGGAAAGATCATGGTTCCATAGGCGGTTATAGCAGCCTCTGTGGTCATATAGCATGCATAAACATCTCAGTGTAAACTATAGGAAAGGTGATGGTTCCATAGGCGGTTATATCAGCCTCTGTGGTCATATAGCATGCATAAACATCTATGTGTAAACTATAGGAAAGATAATGGTTCCATAGGCGGTTATATCAGCCTCTGTGGTCATATAGCATGCATAAACATCTCAGTGTAAACTATAGGAAAGATGATCGTTCCATAGGCGGTTATATCAGCCTCTGTGGTCATATAGCATGCATAAACATCTCAGTGTAAACTATAGGAAAGGTAATGGTTCCATATGCGGTTAAATCACCCCTGTGGTCTGACACCATGAATAAACATCTCAATGAAAACTATGGAAAGGACAGTGGTTCCATCAGCCTCTGTGGTCTGATACCATGCATAAACATCTCAGTGAAAACAATGGGAAAGATATTGGCTCCATAGGCGTTGGTATCAGCCTCTGCAGTCTGATACCATGCATAAGCATCTGAATGTAAACTATAAGAAACATAGTGGTTCTGTAGGTGGATGTGTAGTCTGTGGTCTGATACCATGCATAAATATCTCAATGTAAACTATGGGAAAGATAATGGTTCCATACGCGGTGGTATCAACCTGCGTGATCTCATACCATGCATAAACATCTCAATGTAAACTATGGGAAAGGTAATCGTTCCATAGTCGGTTATATCAGCCTCTGTGGTCTGATAGCATACATAAACATCTCAGTGTAAACTATGGGAAAGATAATGGTTCCATAGGCGGCTATATCAGCCTCTGTGGTCTGATAGCATGCATAAACATCTCAGTGTAAACTATCGGAAAGATAATGGTTCCATAGGCGGTTATATCAGCCTCTGTGGTATGATAGCATGCATCATCATCTCAGTGTAAACTATAGGAAAGATAATGGTTCCATAGACGGTTATATCAGCCTCTGTGGTATGATAGCATGCATAAACATCTCAGTGTAAACTATGGGAAAGACAATGGTTCCATAGGCGGTTATATCAGCCTCTGTGGTATGATAGCATGCATAAACATCTCAGTGTAAACTATGGGAAAGATAATGGTTCCATAGGCGGTTATATCAGCCTCTGTGGTATGATAGCATGCATAAACATCTCAGTGTAAACTATGGGAAAGATAATGGTTCCATAGGCGGTTATATCAGCCTCTGTGGTATGATAGCATGCATAAACATCTCAGTGTAAACTATGGAAAAATAATGGTTCCATAGGCGGTTATATCAGCCTCTGTGGTATGGTAGCATGCAAAAACATCTCAGTGTAAACTATGGGAAAGATAATGATTCCATAGGCGATTATATCAGCCTCTGTGGTATGATAGCATGCATAAACATCTCAGTGTAAACTATGGGAAAGATAATGGTTCCGTAGGCGGTTATATCAGCCTCTGTGGTATGATAGCATGCATAAACATCTCAGTGTAAACTATGGGAAAGATGATGGTTCCATAGGCGGTTATATCAGCCTCTGTGGTATGATAGCATGCATTAACATCTCCGTGTAAACTATAGGAAAGATGATGGTTCCATAGGCGGTTATATCAGTCTCTGCAGTCTGATACCATGCATTAACATTTCAGTGTAAACTATAGGAAAGATGATGGTTCAATAGGCGGTTATATCAGCCTCTGTGGTCATATAGCATGCATAAACATCTCAGTGTAAACTATAGGAAAGATGATGGATCCATAGGCGGTTATATCAGCCTCTGTGGTCATATAGCATGCATAAACATCTCAGTGTAAACTATAGGAAAGATGATGGTTCCATAGGCGGTTATATCAGCCTCTGTGGTATGATAGCATGCATAAACATCTCAGTGTAAACTATAGGAAAGATAATGGTTCCATAGACGGTTATATCAGCCTCTGTGGTATGATAGCATGCATAAACATCTCAGTGTAAACTATGGGAAAGACAATGGTTCCATAGGCGGTTATATCAGCCTCTGTGGTATGATAGCATGCATAAACATCTCAATGTAAACTATGGGAAAGATAATGGTTCCATAGGCGGTTTTATCAGCCTCTGTGGTATGATAGCATGCATAAACATCTCAGTGTAAACTATGGGAAAGATAATGGTTCCATAGGCCATTATATCAGCCTCTGTGGTATGATAGCATGCATAAACATCTCAGTGTAAACTATAGGAGAGATAATGTTTCCATAGGCGATTATATCAGCCTCTGTGGTCTGATACCATGCATAAACATCTCAGTGTAAACTATAGGAAAGATATTGGTTCCATAGGTGGTTATACCAGCCTCTGTGGTCTGATACCATGCATAAACATCTCAGTGTAAACTATGGGAAAGATAATGGTTCCATAGGCGGTTATATCAGCCTCTGTGGACTGATACCATGCATAAACATCTCAGTGTAAACTATAGGAAAGATAATGGTTCCATAGGCGGTTATATCAGCCTCTGTGGTCTGATACCATGCATAAACATCTCAGTGTAAACTATAGGAAAGATAATGGTTCCATAGGCGGTTATATCAGCCTTTGTGTTCATATAGCATGCATAAACATCTAAGTGTAAACTATAGGAAAGATAATGGTTCCATAGGCGGTTATATCAGCCTTTGTGGTCATATAGCATGCATAAACATCTCAGTGTAAACTATAGGAAAGATAATGGTTCCATAGGCGGTTATATCAGCCTCTGTGGTAATATAGCATGCATAAACATCTCAGTGTAAACTATAGGAAAGATCATGGTTCCATAGGCGGTTATATCAGCCTCTGTGGTCTGATACCATGCATAAACATCTTAGTGTAAACTATGGGAAAGAAATGGTTCCATAGGCGGTTATATCAGCCTCTGTGGTCTGATACCATGCATAAACATCTCAGTGTAAACTATAGGAAAGATAATGGTTCCATAGGCGGTTATATCAGCCTTTGTGGTCATATAGCATGCATAAACATCTCAGTGTAAACTATAGGAAAGATAATGGTTGCATAGGCGTTTATATCAGCCTGTGTGGTCATATAGCATGCATAAACATCTCAGTGTAAACTACAGGAAAGATAATGGTTCCATAAGCGGTTATATCAGCCTTTGTGGTCATATAGCATGCATAAACATCTCAGTGTAATCTTTAGGAAAGGTGATGGTTCCATAGGCGGTTATATCAGCCTCTGTGGTCATATAGCATGCATAAACATCTCAGTGTAAACTATAGGAAAGATGATGGTTCCATAGGCGGTTATATCAGCCTCTGTGGTAATATAGCATGCACAAACATCTCAGTGTAAACTATAGGAAAGATCATGGTTCCATAGGCGGTTATATCAGCCTCTGTGGTCATATAGCATGCATAAACATCTCAGTGTAAACTATAGGAAAGGTGATGGTTCCATAGGCGGTTATATCAGCCTCTGTGGTCATATAGCATGCATAAACATCTCAGTGTAAACTATAGGAAAGATAATGGTTCCACAGGCGGTTATATCAGCCTCTGTGGTCATATAGCATGCATAAACATCTCAGTGTAAACTATAGGAAAGATGATCGTTCCATAGGCGGTTATATCAGCCTCTGTGGTCATATAGCATGCATAAACATCTCAGTGTAAACTATAGGAAAGGTAATGGTTCCATATGCGGTTATATCACCCTCTGTGGTCTGACACCATGAATAAACATCTCAATGAAAACTATGGAAAGGACAGTGGTTCCATCAGCCTCTGTGGTCTGATACCATGCATAAACATCTCAGTGAAAACAATGGGAAAGATATTGGCTCCATAGGCGGTGGTATCAGCCTCCGTAATGTCATACCGTGCACAAATATGTGAGTGTAATCTATGGGAAAGATAATGGTTCCATAGGCGTTGGTATCAGCCTCTGCAGTCTGATACCATGCATAAACATCTCAATGTAAACTATAAGAAACATAGTGGTTCTGTAGGTGGTGGTATCAGTCTCTGTGGTCTGATACCATGCATAAACATCTGAATATAAGCCATGAGAAAGATAGCAGTACCATAGGTGGTGGTATCAGTCTCTGTAGTCTGATACCATGCATAAAAATCTCAATATAAGCCATGGGAAATTTAGCAGTTACATAGGTGGTGGTATCAGTCGTTGTAGTCTGATAACATGCATACATATCTCAATATAAGCCATTTGAAAGATAGCAGTTCCATAGGTGGTGGTATCAGTCTCTGTAGTCTGATACCATGCATAAACATCTCATGTATAATCCATGAGAAAGGTAGCAGTTCCATAGGTGGTGTCATAAGGCTCTGTTGTCATATACCATGTATAAACATCTCAATATAACCCATGAGAAAGGTAGCAGTTCCAAAGGCGGTGGTATAGGTCTCTGTTGTCTGATACCATGCATATGCATCTCAATATAAGCCATGAGAATGGTAGTAGTGCTATAGGCGGTGGTACAAGACTCTGTAGTCTGATACCATGCATAAACATCTCAATATAAGCCATGAGAAAGATAGCAGTTTCATAGGCGGTGATATCAGTCTCTGTAGTCTGATACCACGCATAAACGTCTCAAAATAACTCATGACAAAGGTAGCAGTTCCACAGGCGGTGGTATAAGTCTCTGTTGTCTGATACCATGTTTAAGCATCTCAATATAAGCCATGAGAAAGGTAGTAGTTCTATAGGCGGTGTTATAAGACTCTGTAGTCTGATACCATGCATAAGCATCTCAATTAAAGCCATGAGAAAGGTAATAGTTCTATAGGCGGTGGTATAAGACTCTGTAGTGATACCATCCATAAGCATCTCAATTAAAGCCATGAGAAAGGTAATAGTTCTATAGGCGGTGGTATAAGACTCTGTAGTCTGATACCATGCATAAGCATCTCAATTAAAGCCATGAGAAAGGTAATAGTTCTATAGGCGGTGTTATAGGACTCTGTAGTCTGATACCATGCATAAGCATCTCAATTAAAGCCATGAGAAAGGTAATAGTTCTATAGGCGGTGGTATAAGACTCTGTAGTGATACCAAGCATAAGCATCTCAATATAAGCCATTAGAAAGGTAGCAGTTCCATAGGCGGTGGTATAAGTCTCTGTAGTCTCATACCTTGCATAAACATCTCAGTGTAAACTATGGGAAATACAATGGTTCCATAGGTGTTGGTGCCAGCCTCTTTGGTCTGATAGCATGCATAAACATCTCAATGTAAACTATAGGAAGTATAATGGTTCCATATGCCGTGGTATCAGCCTGCGTGATCTGATACCATACATAAACATCTCAGTGTAAAGTGTGGGAAATATAGTGGTTCCAAAGGCGATAGTATCAGCCTTCGTGATCTTATACCATGCATAAACATCACAGTGTAAACTAGGCGAATGTTAATGGTTCCGTATGCGGTTATATCATCCTCTGTTGTGTGATACCATGCATAAACATCTCAGTGATAAACTATGGGAAAGATGGTGGTTCCCATAGGCGGTTATATCAGCCTCTGTGTTCTGATACCATGCATAAACCTCTCAGGGAAACTATGGTAAGGATAGTGGTTCCATCAGCCTCTCTGGTCTTATACCATGCATAAACGTCTGCGAAAACAATGGGAAAGATAATGGCTGCATAGGCGGTGGTATCAGCCTCCGTGATGTCATTCCGTGCACAAACATGTGGGTGTAATCTATGGGAAAGATAATGGTTCCATAGACGTTGGTATCAGCCTCTGCATTCTGATACCATGCATAAGCATCTGAATGTAAACTATAAGAAACATAGTGGTTCTGTAGGTGGATGTATAGTCTGTGGTCTGATACCATGCATAAATATCTGAATGTAAACTATGGGAAAGATAATGGTTCCATACGCGGTGGTATCCACCTGCGTGATCTCATACCATGCATAAACATCTCAATGTAAACTATGGGAAAGATAATGGTTCCATAGGCGGCTATATCAGCCTCTGTGGTCTGATAGCATGCATAAACATCTCAGTGTAAACTATCGGAAAGATAATGGTTCCATAGGCGGTTATATCAGCCTCTGTGGTATGATAGCATGCATAAACATCTCAGTGTAAACTATAGGAAAGATAATGGTTCCATAGACGGTTATATCAGCCTCTCTGGTATGATAGCATGCATAGACATCTCAGTGTAAACTATGGGAAAGATAATGGTTCCATAGGCGGTTATATCAGCCTCTGTGGTCATATAGCATGCATAAACATCTCAGTGTAAACTATAGGAAAGATAATGGTTCCATAGGCGATTATATCAGCCTCTGTGGTCTGATACCATGCATAAACATCTCAGTGTAAACTATAGGAAAGATAATGGTTCCATAGGCGGTTATATCAACCTCTGTGGTCTGATACCATGCATAAACATCTCAGTGTAAACTATGGGAAAGATAATGGTTCCATAGGCGGTTATATCAGCCTCTGTGGTTTGATACCATGCATTAACATCTCAGTGTAAACTATAGGAAAGATAATGGTTCCATAGGCGGTTATATCAGCCTCTGTGATCTGATACCATGCATAAACATCTCCGTGTAAACTATAGGAAAGATAATGGCTCCATAGGCGGTTATATCAGCCTTTGTGGTCATATAGCATGCATAAACATCTCAGTGTAAACTATAGGAGAGATAATGGTTCCATAGGCGATTATATCAGCCTCTGTGGTCTGATACCATGCATAAACATCTCAGTGTAAACTATAGGAAAGATATTGGTTCCATAGGTGGTTATACCAGCCTCTGTGTTCTGATACCATGCATAAACATCTCAGTGTAAACTATGGGAAAGATAATGGTTCCATAGGCGGTTATATCAGCCTCTGTGGACTGATACCATGCATAAACATCTCAGTGTAAACTTTAGGAAAGATAATGGTTCCATAGGCGGTTATATCAGCCTCTGTGTTCTGATACCATGCATAAACATCTTAGTGTAAACTATGGGAAAGATAATGGTTCCATAGGCGTTTATATCAGCCTGTGTGGTCATATAGCATGCATAAACATCTCAGTGTAAACTATAGGAAAGATAATGGTTCCATAGGCGGTTATATCAGCCTCTGTGGTCATATAGCATGCATAAACATCTCAGTGTAAACTATAGGAAAGATGATGGTTCCATAGGCGGTTATATCAGCCTCTGTGGTCATATAGCATGCATAAACATCTCAGTGTAAACTATAGGAAAGATCATGGTTCCATAGGCGGTTATAGCAGCCTCTGTGGTCATATAGCATGCATAAACATCTCAGTGTAAACTATAGGAGAGGTGATGGTTCCATAGGCGGTTATATCAGCCTCTGTGGTCATATAGCATGCATAAACATCTCAGTGTAAACTATAGGAAAGATAATGGTTCCATAGGCGGTTATATCAGCCTCTGTGGTCATATAGCATGCATAAACATCTCAGTGTAAACTATAGGAAAGATGATCGTTCCATAGGCGGTTATATCAGCCTCTGTGGTCATATAGCATGCATAAACATCTCAGTGTAAACTATAGGAAAGGTAATGGTTCCATATGCGGTTAAATCACCCCTGTGGTCTGACACCATGAATAAACATCTCAATGAAAACTATGGAAAGGACAGTGGTTCCATCAGCCTCTGTGGTCTGATACCATGCATAAACATCTCAGTGAAAACAATGGGAAAGATATTGGCTCCATAGGCGTTGGTATCAGCCTCTGCAGTCTGATACCATGCATAAGCATCTGAATGTAAACTATAAGAAACATAGTGGTTCTGTAGGTGGATGTATAGTCTGTGGTCTGATACCATGCATAAATATCTCAATGTAAACTATGGGAAAGATAATGGTTCCATACGCGGTGGTATCAACCTGCGTGATCTCATACCATGCATAAACATCTCAATGTAAACTATGGGAAAGGTAATCGTTCCATAGTCGGTTATATCAGCCTCTGTGGTCTGATAGCATACATAAACATCTCAGTGTAAACTATGGGAAAGATAATGGTTCCATAGGCGGCTATATCAGCCTCTGTGGTCTGATAGCATGCATAAACATCTCAGTGTAAACTATCGGAAAGATAATGGTTCCATAGGCGGTTATATCAGCCTCTGTGGTATGATAGCATGCATCATCATCTCAGTGTAAACTATAGGAAAGATAATGGTTCCATAGACGGTTATATCAGCCTCTGTGGTATGATAGCATGCATAAACATCTCAGTGTAAACTATGGGAAAGACAATGGTTCCATAGGCGGTTATATCAGCCTCTGTGGTATGATAGCATGCATAAACATCTCAGTGTAAACTATGGGAAAGATAATGGTTCCATAGGCGGTTATATCAGCCTCTGTGGTATGATAGCATGCATAAACATCTCAGTGTAAACTATGGGAAAGATAATGGTTCCATAGGCGGTTATATCAGCCTCTGTGGTATGATAGCATGCATAAACATCTCAGTGTAAACTATGGAAAAATAATGGTTCCATAGGCGGTTATATCAGCCTCTGTGGTATGGTAGCATGCATAAACATCTCAGTGTAAACTATGGGAAAGATAATGATTCCATAGGCGATTATATCAGCCTCTGTGGTATGATAGCATGCATAAACATCTCAGTGTAAACTATGGGAAAGATAATGGTTCCGTAGGCGGTTATATCAGCCTCTGTGGTATGATAGCATGCATAAACATCTCAGTGTAAACTATGGGAAAGATGATGGTTCCATAGGCGGTTATATCAGCCTCTGTGGTATGATAGCATGCATTAACATCTCCGTGTAAACTATAGGAAAGATGATGGTTCCATAGGCGGTTATATCAGTCTCTGCAGTCTGATACCATGCATTAACATCTCAGTGTAAACTATAGGAAAGATGATGGTTCAATAGGCGGTTATATCAGCCTCTGTGGTCATATAGCATGCATAAACATCTCAGTGTAAACTATAGGAAAGATGATGGATCCATAGGCGGTTATATCAACCTCTGTGGTCATATAGCATGCATAAACATCTCAGTGTAAACTATAGGAAAGATGATGGTTCCATAGGCGGTTATATCAGCCTCTGTGGTATGATAGCATGCATAAACATCTCAGTGTAAACTATAGGAAAGATAATGGTTCCATAGACGGTTATATCAGCCTCTGTGGTATGATAGCATGCATAAACATCTCAGTGTAAACTATGGGAAAGACAATGGTTCCATAGGCGGTTATATCAGCCTCTGTGGTATGATAGCATGCATAAACATCTCAATGTAAACTATGGGAAAGATAATGGTTCCATAGGCGGTTTTATCAGCCTCTGTGGTATGATAGCATGCATAAACATCTCAGTGTAAACTATGGGAAAGATAATGGTTCCATAGGCCATTATATCAGCCTCTGTGGTATGATAGCATGCATAAACATCTCAGTGTAAACTATAGGAGAGATAATGTTTCCATAGGCGATTATATCAGCCTCTGTGGTCTGATACCATGCATAAACATCTCAGTGTAAACTATAGGAAAGATATTGGTTCCATAGGTGGTTATACCAGCCTCTGTGGTCTGATACCATGCATAAACATCTCAGTGTAAACTATGGGAAAGATAATGGTTCCATAGGCGGTTATATCAGCCTCTGTGGACTGATACCATGCATAAACATCTCAGTGTAAACTATAGGAAAGATAATGGTTCCATAGGCGGTTATATCAGCCTCTGTGGTCTGATACCATGCATAAACATCTCAGTGTAAACTATAGGAAAGATAATGGTTCCATAGGCGGTTATATCAGCCTTTGTGTTCATATAGCATGCATAAACATCTAAGTGTAAACTATAGGAAAGATAATGGTTCCATAGGCGGTTATATCAGCCTTTGTGGTCATATAGCATGCATAAACATCTCAGTGTAAACTATAGGAAAGATAATGGTTCCATAGGCGGTTATATCAGCCTCTGTGGTAATATAGCATGCATAAACATCTCAGTGTAAACTATAGGAAAGATCATGGTTCCATAGGCGGTTATATCAGCCTCTGTGGTCTGATACCATGCATAAACATCTTAGTGTAAACTATGGGAAAGAAATGGTTCCATAGGCGGTTATATCAGCCTCTGTGGTCTGATACCATGCATAAACATCTCAGTGTAAACTATAGGAAAGATAATGGTTCCATAGGCGGTTATATCAGCCTTTGTGGTCATATAGCATGCATAAACATCTCAGTGTAAACTATAGGAAAGATAATGGTTGCATAGGCGTTTATATCAGCCTGTGTGGTCATATAGCATGCATAAACATCTCAGTGTAAACTATAGGAAAGATAATGGTTCCATAAGCGGTTATATCAGCCTTTGTGGTCATATAGCATGCATAAACATCTCAGTGTAATCTTTAGGAAAGGTGATGGTTCCATAGGCGGTTATATCAGCCTCTGTGGTCATATAGCATGCATAAACATCTCAGTGTAAACTATAGGAAAGATGATGGTTCCATAGGCGGTTATATCAGCCTCTGTGGTAATATAGCATGCATAAACATCTCAGTGTAAACTATAGGAAAGATCATGGTTCCATAGGCGGTTATATCAGCCTCTGTGGTCATATAGCATGCATAAACATCTCAGTGTAAACTATAGGAAAGGTGATGGTTCCATAGGCGGTTATATCAGCCTCTGTGGTCATATAGCATGCATAAACATCTCAGTGTAAACTATAGGAAAGATAATGGTTCCACAGGCGGTTATATCAGCCTCTGTGGTCATATAGCATGCATAAACATCTCAGTGTAAACTATAGGAAAGATGATCGTTCCATAGGCGGTTATATCAGCCTCTGTGGTCATATAGCATGCATAAACATCTCAGTGTAAACTATAGGAAAGGTAATGGTTCCATATGCGGTTATATCACCCTCTGTGGTCTGACACCATGAATAAACATCTCAATGAAAACTATGGAAAGGACAGTGGTTCCATCAGCCTCTGTGGTCTGATACCATGCATAAACATCTCAGTGAAAACAATGGGAAAGATATTGGCTCCATAGGCGGTGGTATCAGCCTCCGTAATGTCATACCGTGCACAAATATGTGAGTGTAATCTATGGGAAAGATAATGGTTCCATAGGCGTTGGTATCAGCCTCTGCAGTCTGATACCATGCATAAACATCTCAATGTAAACTATAAGAAACATAGTGGTTCTGTAGGTGGTGGTATCAGTCTCTGTGGTCTGATACCATGCATAAACATCTGAATATAAGCCATGAGAAAGATAGCAGTACCATAGGTGGTGGTATCAGTCTCTGTAGTCTGATACCATGCATAAAAATCTCAATATAAGCCATGGGAAATTTAGCAGTTACATAGGTGGTGGTATCAGTCGTTGTAGTCTGATAACATGCATACATATCTCAATATAAGCCATTTGAAAGATAGCAGTTCCATAGGTGGTGGTATCAGTCTCTGTAGTCTGATACCATGCATAAACATCTCATGTATAATCCATGAGAAAGGTAGCAGTTCCATAGGTGGTGTCATAAGGCTCTGTTGTCATATACCATGTATAAACATCTCAATATAACCCATGAGAAAGGTAGCAGTTCCAAAGGCGGTGGTATAGGTCTCTGTTGTCTGATACCATGCATATGCATCTCAATATAAGCCATGAGAATGGTAGTAGTGCTATAGGCGGTGGTACAAGACTCTGTAGTCTGATACCATGCATAAACATCTCAATATAAGCCATGAGAAAGATAGCAGTTTCATAGGCGGTGATATCAGTCTCTGTAGTCTGATACCACGCATAAACGTCTCAAAATAACTCATGACAAAGGTAGCAGTTCCACAGGCGGTGGTATAAGTCTCTGTTGTCTGATACCATGTTTAAGCATCTCAATATAAGCCATGAGAAAGGTAGTAGTTCTATAGGCGGTGTTATAAGACTCTGTAGTCTGATACCATGCATAAGCATCTCAATTAAAGCCATGAGAAAGGTAATAGTTCTATAGGCGGTGGTATAAGACTCTGTAGTGATACCATCCATAAGCATATCAATTAAAGCCATGAGAAAGGTAATAGTTCTATAGGCGGTGGTATAAGACTCTGTAGTCTGATACCATGCATAAGCATCTCAATTAAAGCCATGAGAAAGGTAATAGTTCTATAGGCGGTGTTATAAGACTCTGTAGTCTGATACCATGCATAAGCATCTCAATTAAAGCCATGAGAAAGGTAATAGTTCTATAGGCGGTGGTATAAGACTCTGTAGTGATACCAAGCATAAGCATCTCAATATAAGCCATTAGAAAGGTAGCAGTTCCATAGGCGGTGGTATAAGTCTCTGTAGTCTCATACCTTGCATAAACATCTCAGTGTAAACTATGGGAAATACAATGGTTCCATAGGTGTTGGTGCCAGCCTCTTTTGTCTGATAGCATGCATAAACATCTCAATGTAAACTATAGGAAGTATAATGGTTCCATATGCCGTGGTATCAGCCTGCGTGATCTGATACCATACATAAACATCTCAGTGTAAAGTGTGGGAAATATAGTGGTTCCAAAGGCGATAGTATCAGCCTTCGTGATCTTATACCATGCATAAACATCACAGTGTAAACTAGGCGAATGTTAATGGTTCCGTATGCGGTTATATCATCCTCTGTTGTCTGATACCATGCATAAACATCTCAGTGATAAACTATGGGAAAGATGGTGGTTCCCATAGGCGGTTATATCAGCCTCTGTGTTCTGATACCATGCATAAACCTCTCAGGGAAACTATGGTAAGGATAGTGGTTCCATCAGCCTCTCTGGTCTTATACCATGCATAAACGTCTGCGAAAACAATGGGAAAGATAATGGCTGCATAGGCGGTGGTATCAGCCTCCGTGATGTCATTCCGTGCACAAACATGTGGGTGTAATCTATGGGAAAGATAATGGTTCAATAGACGTTGGTATCAGCCTCTGCATTCTGATACCATGCATAAGCATCTGAATGTAAACTATAAGAAACATAGTGGTTCTGTAGGTGGATGTATAGTCTGTGGTCTGATACCATGCATAAATATCTCAATGTAAACTATGGGAAAGATAATGGTTCCATACGCGGTGGTATCCACCTGCGTGATCTCATACCATGCATAAACATCTCAATGTAAACTATGGGAAAGATAATGGTTCCATAGGCGGCTATATCAGCCTCTGTGGTCTGATAGCATGCATAAACATCTCAGTGTAAACTATCGGAAAGATAATGGTTCCATAGGCGGTTATATCAGCCTCTGTGGTATGATAGCATGCATAAACATCTCAGTGTAAACTATAGGAAAGATAATGGTTCCATAGACGGTTATATCAGCCTCTCTGGTATGATAGCATGCATAGACATCTCAGTGTAAACTATGGGAAAGACAATGGTTCCATAGGCGGTTATATCAGCCTCTGTGGTATGATAGCATGCATAAACATCTCAGTGTAAACTATGGGAAAGATAATGGTTCCATAGGCGATTATATCAGCCTCTGTGGTATGATAGCATGCATAAACATCTCAGTGTAAACTATGGGAAAGATAATGGTTCCATAGGCGGTTATATCAGCCTCTGTGGTATGGTAGCATGCATAAACATCTCAGTGTAAACTATGGGAAAGATAATGATTCCATAGGCGATTATATCAGCCTCTGTGGTATGATAGCATGCATAAACATCTCAGTGTAAACTATGGGAAAGATAATGGTTCCGTAGGCGGTTATATCAGCCTCTGTGGTATGATAGCATGCATAAACATCTCAGTGTAAACTATGGGAAAGATGATGGTTCCATAGGCGGTTATATCAGCCTCTGTGGTATGATAGCATGCATTAACATCTCCGTGTAAACTATAGGAAAGATGATGGTTCCATAGGCGGTTATATCAGTCTCTGCAGTCTGATACCATGCATTGACATCTCAGTGTAAACTATAGGAAAGATGATGGTTCAATAGGCGGTTATATCAGCCTCTGTGGTCATATAGCATGCATAAACATCTCAGTGTAAACTATAGGAAAGATGATGGATCCATAGGCGGTTATATCAGCCTCTGTGGTCATATAGCATGCATAAACATCTCAGTGTAAACTATAGGAAAGATGATGGTTCCATAGGCGGTTATATCAGCCTCTGTGGTATGATAGCATGCATAAACATCTCAGTGTAAACTATAGGAAAGATAATGGTTCCATAGACGGTTATATCAGCCTCTGTGGTATGATAGCATGCATAAACATCTCAGTGTAAACTATGGGAAAGACAATGGTTCCATAGGCGGTTATATCAGCCTCTGTGGTATGATAGCATGCATAAACATCTCAATGTAAACTATGGGAAAGATAATGGTTCCATAGGCGGTTATATCAGCCTCTGTGGTATGATAGCATGCATAAACATCTCAGTGTAAACTATGGGAAAGATAATGGTTCCATAGGCGATTATATCAGCCTCTGTGGTATGATAGCATGCATAAACATCTCAGTGTAAACTATGGGAAAGATAATGGTTCCATAGGCGGTTATATCAGCCTCTGTGGTCTGATAGCATGCATAAACATCTCAGTGTAAACTATAGGAAAGATGATGGTTCCATAAGCAGTTATATCCGCCTCTGTGGTCATATAGCATGCATAAACATCTCAGTGTAAACTATAGGAAAGATAATGGTTCCATAGGCGATGGAATCAACCTCTGTGGTCATATAGCATGCATAAACATCTCAGTGTAAACTATAGGAAAGGTAATGGTTCCATAGGCGGTTATATCAGCCTCTGTGGTATGATAGCATGCATAAACATCTCAGTGTAAACTATAGGAAAGATAATGGTTCCAGAGGCGGTTATATCAGCCTCTGTGGTCATATAGCATGCATAAACATCTCAGTGTAAACTATAGGAAAGGTAATGGTTACATAGGCGGTTATAGCAGCCTATGTGGTCATATAGCATGCATAAACATCTCAGTGTAAACTATAGGAAAGATAATGGTTCCATAGGCGGTTATATCAGCCTCTGTGGTCATATAGCATGCATAGACATCTCCGTGTAAACTATAGGAAAGATAATGGTTCCATAGGCGGTTATATCAGCCTCTGTGGTCATATAGCATGCATAAACATCTCAGTGTAAACTATAGGAAAGATAATGGTTCCATAGGCGATTATATCAGCCTCTGTGGTCTGATACCATGCATAAACATCTCAGTGTAAACTATAGGAAAGATAATGGTTCCATAGGCGGTTATATCAACCTGTGTGGTCTGATACCATGCATAAACATCTCAGTGTAAACTGTGGGAAAGATAATGGTTCCATAGGCGGTTATATCAGCCTCTGTGGTTTGATACCATGCATTAACATCTCAGTGTAAACTATAGGAAAGATAATGGTTCCATAGGCGGTTATATCAGCCTCTGTGATCTGATACCATGCATAAACATCTCCGTGTAAACTATAGGAAAGATAATGGCTCCATAGGCGGTTATATCAGCCTTTGTGGTCATATAGCATGCATAAACATCTCAGTGTAAACTATAGGAGAAATAATGGTTCCATAGGCGATTATATCAGCCTCTGGGGTCTGATACCATGCATAAACATCTCAGTGTAACTATAGGAAAGATATTGGTTCCATAGGTGGTTATACCAGCCTCTGTGGTCTGATACCATGCATAAACATCTCAGTGTAAACTATGGGAAAGATAATGGTTCCATAGGCGGTTATATCAGCCTCTGTGGACTGATACCATGCATAAACATCTCAGTGTAAACTATAGGAAAGATAATGGTTCCATAGGCGGTTATATCAGCCTCTGTGGTCTGATACCATGCATAAACATCTTAGTGTAAACTATGGGAAAGATAATGGTTCCATAGGCGGTTATATCAGCCTCTGTGGTCTGATACCATGCATAAAATCTCAGTGTAAACTATAGGAAAGATAATGGTTCCATAGGCGGTTATATCAGCCTTTGTGGTCATATAGCATGCATAAACATCTCAGTGTAAACTATAGGAAAGATAATGGTTCCATAGGCGTTTATATCAGCCTGTGTGGTCATATAGCATGCATAAACATCTCAGTGTAAACTATAGGAAAGATGATGGTTCCATAGGCGGTTATATCAGCCTCTGTGGTAATATAGCATGCATAAACATCTCAGTGTAAACTATAGGAAAGATCATGGTTCCATAGGCGGTTATATCAGCCTCTGTGGTCATATAGCATGCATAAACATCTCAGTGTAAACTATAGGAAAGGTGATGGTTCCATAGGCGGTTATATCAGCCTCTGTGGTCATATAGCATGCATAAACATCTCAGTGTAAACTTTAGGAAAGATAATGGTTCCACAGGCGGTTATATCAGCCTCTGTGGTCATATAGCATGCATAAACATCTCAGTGTAAACTATAGGAAAGGTAATGGTTCCATATGCGGTTATATCACCCTCTGTGGTCTGACACCATGAATAAACATCTCAATGAAAACTATGGAAAGGACAGTGGTTCCATCAGCCTCTGTGGTCTGATACCATGCATAAACATCTCAGTGAAAACAATTTAAAAGATATTGGCTAAATAGGCGGTGGTATCAGCCTCCGTAATGTCATACCGTGCACAAATATGTGAGTGTAATCTATGGGAAAGATAATGGTTCCATAGGCGTTGGTATCAGCCTCTGCAGTCTGATACCATGCATAAACATCTCAATGTAAACTATAAGAAACATAGTGGTTCTGTAGGTGGTGGTACCAGTCTCTGTGGTCTGATACCATGCATAAACATCTGAATATAAGCCATGAGAAAGATAGCAGTACCATAGGTGGTGGTATCAGTCTCTGTAGTCTGATACCATGCATAAACATCTGAATATAAGCCATGAGAAAGATAGCAGTACCATAGGTGGTGGTATCAGTCTCTGTAATCTGATACCATGCATAAACATCTCAATATAAGCCATGGGAAATTTAGCAGTTACATAGGTGGTGGTATCAGTCGTTGTAGTCTGATAACATGCATACATATCTCAATATAAGCCATTTGAAAGATAGCAGTTCCATAGGTGGTGGTATCAGTCTCTGTAGTCTGATACCATGCATAAACATCTCATGTATAATCCATGAGAAAGGTAGCAGTTCCATAGGTGGTGTCATAAGGCTCTGTTGTCATATACCATGTATAAACATCTCAATATAACCCATGAGAAAGGTAGCAGTTCCAAAGGCGGTGGTATAGGTCTCTGTTGTCTGATACCATGCATATGCATCTCAATATAAGCCATGAGAATGGTAGTAGTGCTATAGGCGGTGGTACAAGACTCTGTAGTCTGATACCATGCATAAACTTCTCAATATAAGCCATGAGAAAGATAGCAGTTTCATAGGCGGTGATATCAGTCTCTGTAGTCTGATACCACGCATAAACGTCTCAAAATAACTCATGACAAAGGTAGCAGTTCCACAGGCGGTGGTATAAGTCTCTGTTGTCTGATACCATGTTTAAGCATCTCAATATAAGCCATGAGAAAGGTAGTAGTTCTATAGGCGGTGTTATAAGACTCTGTAGTCTGATACCATGCATAAGCATCTCAATTAAAGCCATGAGAAAGGTAATAGTTCTATAGGCGGTGGTATAAGACTCTGAAGTGATACCATCCATAAGCATCTCAATTAAAGCCATGAGAAAGGTAATAGTTCTATAGGCGGTGGTATAAGACTCTGTAGTCTGATACCATGCATAAGCATCTCAATTAAAGCCATGAGAAAGGTAATAGTTCTATAGGCGGTGTTATAAGACTCTGTAGTCTGATACCATGCATAAGCATCTCAATTAAAGCCATGAGAAAGGTAATAGTTCTATAGGCGGTGGTATAAGACTCTGTAGTGATACCAAGCATAAGCATCTCAATATAAGCCATTAGAAAGGTAGCAGTTACATAGGCGGTGGTATAAGTCTCTGTAGTCTCATACCTTGCATAAACATCTCAGTGTAAACTATGGGAAATACAATGGTTCCATAGGTGTTGGTGCCAGCCTCTTTGGTCTGATAGCATGCATAAACATCTCAATGTAAACTATAGGAAGTATAATGGTTCCATATGCCGTGGTATCAGCCTGCGTGATCTGATACCATGCATAAACATCTCAGTGTAAAGTGTGGGAAATATAGTGGTTCCAAAGGCGATAGTATCAGCCTTCGTGATCTTATACCATGCATAAACATCACAGTGTAAACTAGGCGAATGTTAATGGTTCCGTATGCGGTTATATCATCCTCTGTTGTCTGATACCATGCATAAACATCTCAGTGATAAACTATGGGAAAGATGGTGGTTCCCATAGGCGGTTATATCAGCTTCTGTGTTCTGATACCATGCATAAACCTCTCAGGGAAACTATGGTAAGGATAGTGGTTCCATCAGCCTCTCTGGTCTTATACCATGCATAAACGTCTGCGAAAACAATGGGAAAGATAATGGCTGCATAGGCGGTGGTATCAGCCTCCGTGATGTCATACCGTGCACAAACATGTGGGTGTAATCTATGGGAAAGATAATGGTTCCATAGACGTTGGTATCAGCCTCTACATTCTGATACCATGCATAAGCATCTGAATGAAAACTATAAGAAACATAGTGGTTCTGTAGGTGGATGTATAGTCTGTGGTCTGATACCATGCATAAATATCTCAATGTAAACTATGGGAAAGATAATGGTTCCATACGCGGTGGTATCCACCTGCGTGATCTCATACCATGCATAAACATCTCAATGTAAACTATGGGAAAGATAATGGTTCCATAGGCGGCTATATCAGCCTCTGTGGTCTGATAGCATGCATAAACATCTCAGTGTAAACTATCGGAAAGATAATGGTTCCATAGGCGGTTATATTAGCCTCTGTGGTATGATAGCATGCATAAACATCTCAGTGTAAACTATAGGAAAGATAATGGTTCCATAGACGGTTATATCAGCCTCTCTGGTATGATAGCATGCATAAACATCTCAGTGTAAACTATGGGAAAGACAATGGTTCCATAGGCGGTTATATCAGCCTCTGTGGTATGATAGCATGCATAAACATCTCAGTGTAAACTATGGGAAAGATTATGGTTCCATAGGCGGTTATATCAGCCTCTGTGGTATGATAGCATGCATAAACATCTCAGTGTAAACTATGGGAAAGATAATGGTTCCATAGGCGATTATATCAGCCTCTGTGGTATGATAGCATGCATAAACATCTCAGTGTAAACTATGGGAAAGATAATGGTTCCATAGGCGGTTATATCAGCCTCTGTGGTATGGTAGCATGCATAAACATCTCAGTGTAAACTATGGGAAAGATAATGATTCCATAGGCGATTATATCAGCCTCTGTGGTATGATAGCATGCATAAACATCTCAGTGTAAACTATGGGAAAGATAATGGTTCCGTAGGCGGATATATCAGCCTCTGTGGTATGATAGCATGCATAAACATCTCAGTGTAAACTATGGGAAAGATGATGGTTCCATAGACGGTTATATCAGCCTCTGTGGTATGATAGCATGCATTAACATCTCCGTGTAAACTATAGGAAAGATGATGGTTCGATAGGCGGTTATATCAGTCTCTGCAGTCTGATACCATGCATTGACATCTCAGTGTAAACTATAGGAAAGATGATGGTTCAATAGGCGGTTATATCAGCCTCTGTGGTCATATAGCATGCATAAACATCTCAGTGTAAACTATAGGAAAGATGATGGATCCATAGGCGGTTATATCAGCCTCTGTGGTCATATAGCATGCATAAACATCTCAGTGTAAACTATAGGAAAGATGATGGTTCCATAGGCGGTTATATCAGCCTCTGTGGTATGATAGCATGCATAAACATCTCAGTGTAAACTATAGGAAAGATAATGGTTCCATAGACGGTTATATCAGCCTCTGTGGTATGATAGCATGCATAAACATCTCAGTGTAAACTATGGGAAAGACAATGGTTCCATAGGCGGTTATATCAGCCTCTGTGGTATGATAGCATGCATAAACATCTCAATGTAAACTATGGGAAAGATAATGGTTCCATAGGCGGTTATATCAGCCTCTGTGGTATGATAGCATGCATAAACATCTCAGTGTAAACTATGGGAAAGATAATGGTTCCATAGGCGATTATATCAGCCTCTGTGGTATGATAGCATGCATAAACATCTCAGTGTAAACTATGGGAAAGATAATGGTTCCATAGGCGGTTATATCAGCCTCTGTGGTCTGATAGCATGCATAAACATCTCAGTGTAAACTATAGGAAAGATGATGGTTCCATAAGCAGTTATATCCGCCTCTGTGGTCATATAGCATGCATAAACATCTCAGTGTAAACTATAGGAAAGATAATGGTTCCATAGGCGATGGAATCAACCTCTGTGGTCATATAGCATGCATAAACATCTCAGTGTAAACTATAGGAAAGGTAATGGTTCCATAGGCGGTTATATCAGCCTCTGTGGTCATATAGCATGCATAAACATCTCAGTGTAAACTATAGGAAAGATAATGGTTCCATAGGCGGTTATATCAGCCTCTGTGGTAATATAGCATGCATAAACATCTCAGTGTAAACTATAGGAAAGATAATGGTTCCATAGGCGGTTATATCAGCCTCTGTGGTCATATAGCATGCATAAACATCTCAGTGTAAACTATGGGAAAGATAATGGTTCCATAGGCGGTTATATCAGCCTTTGTGGTCATATAGCATGCATAAACATCTAAGTGTAAACTATAGGAAAGGTAATGGTTCCATAGGCGGTTATAGCAGCCTATGTGGTCATATAGCATGCATAAACATCTCAGTGTAAACTATAGGAAAGATAATGGTTCCATAGGCGTTTATATCAGCCTCTGTGGTCATATAGCATGCATAGACATCTCCGTGTAAACTATAGGAAAGATAATGGTTCCATAGGCGGTTATATCAGCCTCTGTGGTCATATAGCATGCATAAACATCTCAGTGTAAACTATAGGAAAGATAATGGTTCCATAGGCGATTATATCAGCCTCTGTGGTCTGATACCATGCATAAACATCTCAGTGTAAACTATAGGAAAGATAATGGTTCCATAGGCGGGTATATCAACCTCTGTGGTCTGATACCATGCATAAACATCTCAGTGTAAACTATGGGAAAGATAATGGTTCCATAGGCGGTTATATCAGCCTCTGTGGTTTGATACCATGCATTAACATCTCAGTGTAAACTATAGGAAAGATAATGGTTCCATAGGCGGTTATATCAGCCTCTGTGATCTGATACCATGCATAAACATCTCCGTGTAAACTATAGGAAAGATAATGGCTCCATAGGCGGTTATATCAGCCTTTGTGGTCATATAGCATGCATAAACATCTCAGTGTAAACTATAGGAGAGATAATGGTTCCATAGGCGATTATATCAGCCTCTGTGGTCTGATACCATGCATAAACATCTCAGTGTAAACTATAGGAAAGATATTGGTTCCATAGGTGGTTATACCAGCCTCTGTGGTCTGAAACCATGCATAAACATCTCAGTGTAAACTATGGGAAAGATAATGGTTCCATAGGCGGTTATATCAGCCTCTGTGGACTGATACCATGCATAAACATCTCAGTGTAAACTATAGGAAAGATAATGGTTCCATAGGCGGTTATATCAGCCTCTGTGGTCTGATACCATGCATAAACATCTTAGTGTAAACTATGGGAAAGATAATGGTTCCATAGGCGGTTATATCAGCCTCTGTGGTCTGATACCATGCATAAAAATCTCAGTGTAAACTATAGGAAAGATAATGGCTCCATAGGCGGTTATATCAGCCTTTGTGGTCATATAGCATGCATAAACATCTCAGTGTAAACTATAGGAAAGATAATGGTTCCATAGGCGTTTATATCAGCCTGTGTGGTCATATAGCATGCATAAACATCTGAGTGTAAACTATAGGAAAGATGATGGTTCCATAGGCGGTTATATCAGCCTCTGTGGTAATATAGCATGCATAAACATCTCAGTGTAAACTATAGGAAAGATCATGGTTCCATAGGCGGTTATATCAGCCTCTGTGGTCATATAGCATGCATAAACATCTCAGTGTAAACTATAGGAAAGGTGATGGTTCCATAGGCGGTTATATCAGCCTCTGTGGTCATATAGCATGCATAAACATCTCAGTGTAAACTATAGGAAAGATAATGGTTCCACAGGCGGTTATATCAGCCTCTGTGGTCATATAGCATGCATAAACATCTTAGTGTAAACTTTAGGAAAGATGATCGTTCCATAGGCGGTTATATCAGCCTCTGTGGTCATATATCATGCATAAACATCTCAGTGTAAACTATAGGAAAGGTAATGGTTCCATATGCGGTTATATCACCCTCTGTGGTCTGACACCATGAAGAAACATCTCAATGAAAACTATGGAAAGGACAGTTGTTCCATCAGCCTCTGTGGTCTGATACCATGCATAAACATCAGTGAAAACAATGGGAAAGATATTGGCTCCATAGGCGGTGGTATCAGCCTCCGTAATGTCATACCGTGCACAAATATGTGAGTGTAATCTATGGGAAAGATAATGGTTCCATAGGCGTTGGTATCAGCCTCTGCAGTCTGATACCATGCATAAACATCTCAATGTAAACTATAAGAAACATAGTGGTTCTGTAGGTGGTGGTATCAGTCTCTGTGGTCTGATACCATGCATAAACGTCTGAATATAAGCCATGAGAAAGATAGCAGTACCATAGGTGGTGGTATCAGTCTCTGTAATCTGATACCATGCATAAACATCTCAATATAAGCCATGGGAAATTTAGCAGTTACATAGGTGGTGGTATCAGTCGTTGTACTCTGATAACATGCATACATATCTCAATATAAGCCATTTGAAAGATAGCAGTTCCATAGGTGGTGGTATCTGTCTCTGTAGTCTGATACCATGCATAAACATCTCATGTATAATCCATGAGAAAGGTAGCAGTTCCATAGTTGGTGTCATAAGGCTCTGTTGTCATATACCATGTATAAACATCTCAATATAACCCATGAGAAAGGTAGCAGTTCCAAAGGCGGTGGTGTAGGTCTCTGTTGTCTGATACCATGCATATGCATCTCAATATAAGCCATGAGAATGGTAGTAGTGCTATAGGCGGTGGTACAAGACTCTGTAGTCTGATACCATGCATTAACATCTCAATATAAGCCATGAGAAAGATAGCAGTTTCATAGGCGGTGATATCAGTCTCTGTAGTCTGATACCACGCATAAACGTCTCAAAATAACTCATGACAAAGGTAGCAGTTCCACAGGCGGTGGTATAAGTCTCTGTTGTCTGATACCATGTTTAAGCATCTCAATATAAGCCATGAGAAAGGTAGTAGTTCTATAGGCGGTGTTATAAGACTCTGTAGTCTGATACCATGCATAAGCATCTCAATTAAAGCCATGAGAAAGGTAATAGTTCTATAGGCGGTGGTATAGGACTCTGTAGTGATACCATCCATAAGCATCTTAATTAAAGCCATGAGAAAGGTAATAGTTCTATAGGCGGTGGTATAAGACTCTCTAGTCTGATACCATGCATAAGCATCTCAATTAAAGCCATGAGAAAGGTAATAGTTCTATAGGCGGTGTTATAAGACTCTGTAGTCTGATACCATGCATAAGCATCTCAATTAAAGCCATGAGAAAGGTAATAGTTCTATAGGCGGTGGTATAAGACTCTGTAGTGATACCAAGCATAAGCATCTCAATATAAGCCATTAGAAAGGTAGCAGTTCCATAGGCGGTGGTATAAGTCTCTGTAGTCTCATACCTTGCATAAACATCTCAGTGTAAACTATGGGAAATACAATGGTTCCATAGGTGTTGGTGCCAGCCTCTTTGGTCTGATAGCATGCATAAACATCTCAATGTAAACTATAGGAAGTATAATGGTTCCATATGCCGTGGTATCAGCCTGCGTGATCTGATACCATGCATAAACATCTCAGTGTAAAGTGTGGGAAATATAGTGGTTCCAAAGGCGATAGTATCAGCCTTCGTGATCTTATACCATGCATAAACATCACAGTGTAAACTAGGCGAATGTTAATGGTTCCGTATGCGGTTATATCATCCTCTGTTGTCTGATACCATGCATAAACATCTCAGTGATAAACTATGGGAAAGATGGTGGTTCCCATAGGCGGTTATATCAGCCTCTGTGTTCTGATACCATGCATAAACCTCTCAGGGAAACTATGGTAAGGATAGTGGTTCCATCAGCCTCTCTGGTCTTATACCATGCATAAACGTCTGCGAAAACAATGGGAAAGATAATGCCTGCATAGGCGGTGGTATCAGCCTCCGTGATGTCATACCGTGCACAAACATGTGGGTGTAATCTATGGGAAAGATAATGGTTCCATAGACGTTGGTATCAGCCTCTGCATTCTGATACCATGCATAAGCATCTGAATGTAAACTATAAGAAACATAGTGGTTCTGTAGGTGGATGTATAGTCTGTGGTCTGATACCATGCATAAATATCTCAATGTAAACTATGGGAAAGATAATAGTTCCATACGCGGTGGTATCCACCTGCGTGATCTCATACCATGCATAAACATCTCAATGTAAACTATGGGAAAGATAATGGTTCCATAGGCGGCTATATCAGCCTCTGTGGTCTGATAGCATGCATAAACATCTCAGTGTAAACTATCGGAAAGATAATGGTTCCATAGGCGGTTATATCAGCCTCTGTGGTATGATAGCATGCATAAACATCTCAGTGTAAACTATAGGAAAGATAATGGTTCCATAGACGGTTATATCAGCCTCTCTGGTATGATAGCATGCATAAACATCTCAGTGTAAACTATGGGAAAGACAATGGTTCCATAGGCGGTTATATCAGCCTCTGTGGTATGATAGCATGCATAAACATCTCAGTGTAAACTATGGGAAAGATAATGGTTCCATAGGCGGTTATATCAGCCTCTGTGGTATGATAGCATGCATAAACATCTCAGTGTAACTATGGGAAAGATAATGGTTCCATAGGCGATTATATCAGCCTCTGTGGTATGATAGCATGCATAAACATCTCAGTGTAAACTATGGGAAAGATAATGATTCCATAGGCGATTATATCAGCCTCTGTGGTATGATAGCATGCATAAACATCTCAGTGTAAACTATGGGAAAGATAATGGTTCCGTAGGCGGTTATATCAGCCTCTGTGGTATGATAGCATGCATAAACATCTCAGTGTAAACTATGGGAAAGATGATGGTTCCATAGGCGGTTACATCAGCCTCTGTGGTATGATAGCATGCATTAACATCTCCGTGTAAACTATAGGAAAGATGATGGTTCCATAGGCGGTTATATCAGTCTCTGCAGTCTGATACCATGCATTGACATCTCAGTGTAAACTATAGGAAAGATGATGGTTCAATAGGCGGTTATATCAGCCTCTGTGGTCATATAGCATGCATAAACATCTCAGTGTAAACTATAGGAAAGATGATGGATCCATAGGCGGTTATATCAGCCTCTGTGGTCATATAGCATGCATAAACATCTCAGTGTAAACTATAGGAAAGATGATGGTTCCATAGGCGGTTATATCAGCCTCTGTGGTATGATAGCATGCATAAACATCTCAGTGTAAACTATAGGAAAGATAATGGTTCCATAGACGGTTATATCAGCCTCTGTGGTATGATAGCATGCATAAACATCTCAATGTAAACTATGGGAAAGATAATGGTTCCATAGGCGGTTATATCAGCCTCTGTGGTATGATAGCATGCATAAACATCTCAGTGTAAACTATGGGAAAGATAATGGTTCCATAGGCGATTATATCAGCCTCTGTGGTATGATAGCATGCATAAACATCTCAGTGTAAACTATGGGAAAGATAATGGTTCAATAGGCGGTTATATCAGCCTCTGTGGTCTGATAGCATGCATAAACATCTCAGTGTAAACTATAGGAAAGATGATGGTTCCATAAGCAGTTATATCCGCCTCTGTGGTCATATAGCATGCATAAACATCTCAGTGTAAACTATAGGAAAGATAATGGTTCCATAGGCGATGGAATCAACCTCTGTGGTCATATAACATGCATAAACATCTCAGTGTAAACTATAGGAAAGATAATGGTTCCATAGGCGGTTATATCAGCCTCTGTGGTCATATAGCATGCATAAACATCTCAGTGTAAACTATAGGAAAGATAATGGTTCCATAGGCGGTTATATCAGCCTCTGTGGTCATATAGCATGCATAAACATCTCAGTGTAAACTATAGGAAAGATAATGGTTCCATAGGCGGTTATATCAGCCTCTGTGGTCATATAGCATGCATAAACATCTCAGTGTAAACTATGGGAAAGATAATGGTTCCATAGGCGGTTATATCAGCCTTTGTGGTCATATAGCATGCATAAACATCTCAGTGTAAACTATAGGAAAGATAATGGTTCCATAGGCGGTTATATCAGCCTCTGTGGTCATATAGCATGCATAGACATCTCCGTGTAAACTATAGGAAAGATAATGGTTCCATAGGCGGTTATATCAGCCTCTGTGGTCATATAGCATGCATAAACATCTCAGCGTAAACTATAGGAAAGATAATGGTTCCATAGGCGATTATATCAGCCTCTGTGGTCTGATACCATGCATAAACATCTCAGTGTAAACTATAGGAAAGATAATGGTTCCATAGGCGGTTATATCAACCTCTGTGGTCTGATACCATGCATAAACATCTCAGTGTAAACTATGGGAAAGATAATGGTTCCATAGGCGGTTATATCAGCCTCTGTGGTTTGATACCATGCATTAACATCTCAGTGTAAACTATAGGAAAGATAATGGTTCCATAGGCGGTTATATCAGCCTCTGTGATCTGATACCATGCATAAACATCTCCGTGTAAACTATAGGAAAGATAATGGCTCCATAGGCGGTTATATCAGCCTTTGTGGTCATATAGCATGCATAAACATCTCAGTGTAAACTATAGGAGAGATAATGGTTCCATAGGCGATTATATCAGCCTCTGTGGTCTGATACCATGCATAAACATCTCAGTGTAAACTATAGGAAAGATATTGGTTCCATAGGTGGTTATACCAGCCTCTGTGTTCTGATACCATGCATAAACATCTCAGTGTAAACTATGGGAAAGATAATGGTTCCATAGGCGGTTATATCAGCCTCTGTGGACTGATACCATGCATAAACATCTCAGTGTAAACTATAGGAAAGATAATGGTTCCATAGGCGGTTATATCAGCCTCTGTGTTCTGATACCATGCATAAACATCTTAGTGTAAACTATGGGAAAGATAATGGTTCCATAGGCGTTTATATCAGCCTGTGTGGTCATATAGCATGCATAAACATCTCAGTGTAAACTATAGGAAAGATAATGGTTCCATAGGCGGTTATATCAGCCTTTGTGGTCATATAGCATGCATAAACATCTCAGTGTAAACTTTAGGAAAGATAATGGTTCCATAGGCGGTTATATCAGCCTCTGTGGTCATATAGCATGCATAAACATCTCAGTGTAAACTATAGGAAAGATGATGGTTCCATAGGCGGTTATATCAGCCTCTGTGGTCATATAGCATGCATAAACATCTCAGTGTAAACTATAGGAAAGATCATGGTTCCATAGGCGGTTATAGCAGCCTCTGTGGTCATATAGCATGCATAAACATCTCAGTGTAAACTATAGGAAAGGTGATGGTTCCATAGGCGGTTATATCAGCCTCTGTGGTCATATAGCATGCATAAACATCTCAGTGTAAACTATAGGAAAGATAATGGTTCCATAGGCGGTTATATCAGCCTCTGTGGTCATATAGCATGCATAAACATCTCAGTGTAAACTATAGGAAAGATGATCGTTCCATAGGCGGTTATATCAGCCTCTGTGGTCATATAGCATGCATAAACATCTCAGTGTAAACTATAGGAAAGGTAATGGTTCCATATGCGGTTAAATCACCCCTGTGGTCTGACACCATGAATAAACATCTCAATGAAAACTATGGAAAGGACAGTGGTTCCATCAGCCTCTGTGGTCTGATACCATGCATAAACATCTCAGTGAAAACAATGGGAAAGATATTGGCTCCATAGGCGTTGGTATCAGCCTCTGCAGTCTGATACCATGCATAAACATCTCAATGTAAACTATAAGAAAAATAGTGGTTCTGTAGGTGGTGGTATGAGTCTCTGTGGTCTGATACCATGCATAAACATTTAATATAAGCCATGAGAATGCTAGCGGTTCCATAGGTGGTGGTATCAGTCTCTGTATTCTGATACCATGCATAAACATCTGAATATAAGCCATGAGAAAGATAGCAGTACCATAGGTGGTGGTATCAGTCTCTGTAGTCTGATACCATGCATAAACATCTCAATATAAGCCATGGGAAATTTAGCAGTTACATAGGTGGTGGTATCAGTCTTTGTAGTCTGATAACATGCATACATATCTCAATATAAGCCATTTGAAAGATAGCAGTTCCATAGGTGGTGGTATCAGTCTCTGTAGTCTGATACCATGCATAAACATCTCAATATAAGCCATGAGAAAGATAGCAGTTCCATAGGTGGTGATATCAGTCTCTGTAGTCTGAAACCATGCATAAACATCTCAATATAAGCCATGGGAAAGATAGCAGTTCCATAGGTGGTGGTATCAGTCTCTGTAGTCTGATACCATGTATAAACATCTGAATATAAGCCATGAGAAAGATAGCAGTTCCATAGGCAGTGGTATCAGTCTCTGTAGTCTGATACCATGCATAAACATCTCAATATAAGACATGGGAAAGATAGCAGTTCCATAGGTGGTGGTATCAGTCTCTATAGTCTGATACCATGCATAAACATCTGAATATAAGCCATGAGAAAGATAGCAGTTCCATAGGCAGTGGTATCAGTCTCTGTGGTATGATACCATGCATAAACATCGCAATATAACCCATGAGAGAGTTAACAGTTCAGTTGGCGTTGGTATCAGTCTCTGTAGTATGACGCCATGCATAGACATCTTAATATAACCCATGAGAAAGGTAGAAGTTCTATAGACAGTGGTATTAGTCTCTGAAGTCTGAAACCGCACATAAACGTCTCAGTATAACCCATGAGAAAGGTAGTATTTCTATAGGCGGTGGTATAAGTCTCTGTAGTCTGATACCATGCATAAACATCTCAATATAAGCCATGAGAAAGGTAGCAGTTCCATAGGCGGTGGTATCAGTCTCTGTAGTCTGATACCATGCATAAACATCTCAATGTAAACTATGAGTAAGATAACAGTAGTCTGCATTATATCGGAGGGATGAAAACTAATATGTGATTCTGCCTCATTGTTTTATGCTGATTTCAGAACTGCTTTTGTTTTTTTCTATCACGTACAGTTTTTTCACAATTTCACTTCAAAAATATAGAGATATAAGGATATTGCTTCCGCCACTACACATAAAATAATAAAATTGGGCTTGGTGAAGCAATTTGTAAGGGCTCTACCACAGGATGGACCTTGCTTCAAGTACCTTTCCAAGAAATTTCCCTTCATTACACAAAATAAATTTAAGGGTGGAATTTTTGTTGGTTCTCAAATAAAGAAATTGATGAAAGATGAGGATTTTGAGAAGACAATGAATGAGAGAGAAATAGAAGCATGGATCACTTTCCGATCATTTAATGAAAACTTCTTAGGCAACAATAAAGATCCTAATTAAAAGGCCATTGTCGAAACAATGTTGGAAAATTTCAAGAAGATGGGTTGCAACATGAGTGTAAAGGTGCATTTTCTGCATTCACATACCGACTACTTTCCAGAAAATCTGGGATACTGTAATGAAGAGCAGGGTGAACGTTTTCACCAAGATATTAAGAAATGGAGGGGAGATGGAATGAAACTATAATGGCCAACTACTGTTGGATATTGAGGAAGGACAGTCATCTTCAAGGATCCGCAAGGAAGTCAAAGAAGAAGAAGTTTGAAAAAAATTAAATGAAAGAGTTTGGCTTCTTGTTTTATTAAAACGTAGCCGTGAAATAAATTAGGGGAGTTTTTGAGTGTATTCCTAAAATGTTTCTTGAATAAAAAGTTACCTTGTGAGAAATGGTATTTGAATACTTTTCTAAGCTTAATAGTAAAATTGTTAAAACAATACTTATTTTGTGTAAACACCAGACGTGAAAAAAAAAACCGAAGTTATTTCTGGAATCAACATAAAAACTTGATTCAAGAACACCTAGTTTTAAGAAATCATCAGACAAAAAGTTTGAAAATGTAGACCCGAGTAATGGTTCCATAGGCAGTGTTATCAGCCTCTCTGGTCTGATACCATGCATTAACATCTCAGTGTAAACTATGGGAAAGATAATGGTTCTATAGGCGGTGGTATCACCCACCCTGAACTCATACTGTGCATAAACATCTCAATTTAAACTATAAGACACATAATGGTTCTCTAGGTGGTATTAGTCTCGGTGATCTGATACCATGCATAAACGTCTCAGTGTAAGCTTTGGAAAAGCTAATGGTTCCATAGGCGGTGGTATCACCCACCCTGAACTCATACTGTGCATAAACATCTCAGTGTAATCTATGGGAAAGGTAATGGTTCCATAGCTGTTGGTATCAGCCTCTGCAGTCTGATACCATGCATAAACATCTCAATGTAAACTATAAGAAACATAATGGTTCTGTAGGTGGTATCAGTCTCTGTGGTCTGATACCATGCATAAACATCTCAATTTAAACTATAAGACACATAATGGTTCTGTAGATGGTATCAGTCTCGGTGATCTGATACCATGCATAAACATCTCAGTGTAAGCTATGGGAAAGCTAATGGTTCCATATGCGATGGTATCACCCACCCTGAACTCATACTGTGCATAAACATCTCAGTGAAAACTATGGGAAAGCTAATGGTTCCATAGGCGGTGGTATCACCCACCCTGAACTCATACTGTGCATAAACATCTTAGTGTAATCTATGGGAAAGGTAATGTTTCCATAGCTGTTGGTATCAGCCTCTGCAGTCTGATACCATGCATAAACATCTCAATGTAAACTATAAGAAATATAGTGGTTCTGTAGGTGGTGGTATCAGTCTCTGTGGTATGATACCATGCATAAACATCTCAGTGTAAGCTATGGGAAAGATAGTGGTTCCATAGGCGGTGGTATCAATCTCCGTGATATGATACCATGCATAAACATCTCAGTAAAAACTATGGGAATGATAATGGTTCCATAGGCAGTGGTATCAGCCTCTGTGATGTGATACCATGCATAAACATCTCAGTGTAAACTATGGGAAAAATAATGGTTCCATAGGCGGTGGTATCAGCCTCTGCAGTCTGATACCATGCATAAACATCTCAATGTAAACTATAAGAAACATAGTGGTTTTGTATGTGGTGGTATCAGTCTCTGTGGTCTGATACCAGCATAAACATCTCAATTTAAACTATAAGACACATAATGGTTCCATAGGCGGTGTTATCAGCCTGTGCAGCCTGATACCATGCATAAGCATCTCAACGGAAACTATGGGAAAGATAATCATTCCACAGGCTGTGGTATCAGTCTCTTTGGTCTGATACCATGCATAAACATCTCATTGTAAACTATGGGAAAAATAATGGTACATAGGCTGTGATATCAATCTCTGTGGTCTGATACCATGCATAAACATCTCATTGTAAACTATAGGAAAGATGATGGATCCATAGGCGGTTATATCAGCCTCTGTGGTCATATAGCATGCATAAACATCTCAGTGTAAACTATAGGAAAGATGATGGTTCCATAGGCGGTTATATCAGCCTCTGTGGTATGATAGCATGCATAAACATCTCAGTGTAAACTATAGGAAAGATAATGGTTCCATAGACGGTTATATCAGCCTCTGTGGTATGATAGCATGCATAAACATCTCAGTGTAAACTATGGGAAAGACAATGGTTCCATAGGCGGTTATATCAGCCTCTGTGGTATGATAGCATGCATAAACATCTCAATGTAAACTATGGGAAAGATAATGGTTCCATAGGCGGTTATATCAGCCTCTGTGGTATGATAGCATGCATAAACATCTCAGTGTAAACTATGGGAAAGATAATGGTTCCATAGGCGATTATATCAGCCTCTGTGGTATGATAGCATGCATAAACATCTCAGTGTAAACTATGGGAAAGATAATGGTTCCATAGGCGGTTATATCAGCCTCTGTGGTCTGATAGCATGCATAAACATCTCAGTGTAAACTATAGGAAAGATGATGGTTCCATAAGCAGTTATATCCGCCTCTGTGGTCATATAGCATGCATAAACATCTCAGTGTAAACTATAGGAAAGATAATGGTTCCATAGGCGATGGAATCAACCTCTGTGGTCATATAGCATGCATAAACATCTCAGTGTAAACTATAGGAAAGGTAATGGTTCCATAGGCGGTTATATCAGCCTCTGTGGTATGATAGCATGCATAAACATCTCAGTGTAAACTATAGGAAAGATAATGGTTCCAGAGGCGGTTATATCAGCCTCTGTGGTCATATAGCATGCATAAACATCTCAGTGTAAACTATAGGAAAGATAATGGTTCCATAGGCGGTTATATCAGCCTCTGTGGTCATATAGCATGCATAAACATCTCAGTGTAAACTATGGGAAAGATAATGGTTCCATAGGCGGTTATATCAGCCTTTGTGGTCATATAGCATGCATAAACATCTAAGTGTAAACTATAGGAAAGGTAATGGTTACATAGGCGGTTATAGCAGCCTATGTGGTCATATAGCATGCATAAACATCTCAGTGTAAACTATAGGAAAGATAATGGTTCCATAGGCGGTTATATCAGCCTCTGTGGTCATATAGCATGCATAGACATCTCCGTGTAAACTATAGGAAAGATAATGGTTCCATAGGCGGTTATATCAGCCTCTGTGGTCATATAGCATGCATAAACATCTCAGTGTAAACTATAGGAAAGATAATGGTTCCATAGGCGATTATATCAGCCTCTGTGGTCTGATACCATGCATAAACATCTCAGTGTAAACTATAGGAAAGATAATGGTTCCATAGGCGGTTATATCAACCTGCGTGGTCTGATACCATGCATAAACATCTCAGTGTAAACTGTGGGAAAGATAATGGTTCCATAGGCGGTTATATCAGCCTCTGTGGTTTGATACCATGCATTAACATCTCAGTGTAAACTATAGGAAAGATAATGGTTCCATAGGCGGTTATATCAGCCTCTGTGATCTGATACCATGCATAAACATCTCCGTGTAAACTATAGGAAAGATAATGGCTCCATAGGCGGTTATATCAGCCTTTGTGGTCATATAGCATGCATAAACATCTCAGTGTAAACTATAGGAGAAATAATGGTTCCATAGGCGATTATATCAGCCTCTGGGGTCTGATACCATGCATAAACATCTCAGTGTAAACTATAGGAAAGATATTGGTTCCATAGGTGGTTATACCAGCCTCTGTGGTCTGATACCATGCATAAACATCTCAGTGTAAACTATGGGAAAGATAATGGTTCCATAGGCGGTTATATCAGCCTCTGTGGACTGATACCATGCATAAACATCTCAGTGTAAACTATAGGAAAGATAATGGTTCCATAGGCGGTTATATCAGCCTCTGTGGTCTGATACCATGCATAAACATCTCAGTGTAAACTATAGGAAAGATGATGGTTCCATAAGCAGTTATATCCGCCTCTGTGGTCATATAGCATGCATAAACATCTCAGTGTAAACTATAGGAAAGATAATGGTTCCATAGGCGATGGAATCAACCTCTGTGGTCATATAGCATGCATAAACATCTCAGTGTAAACTATAGGAAAGGTAATGGTTCCATAGGCGGTTATATCAGCCTCTGTGGTATGATAGCATGCATAAACATCTCAGTGTAAACTATAGGAAAGATAATGGTTCCAGAGGCGGTTATATCAGCCTCTGTGGTCATATAGCATGCATAAACATCTCAGTGTAAACTATAGGAAAGATAATGGTTCCATAGGCGGTTATATCAGCCTCTGTGGTCATATAGCATGCATAAACATCTCAGTGTAAACTATGGGAAAGATAATGGTTCCATAGGCGGTTATATCAGCCTTTGTGGTCATATAGCATGCATAAACATCTAAGTGTAAACTATAGGAAAGGTAATGGTTACATAGGCGGTTATAGCAGCCTATGTGGTCATATAGCATGCATAAACATCTCAGTGTAAACTATAGGAAAGATAATGGTTCCATAGGCGGTTATATCAGCCTCTGTGGTCATATAGCATGCATAGACATCTCCGTGTAAACTATAGGAAAGATAATGGTTCCATAGGCGGTTATATCAGCCTCTGTGGTCATATAGCATGCATAAACATCTCAGTGTAAACTATAGGAAAGATAATGGTTCCATAGGCGATTATATCAGCCTCTGTGGTCTGATACCATGCATAAACATCTCAGTGTAAACTATAGGAAAGATAATGGTTCCATAGGCGGTTATATCAACCTGTGTGGTCTGATACCATGCATAAACATCTCAGTGTAAACTGTGGGAAAGATAATGGTTCCATAGGCGGTTATATCAGCCTCTGTGGTTTGATACCATGCATTAACATCTCAGTGTAAACTATAGGAAAGATAATGGTTCCATAGGCGGTTATATCAGCCTCTGTGATCTGATACCATGCATAAACATCTCCGTGTAAACTATAGGAAAGATAATGGCTCCATAGGCGGTTATATCAGCCTTTGTGGTCATATAGCATGCATAAACATCTCAGTGTAAACTATAGGAGAAATAATGGTTCCATAGGCGATTATATCAGCCTCTGGGGTCTGATACCATGCATAAACATCTCAGTGTAAACTATAGGAAAGATATTGGTTCCATAGGTGGTTATACCAGCCTCTGTGGTCTGATACCATGCATAAACATCTCAGTGTAAACTATGGGAAAGATAATGGTTCCATAGGCGGTTATATCAGCCTCTGTGGACTGATACCATGCATAAACATCTCAGTGTAAACTATAGGAAAGATAATGGTTCCATAGGCGGTTATATCAGCCTCTGTGGTCTGATACCATGCATAAACATCTTAGTGTAAACTATGGGAAAGATAATGGTTCCATAGGCGGTTATATCAGCCTCTGTAGTCTGATACCATGCATAAAATCTCAGTGTAAACTATAGGAAAGATAATGGTTCCATAGGCGGTTATATCAGCCTTTGTGGTCATATAGCATGCATAAACATCTCAGTGTAAACTATAGGAAAGATAATGGTTCCATAGGCGTTTATATCAGCCTGTGTGGTCATATAGCATGCATAAACATCTCAGTGTAAACTATAGGAAAGATGATGGTTCCATAGGCGGTTATATCAGCCTCTGTGGTAATATAGCATGCATAAACATCTCAGTGTAAACTATAGGAAAGATCATGGTTCCATAGGCGGTTATATCAGCCTCTGTGGTCATATAGCATGCATAAACATCTCAGTGTAAACTATAGGAAAGGTGATGGTTCCATAGGCGGTTATATCAGCCTCTGTGGTCATATAGCATGCATAAACATCTCAGTGTAAACTATAGGAAAGATAATGGTTCCACAGGCGGTTATATCAGCCTCTGTGGTCATATAGCATGCATAAACATCTCAGTGTAAACTATAGGAAAGGTAATGGTTCCATATGCGGTTATATCACCCTCTGTGGTCTGACACCATGAATAAACATCTCAATGAAAACTATGGAAAGGACAGTGGTTCCATCAGCCTCTGTGGTCTGATACCATGCATAAACATCTCAGTGAAAACAATTTAAAAGATATTGGCTAAATAGGCGGTGGTATCAGCCTCCGTAATGTCATACCGTGCACAAATATGTGAGTGTAATCTATGGGAAAGATAATGGTTCCATAGGCGTTGGTATCAGCCTCTGCAGTCTGATACCATGCATAAACATCTCAATGTAAACTATAAGAAACATAGTGGTTCTGTAGGTGGTGGTACCAGTCTCTGTGGTCTGATACCATGCATAAACATCTGAATATAAGCCATGAGAAAGATAGCAGTACCATAGGTGGTGGTATCAGTCTCTGTAGTCTGATACCATGCATAAACATCTGAATATAAGCCATGAGAAAGATAGCAGTACCATAGGTGGTGGTATCAGTCTCTGTAATCTGATACCATGCATAAACATCTCAATATAAGCCATGGGAAATTTAGCAGTTACATAGGTGGTGGTATCAGTCGTTGTAGTCTGATAACATGCATACATATCTCAATATAAGCCATTTGAAAGATAGCAGTTCCATAGGTGGTGGTATCAGTCTCTGTAGTCTGATACCATGCATAAACATCTCATGTATAATCCATGAGAAAGGTAGCAGTTCCATAGGTGGTGTCATAAGGCTCTGTTGTCATATACCATGTATAAACATCTCAATATAACCCATGAGAAAGGTAGCAGTTCCAAAGGCGGTGGTATAGGTCTCTGTTGTCTGATACCATGCATATGCATCTCAATATAAGCCATGAGAATGGTAGTAGTGCTATAGGCGGTGGTACAAGACTCTGTAGTCTGATACCATGCATAAACTTCTCAATATAAGCCATGAGAAAGATAGCAGTTTCATAGGCGGTGATATCAGTCTCTGTAGTCTGATACCACGCATAAACGTCTCAAAATAACTCATGACAAAGGTAGCAGTTCCACAGGCGGTGGTATAAGTCTCTGTTGTCTGATACCATGTTTAAGCATCTCAATATAAGCCATGAGAAAGGTAGTAGTTCTATAGGCGGTGTTATAAGACTCTGTAGTCTGATACCATGCATAAGCATCTCAATTAAAGCCATGAGAAAGGTAATAGTTCTATAGGCGGTGGTATAAGACTCTGAAGTGATACCATCCATAAGCATCTCAATTAAAGCCATGAGAAAGGTAATAGTTCTATAGGCGGTGGTATAAGACTCTGTAGTCTGATACCATGCATAAGCATCTCAATTAAAGCCATGAGAAAGGTAATAGTTCTATAGGCGGTGTTATAAGACTCTGTAGTCTGATACCATGCATAAGCATCTCAATTAAAGCCATGAGAAAGGTAATAGTTCTATAGGCGGTGGTATAAGACTCTGTAGTGATACCAAGCATAAGCATCTCAATATAAGCCATTAGAAAGGTAGCAGTTACATAGGCGGTGGTATAAGTCTCTGTAGTCTCATACCTTGCATAAACATCTCAGTGTAAACTATGGGAAATACAATGGTTCCATAGGTGTTGGTGCCAGCCTCTTTGGTCTGATAGCATGCATAAACATCTCAATGTAAACTATAGGAAGTATAATGGTTCCATATGCCGTGGTATCAGCCTGCGTGATCTGATACCATGCATAAACATCTCAGTGTAAAGTGTGGGAAATATAGTGGTTCCAAAGGCGATAGTATCAGCCTTCGTGATCTTATACCATGCATAAACATCACAGTGTAAACTAGGCGAATGTTAATGGTTCCGTATGCGGTTATATCATCCTCTGTTGTCTGATACCATGCATAAACATCTCAGTGATAAACTATGGGAAAGATGGTGGTTCCCATAGGCGGTTATATCAGCCTCTGTGTTCTGATACCATGCATAAACCTCTCAGGGAAACTATGGTAAGGATAGTGGTTCCATCAGCCTCTCTGGTCTTATACCATGCATAAACGTCTGCGAAAACAATGGGAAAGATAATGGCTGCATAGGCGGTGGTATCAGCCTCCGTGATGTCATACCGTGCACAAACATGTGGGTGTAATCTATGGGAAAGATAATGGTTCCATAGACGTTGGTATCAGCCTCTACATTCTGATACCATGCATAAGCATCTGAATGAAAACTATAAGAAACATAGTGGTTCTGTAGGTGGATGTATAGTCTGTGGTCTGATACCATGCATAAATATCTCAATGTAAACTATGGGAAAGATAATGGTTCCATACGCGGTGGTATCCACCTGCGTGATCTCATACCATGCATAAACATCTCAATGTAAACTATGGGAAAGATAATGGTTCCATAGGCGGCTATATCAGCCTCTGTGGTCTGATAGCATGCATAAACATCTCAGTGTAAACTATCGGAAAGATAATGGTTCCATAGGCGGTTATATTAGCCTCTGTGGTATGATAGCATGCATAAACATCTCAGTGTAAACTATAGGAAAGATAATGGTTCCATAGACGGTTATATCAGCCTCTCTGGTATGATAGCATGCATAAACATCTCAGTGTAAACTATGGGAAAGACAATGGTTCCATAGGCGGTTATATCAGCCTCTGTGGTATGATAGCATGCATAAACATCTCAGTGTAAACTATGGGAAAGATTATGGTTCCATAGGCGGTTATATCAGCCTCTGTGGTATGATAGCATGCATAAACATCTCAGTGTAAACTATGGGAAAGATAATGGTTCCATAGGCGATTATATCAGCCTCTGTGGTATGATAGCATGCATAAACATCTCAGTGTAAACTATGGGAAAGATAATGGTTCCATAGGCGGTTATATCAGCCTCTGTGGTATGGTAGCATGCATAAACATCTCAGTGTAAACTATGGGAAAGATAATGATTCCATAGGCGATTATATCAGCCTCTGTGGTATGATAGCATGCATAAACATCTCAGTGTAAACTATGGGAAAGATAATGGTTCCGTAGGCGGATATATCAGCCTCTGTGGTATGATAGCATGCATAAACATCTCAGTGTAAACTATGGGAAAGATGATGGTTCCATAGACGGTTATATCAGCCTCTGTGGTATGATAGCATGCATTAACATCTCCGTGTAAACTATAGGAAAGATGATGGTTCGATAGGCGGTTATATCAGTCTCTGCAGTCTGATACCATGCATTGACATCTCAGTGTAAACTATAGGAAAGATGATGGTTCAATAGGCGGTTATATCAGCCTCTGTGGTCATATAGCATGCATAAACATCTCAGTGTAAACTATAGGAAAGATGATGGATCCATAGGCGGTTATATCAGCCTCTGTGGTCATATAGCATGCATAAACATCTCAGTGTAAACTATAGGAAAGATGACGGTTCCATAGGCGGTTATATCAGCCTCTGTGGTATGATAGCATGCATAAACATCTCAGTGTAAACTATAGGAAAGATAATGGTTCCATAGACGGTTATATCAGCCTCTGTGGTATGATAGCATGCATAAACATCTCAGTGTAAACTATGGGAAAGACAATGGTTCCATAGGCGGTTATATCAGCCTCTGTGGTATGATAGCATGCATAAACATCTCAATGTAAACTATGGGAAAGATAATGGTTCCATAGGCGGTTATATCAGCCTCTGTGGTATGATAGCATGCATAAACATCTCAGTGTAAACTATGGGAAAGATAATGGTTCCATAGGCGGTTATATCAGCCTCTGTGGTCTGATAGCATGCATAAACATCTCAGTGTAAACTATAGGAAAGATGATGGTTCCATAAGCAGTTATATCCGCCTCTGTGGTCATATAGCATGCATAAACATCTCAGTGTAAACTATAGGAAAGATAATGGTTCCATAGGCGATGGAATCAACCTCTGTGGTCATATAGCATGCATAAACATCTCAGTGTAAACTATAGGAAAGGTAATGGTTCCATAGGCGGTTATATCAGCCTCTGTGGTCATATAGCATGCATAAACATCTCAGTGTAAACTATAGGAAAGATAATGGTTCCATAGGCGGTTATATCAGCCTCTGTGGTAATATAGCATGCATAAACATCTCAGTGTAAACTATAGGAAAGATAATGGTTCCATAGGCGGTTATATCAGCCTCTGTGGTCATATAGCATGCATAAACATCTCAGTGTAAACTATGGGAAAGATAATGGTTCCATAGGCGGTTATATCAGCCTTTGTGGTCATATAGCATGCATAAACATCTAAGTGTAAACTATAGGAAAGGTAATGGTTACATAGGCGGTTATAGCAGCCTATGTGGTCATATAGCATGCATAAACATCTCAGTGTAAACTATAGGAAAGATAATGGTTCCATAGGCGGTTATATCAGCCTCTGTGGTCATATAGCATGCATAGACATCTCCGTGTAAACTATAGGAAAGATAATGGTTCCATAGGCGGTTATATCAGCCTTTGTGGTCATATAGCATGCATAAACATCTAAGTGTAAACTATAGGAAAGGTAATGGTTACATAGGCGGTTATAGCAGCCTATGTGGTCATATAGCATGCATAAACATCTCAGTGTAAACTATAGGAAAGATAATGGTTCCATAGGCGGTTATATCAGCCTCTGTGGTCATATAGCATGCATAGACATCTCCGTGTAAACTATAGGAAAGATAATGGTTCCATAGGCGGTTATATCAGCCTCTGTGGTCATATAGCATGCATAAACATCTCAGTGTAAACTATAGGAAAGATAATGGTTCCATAGGCGATTATATCAGCCTCTGTGGTCTGATACCATGCATAAACATCTCAGTGTAAACTATAGGAAAGATAATGGTTCCATAGGCGGTTATATCAACCTGCGTGGTCTGATACCATGCATAAACATCTCAGTGTAAACTGTGGGAAAGATAATGGTTCCATAGGCGGTTATATCAGCCTCTGTGGTTTGATACCATGCATTAACATCTCAGTGTAAACTATAGGAAAGATAATGGTTCCATAGGCGGTTATATCAGCCTCTGTGATCTGATACCATGCATAAACATCTCCGTGTAAACTATAGGAAAGATAATGGCTCCATAGGCGGTTATATCAGCCTTTGTGGTCATATAGCATGCATAAACATCTCAGTGTAAACTATAGGAGAAATAATGGTTCCATAGGCGATTATATCAGCCTCTGGGGTCTGATACCATGCATAAACATCTCAGTGTAAACTATAGGAAAGATATTGGTTCCATAGGTGGTTATACCAGCCTCTGTGGTCTGATACCATGCATAAACATCTCAGTGTAAACTATGGGAAAGATAATGGTTCCATAGGCGGTTATATCAGCCTCTGTGGACTGATACCATGCATAAACATCTCAGTGTAAACTATAGGAAAGATAATGGTTCCATAGGCGGTTATATCAGCCTCTGTGGTCTGATACCATGCATAAACATCTCAGTGTAAACTATAGGAAAGATGATGGTTCCATAAGCAGTTATATCCGCCTCTGTGGTCATATAGCATGCATAAACATCTCAGTGTAAACTATAGGAAAGATAATGGTTCCATAGGCGATGGAATCAACCTCTGTGGTCATATAGCATGCATAAACATCTCAGTGTAAACTATAGGAAAGGTAATGGTTCCATAGGCGGTTATATCAGCCTCTGTGGTATGATAGCATGCATAAACATCTCAGTGTAAACTATAGGAAAGATAATGGTTCCAGAGGCGGTTATATCAGCCTCTGTGGTCATATAGCATGCATAAACATCTCAGTGTAAACTATAGGAAAGATAATGGTTCCATAGGCGGTTATATCAGCCTCTGTGGTCATATAGCATGCATAAACATCTCAGTGTAAACTATGGGAAAGATAATGGTTCCATAGGCGGTTATATCAGCCTTTGTGGTCATATAGCATGCATAAACATCTAAGTGTAAACTATAGGAAAGGTAATGGTTACATAGGCGGTTATAGCAGCCTATGTGGTCATATAGCATGCATAAACATCTCAGTGTAAACTATAGGAAAGATAATGGTTCCATAGGCGGTTATATCAGCCTCTGTGGTCATATAGCATGCATAGACATCTCCGTGTAAACTATAGGAAAGATAATGGTTCCATAGGCGGTTATATCAGCCTCTGTGGTCATATAGCATGCATAAACATCTCAGTGTAAACTATAGGAAAGATAATGGTTCCATAGGCGATTATATCAGCCTCTGTGGTCTGATACCATGCATAAACATCTCAGTGTAAACTATAGGAAAGATAATGGTTCCATAGGCGGTTATATCAACCTGTGTGGTCTGATACCATGCATAAACATCTCAGTGTAAACTGTGGGAAAGATAATGGTTCCATAGGCGGTTATATCAGCCTCTGTGGTTTGATACCATGCATTAACATCTCAGTGTAAACTATAGGAAAGATAATGGTTCCATAGGCGGTTATATCAGCCTCTGTGATCTGATACCATGCATAAACATCTCCGTGTAAACTATAGGAAAGATAATGGCTCCATAGGCGGTTATATCAGCCTTTGTGGTCATATAGCATGCATAAACATCTCAGTGTAAACTATAGGAGAAATAATGGTTCCATAGGCGATTATATCAGCCCCTGGGGTCTGATACCATGCATAAACATCTCAGTGTAAACTATAGGAAAGATATTGGTTCCATAGGTGGTTATACCAGCCTCTGTGGTCTGATACCATGCATAAACATCTCAGTGTAAACTATGGGAAAGATAATGGTTCCATAGGCGGTTATATCAGCCTCTGTGGACTGATACCATGCATAAACATCTCAGTGTAAACTATAGGAAAGATAATGGTTCCATAGGCGGTTATATCAGCCTCTGTGGTCTGATACCATGCATAAACATCTTAGTGTAAACTATGGGAAAGATAATGGTTCCATAGGCGGTTATATCAGCCTCTGTGGTCTGATACCATGCATAAAATCTCAGTGTAAACTATAGGAAAGATAATGGTTCCATAGGCGGTTATATCAGCCTTTGTGGTCATATAGCATGCATAAACATCTCAGTGTAAACTATAGGAAAGATAATGGTTCCATAGGCGTTTATATCAGCCTGTGTGGTCATATAGCATGCATAAACATCTCAGTGTAAACTATAGGAAAGATGATGGTTCCATAGGCGGTTATATCAGCCTCTGTGGTAATATAGCATGCATAAACATCTCAGTGTAAACTATAGGAAAGATCATGGTTCCATAGGCGGTTATATCAGCCTCTGTGGTCATATAGCATGCATAAACATCTCAGTGTAAACTATAGGAAAGGTGATGGTTCCATAGGCGGTTATATCAGCCTCTGTGGTCATATAGCATGCATAAACATCTCAGTGTAAACTATAGGAAAGATAATGGTTCCACAGGCGGTTATATCAGCCTCTGTGGTCATATAGCATGCATAAACATCTCAGTGTAAACTATAGGAAAGGTAATGGTTCCATATGCGGTTATATCACCCTCTGTGGTCTGACACCATGAATAAACATCTCAATGAAAACTATGGAAAGGACAGTGGTTCCATCAGCCTCTGTGGTCTGATACCATGCATAAACATCTCAGTGAAAACAATTTAAAAGATATTGGCTAAATAGGCGGTGGTATCAGCCTCCGTAATGTCATACCGTGCACAAATATGTGAGTGTAATCTATGGGAAAGATAATGGTTCCATAGGCGTTGGTATCAGCCTCTGCAGTCTGATACCATGCATAAACATCTCAATGTAAACTATAAGAAACATAGTGGTTCTGTAGGTGGTGGTACCAGTCTCTGTGGTCTGATACCATGCATAAACATCTGAATATAAGCCATGAGAAAGATAGCAGTACCATAGGTGGTGGTATCAGTCTCTGTAGTCTGATACCATGCATAAACATCTGAATATAAGCCATGAGAAAGATAGCAGTACCATAGGTGGTGGTATCAGTCTCTGTAATCTGATACCATGCATAAACATCTCAATATAAGCCATGGGAAATTTAGCAGTTACATAGGTGGTGGTATCAGTCGTTGTAGTCTGATAACATGCATACATATCTCAATATAAGCCATTTGAAAGATAGCAGTTCCATAGGTGGTGGTATCAGTCTCTGTAGTCTGATACCATGCATAAACATCTCATGTATAATCCATGAGAAAGGTAGCAGTTCCATAGGTGGTGTCATAAGGCTCTGTTGTCATATACCATGTATAAACATCTCAATATAACCCATGAGAAAGGTAGCAGTTCCAAAGGCGGTGGTATAGGTCTCTGTTGTCTGATACCATGCATATGCATCTCAATATAAGCCATGAGAATGGTAGTAGTGCTATAGGCGGTGGTACAAGACTCTGTAGTCTGATACCATGCATAAACTTCTCAATATAAGCCATGAGAAAGATAGCAGTTTCATAGGCGGTGATATCAGTCTCTGTAGTCTGATACCACGCATAAACGTCTCAAAATAACTCATGACAAAGGTAGCAGTTCCACAGGCGGTGGTATAAGTCTCTGTTGTCTGATACCATGTTTAAGCATCTCAATATAAGCCATGAGAAAGGTAGTAGTTCTATAGGCGGTGTTATAAGACTCTGTAGTCTGATACCATGCATAAGCATCTCAATTAAAGCCATGAGAAAGGTAATAGTTCTATAGGCGGTGGTATAAGACTCTGAAGTGATACCATCCATAAGCATCTCAATTAAAGCCATGAGAAAGGTAATAGTTCTATAGGCGGTGGTATAAGACTCTGTAGTCTGATACCATGCATAAGCATCTCAATTAAAGCCATGAGAAAGGTAATAGTTCTATAGGCGGTGTTATAAGACTCTGTAGTCTGATACCATGCATAAGCATCTCAATTAAAGCCATGAGAAAGGTAATAGTTCTATAGGCGGTGGTATAAGACTCTGTAGTGATACCAAGCATAAGCATCTCAATATAAGCCATTAGAAAGGTAGCAGTTACATAGGCGGTGGTATAAGTCTCTGTAGTCTCATACCTTGCATAAACATCTGAGTGTAAACTATGGGAAATACAATGGTTCCATAGGTGTTGGTGCCAGCCTCTTTGGTCTGATAGCATGCATAAACATCTCAATGTAAACTATAGGAAGTATAATGGTTCCATATGCCGTGGTATCAGCCTGCGTGATCTGATACCATGCATAAACATCTCAGTGTAAAGTGTGGGAAATATAGTGGTTCCAAAGGCGATAGTATCAGCCTTCGTGATCTTATACCATGCATAAACATCACAGTGTAAACTAGGCGAATGTTAATGGTTCCGTATGCGGTTATATCATCCTCTGTTGTCTGATACCATGCATAAACATCTCAGTGATAAACTATGGGAAAGATGGTGGTTCCCATAGGCGGTTATATCAGCCTCTGTGTTCTGATACCATGCATAAACCTCTCAGGGAAACTATGGTAAGGATAGTGGTTCCATCAGCCTCTCTGGTCTTATACCATGCATAAACGTCTGCGAAAACAATGGGAAAGATAATGGCTGCATAGGCGGTGGTATCAGCCTCCGTGATGTCATACCGTGCACAAACATGTGGGTGTAATCTATGGGAAAGATAATGGTTCCATAGACGTTGGTATCAGCCTCTACATTCTGATACCATGCATAAGCATCTGAATGAAAACTATAAGAAACATAGTGGTTCTGTAGGTGGATGTATAGTCTGTGGTCTGATACCATGCATAAATATCTCAATGTAAACTATGGGAAAGATAATGGTTCCATACGCGGTGGTATCCACCTGCGTGATCTCATACCATGCATAAACATCTCAATGTAAACTATGGGAAAGATAATGGTTCCATAGGCGGCTATATCAGCCTCTGTGGTCTGATAGCATGCATAAACATCTCAGTGTAAACTATCGGAAAGATAATGGTTCCATAGGCGGTTATATTAGCCTCTGTGGTATGATAGCATGCATAAACATCTCAGTGTAAACTATAGGAAAGATAATGGTTCCATAGACGGTTATATCAGCCTCTCTGGTATGATAGCATGCATAAACATCTCAGTGTAAACTATGGGAAAGACAATGGTTCCATAGGCGGTTATATCAGCCTCTGTGGTATGATAGCATGCATAAACATCTCAGTGTAAACTATGGGAAAGATTATGGTTCCATAGGCGGTTATATCAGCCTCTGTGGTATGATAGCATGCATAAACATCTCAGTGTAAACTATGGGAAAGATAATGGTTCCATAGGCGATTATATCAGCCTCTGTGGTATGATAGCATGCATAAACATCTCAGTGTAAACTATGGGAAAGATAATGGTTCCATAGGCGGTTATATCAGCCTCTGTGGTATGGTAGCATGCATAAACATCTCAGTGTAAACTATGGGAAAGATAATGATTCCATAGGCGATTATATCAGCCTCTGTGGTATGATAGCATGCATAAACATCTCAGTGTAAACTATGGGAAAGATAATGGTTCCGTAGGCGGATATATCAGCCTCTGTGGTATGATAGCATGCATAAACATCTCAGTGTAAACTATGGGAAAGATGATGGTTCCATAGACGGTTATATCAGCCTCTGTGGTATGATAGCATGCATTAACATCTCCGTGTAAACTATAGGAAAGATGATGGTTCGATAGGCGGTTATATCAGTCTCTGCAGTCTGATACCATGCATTGACATCTCAGTGTAAACTATAGGAAAGATGATGGTTCAATAGGCGGTTATATCAGCCTCTGTGGTCATATAGCATGCATAAACATCTCAGTGTAAACTATAGGAAAGATGATGGATCCATAGGCGGTTATATCAGCCTCTGTGGTCATATAGCATGCATAAACATCTCAGTGTAAACTATAGGAAAGATGACGGTTCCATAGGCGGTTATATCAGCCTCTGTGGTATGATAGCATGCATAAACATCTCAGTGTAAACTATAGGAAAGATAATGGTTCCATAGACGGTTATATCAGCCTCTGTGGTATGATAGCATGCATAAACATCTCAGTGTAAACTATGGGAAAGACAATGGTTCCATAGGCGGTTATATCAGCCTCTGTGGTATGATAGCATGCATAAACATCTCAATGTAAACTATGGGAAAGATAATGGTTCCATAGGCGGTTATATCAGCCTCTGTGGTATGATAGCATGCATAAACATCTCAGTGTAAACTATGGGAAAGATAATGGTTCCATAGGCGATTATATCAGCCTCTGTGGTATGATAGCATGCATAAACATCTCAGTGTAAACTATGGGAAAGATAATGGTTCCATAGGCGGTTATATCAGCCTCTGTGGTCTGATAGCATGCATAAACATCTCAGTGTAAACTATAGGAAAGATGATGGTTCCATAAGCAGTTATATCCGCCTCTGTGGTCATATAGCATGCATAAACATCTCAGTGTAAACTATAGGAAAGATAATGGTTCCATAGGCGATGGAATCAACCTCTGTGGTCATATAGCATGCATAAACATCTCAGTGTAAACTATAGGAAAGGTAATGGTTCCATAGGCGGTTATATCAGCCTCTGTGGTATGATAGCATGCATAAACATCTCAGTGTAAACTATAGGAAAGATAATGGTTCCAGAGGCGGTTATATCAGCCTCTGTGGTCATATAGCATGCATAAACATCTCAGTGTAAACTATAGGAAAGATAATGGTTCCATAGGCGGTTATATCAGCCTCTGTGGTCATATAGCATGCATAAACATCTCAGTGTAAACTATGGGAAAGATAATGGTTCCATAGGCGGTTATATCAGCCTTTGTGGTCATATAGCATGCATAAACATCTAAGTGTAAACTATAGGAAAGGTAATGGTTACATAGGCGGTTATAGCAGCCTATGTGGTCATATAGCATGCATAAACATCTCAGTGTAAACTATAGGAAAGATAATGGTTCCATAGGCGGTTATATCAGCCTCTGTGGTCATATAGCATGCATAGACATCTCCGTGTAAACTATAGGAAAGATAATGGTTCCATAGGCGGTTATATCAGCCTCTGTGGTCATATAGCATGCATAAACATCTCAGTGTAAACTATAGGAAAGATAATGGTTCCATAGGCGATTATATCAGCCTCTGTGGTCTGATACCATGCATAAACATCTCAGTGTAAACTATAGGAAAGATAATGGTTCCATAGGCGGTTATATCAACCTGCGTGGTCTGATACCATGCATAAACATCTCAGTGTAAACTGTGGGAAAGATAATGGTTCCATAGGCGGTTATATCAGCCTCTGTGGTTTGATACCATGCATTAACATCTCAGTGTAAACTATAGGAAAGATAATGGTTCCATAGGCGGTTATATCAGCCTCTGTGATCTGATACCATGCATAAACATCTCCGTGTAAACTATAGGAAAGATAATGGCTCCATAGGCGGTTATATCAGCCTTTGTGGTCATATAGCATGCATAAACATCTCAGTGTAAACTATAGGAGAAATAATGGTTCCATAGGCGATTATATCAGCCTCTGGGGTCTGATACCATGCATAAACATCTCAGTGTAAACTATAGGAAAGATATTGGTTCCATAGGTGGTTATACCAGCCTCTGTGGTCTGATACCATGCATAAACATCTCAGTGTAAACTATGGGAAAGATAATGGTTCCATAGGCGGTTATATCAGCCTCTGTGGACTGATACCATGCATAAACATCTCAGTGTAAACTATAGGAAAGATAATGGTTCCATAGGCGGTTATATCAGCCTCTGTGGTCTGATACCATGCATAAACATCTCAGTGTAAACTATAGGAAAGATGATGGTTCCATAAGCAGTTATATCCGCCTCTGTGGTCATATAGCATGCATAAACATCTCAGTGTAAACTATAGGAAAGATAATGGTTCCATAGGCGATGGAATCAACCTCTGTGGTCATATAGCATGCATAAACATCTCAGTGTAAACTATAGGAAAGGTAATGGTTCCATAGGCGGTTATATCAGCCTCTGTGGTATGATAGCATGCATAAACATCTCAGTGTAAACTATAGGAAAGATAATGGTTCCAGAGGCGGTTATATCAGCCTCTGTGGTCATATAGCATGCATAAACATCTCAGTGTAAACTATAGGAAAGATAATGGTTCCATAGGCGGTTATATCAGCCTCTGTGGTCATATAGCATGCATAAACATCTCAGTGTAAACTATGGGAAAGATAATGGTTCCATAGGCGGTTATATCAGCCTTTGTGGTCATATAGCATGCATAAACATCTAAGTGTAAACTATAGGAAAGGTAATGGTTACATAGGCGGTTATAGCAGCCTATGTGGTCATATAGCATGCATAAACATCTCAGTGTAAACTATAGGAAAGATAATGGTTCCATAGGCGGTTATATCAGCCTCTGTGGTCATATAGCATGCATAGACATCTCCGTGTAAACTATAGGAAAGATAATGGTTCCATAGGCGGTTATATCAGCCTCTGTGGTCATATAGCATGCATAAACATCTCAGTGTAAACTATAGGAAAGATAATGGTTCCATAGGCGATTATATCAGCCTCTGTGGTCTGATACCATGCATAAACATCTCAGTGTAAACTATAGGAAAGATAATGGTTCCATAGGCGGTTATATCAACCTGTGTGGTCTGATACCATGCATAAACATCTCAGTGTAAACTGTGGGAAAGATAATGGTTCCATAGGCGGTTATATCAGCCTCTGTGGTTTGATACCATGCATTAACATCTCAGTGTAAACTATAGGAAAGATAATGGTTCCATAGGCGGTTATATCAGCCTCTGTGATCTGATACCATGCATAAACATCTCCGTGTAAACTATAGGAAAGATAATGGCTCCATAGGCGGTTATATCAGCCTTTGTGGTCATATAGCATGCATAAACATCTCAGTGTAAACTATAGGAGAAATAATGGTTCCATAGGCGATTATATCAGCCTCTGGGGTCTGATACCATGCATAAACATCTCAGTGTAAACTATAGGAAAGATATTGGTTCCATAGGTGGTTATACCAGCCTCTGTGGTCTGATACCATGCATAAACATCTCAGTGTAAACTATGGGAAAGATAATGGTTCCATAGGCGGTTATATCAGCCTCTGTGGACTGATACCATGCATAAACATCTCAGTGTAAACTATAGGAAAGATAATGGTTCCATAGGCGGTTATATCAGCCTCTGTGGTCTGATACCATGCATAAACATCTTAGTGTAAACTATGGGAAAGATAATGGTTCCATAGGCGGTTATATCAGCCTCTGTGGTCTGATACCATGCATAAAATCTCAGTGTAAACTATAGGAAAGATAATGGTTCCATAGGCGGTTATATCAGCCTTTGTGGTCATATAGCATGCATAAACATCTCAGTGTAAACTATAGGAAAGATAATGGTTCCATAGGCGTTTATATCAGCCTGTGTGGTCATATAGCATGCATAAACATCTCAGTGTAAACTATAGGAAAGATGATGGTTCCATAGGCGGTTATATCAGCCTCTGTGGTAATATAGTATGCATAAACATCTCAGTGTAAACTATAGGAAAGATCATGGTTCCATAGGCGGTTATATCAGCCTCTGTGGTCATATAGCATGCATAAACATCTCAGTGTAAACTATAGGAAAGGTGATGGTTCCATAGGCGGTTATATCAGCCTCTGTGGTCATATAGCATGCATAAACATCTCAGTGTAAACTATAGGAAAGATAATGGTTCCACAGGCGGTTATATCAGCCTCTGTGGTCATATAGCATGCATAAACATCTCAGTGTAAACTATAGGAAAGGTAATGGTTCCATATGCGGTTATATCACCCTCTGTGGTCTGACACCATGAATAAACATCTCAATGAAAACTATGGAAAGGACAGTGGTTCCATCAGCCTCTGTGGTCTGATACCATGCATAAACATCTCAGTGAAAACAATTTAAAAGATATTGGCTAAATAGGCGGTGGTATCAGCCTCCGTAATGTCATACCGTGCACAAATATGTGAGTGTAATCTATGGGAAAGATAATGGTTCCATAGGCGTTGGTATCAGCCTCTGCAGTCTGATACCATGCATAAACATCTCAATGTAAACTATAAGAAACATAGTGGTTCTGTAGGTGGTGGTACCAGTCTCTGTGGTCTGATACCATGCATAAACATCTGAATATAAGCCATGAGAAAGATAGCAGTACCATAGGTGGTGGTATCAGTCTCTGTAGTCTGATACCATGCATAAACATCTGAATATAAGCCATGAGAAAGATAGCAGTACCATAGGTGGTGGTATCAGTCTCTGTAATCTGATACCATGCATAAACATCTCAATATAAGCCATGGGAAATTTAGCAGTTACATAGGTGGTGGTATCAGTCGTTGTAGTCTGATAACATGCATACATATCTCAATATAAGCCATTTGAAAGATAGCAGTTCCATAGGTGGTGGTATCAGTCTCTGTAGTCTGATACCATGCATAAACATCTCATGTATAATCCATGAGAAAGGTAGCAGTTCCATAGGTGGTGTCATAAGGCTCTGTTGTCATATACCATGTATAAACATCTCAATATAACCCATGAGAAAGGTAGCAGTTCCAAAGGCGGTGGTATAGGTCTCTGTTGTCTGATACCATGCATATGCATCTCAATATAAGCCATGAGAATGGTAGTAGTGCTATAGGCGGTGGTACAAGACTCTGTAGTCTGATACCATGCATAAACTTCTCAATATAAGCCATGAGAAAGATAGCAGTTTCATAGGCGGTGATATCAGTCTCTGTAGTCTGATACCACGCATAAACGTCTCAAAATAACTCATGACAAAGGTAGCAGTTCCACAGGCGGTGGTATAAGTCTCTGTTGTCTGATACCATGTTTAAGCATCTCAATATAAGCCATGAGAAAGGTAGTAGTTCTATAGGCGGTGTTATAAGACTCTGTAGTCTGATACCATGCATAAGCATCTCAATTAAAGCCATGAGAAAGGTAATAGTTCTATAGGCGGTGGTATAAGACTCTGAAGTGATACCATCCATAAGCATCTCAATTAAAGCCATGAGAAAGGTAATAGTTCTATAGGCGGTGGTATAAGACTCTGTAGTCTGATACCATGCATAAGCATCTCAATTAAAGCCATGAGAAAGGTAATAGTTCTATAGGCGGTGTTATAAGACTCTGTAGTCTGATACCATGCATAAGCATCTCAATTAAAGCCATGAGAAAGGTAATAGTTCTATAGGCGGTGGTATAAGACTCTGTAGTGATACCAAGCATAAGCATCTCAATATAAGCCATTAGAAAGGTAGCAGTTACATAGGCGGTGGTATAAGTCTCTGTAGTCTCATACCTTGCATAAACATCTCAGTGTAAACTATGGGAAATACAATGGTTCCATAGGTGTTGGTGCCAGCCTCTTTGGTCTGATAGCATGCATAAACATCTCAATGTAAACTATAGGAAGTATAATGGTTCCATATGCCGTGGTATCAGCCTGCGTGATCTGATACCATGCATAAACATCTCAGTGTAAAGTGTGGGAAATATAGTGGTTCCAAAGGCGATAGTATCAGCCTTCGTGATCTTATACCATGCATAAACATCACAGTGTAAACTAGGCGAATGTTAATGGTTCCGTATGCGGTTATATCATCCTCTGTTGTCTGATACCATGCATAAACATCTCAGTGATAAACTATGGGAAAGATGGTGGTTCCCATAGGCGGTTATATCAGCCTCTGTGTTCTGATACCATGCATAAACCTCTCAGGGAAACTATGGTAAGGATAGTGGTTCCATCAGCCTCTCTGGTCTTATACCATGCATAAACGTCTGCGAAAACAATGGGAAAGATAATGGCTGCATAGGCGGTGGTATCAGCCTCCGTGATGTCATACCGTGCACAAACATGTGGGTGTAATCTATGGGAAAGATAATGGTTCCATAGACGTTGGTATCAGCCTCTACATTCTGATACCATGCATAAGCATCTGAATGAAAACTATAAGAAACATAGTGGTTCTGTAGGTGGATGTATAGTCTGTGGTCTGATACCATGCATAAATATCTCAATGTAAACTATGGGAAAGATAATGGTTCCATACGCGGTGGTATCCACCTGCGTGATCTCATACCATGCATAAACATCTCAATGTAAACTATGGGAAAGATAATGGTTCCATAGGCGGCTATATCAGCCTCTGTGGTCTGATAGCATGCATAAACATCTCAGTGTAAACTATCGGAAAGATAATGGTTCCATAGGCGGTTATATTAGCCTCTGTGGTATGATAGCATGCATAAACATCTCAGTGTAAACTATAGGAAAGATAATGGTTCCATAGACGGTTATATCAGCCTCTCTGGTATGATAGCATGCATAAACATCTCAGTGTAAACTATGGGAAAGACAATGGTTCCATAGGCGGTTATATCAGCCTCTGTGGTATGATAGCATGCATAAACATCTCAGTGTAAACTATGGGAAAGATTATGGTTCCATAGGCGGTTATATCAGCCTCTGTGGTATGATAGCATGCATAAACATCTCAGTGTAAACTATGGGAAAGATAATGGTTCCATAGGCGATTATATCAGCCTCTGTGGTATGATAGCATGCATAAACATCTCAGTGTAAACTATGGGAAAGATAATGGTTCCATAGGCGGTTATATCAGCCTCTGTGGTATGGTAGCATGCATAAACATCTCAGTGTAAACTATGGGAAAGATAATGATTCCATAGGCGATTATATCAGCCTCTGTGGTATGATAGCATGCATAAACATCTCAGTGTAAACTATGGGAAAGATAATGGTTCCGTAGGCGGATATATCAGCCTCTGTGGTATGATAGCATGCATAAACATCTCAGTGTAAACTATGGGAAAGATGATGGTTCCATAGACGGTTATATCAGCCTCTGTGGTATGATAGCATGCATTAACATCTCCGTGTAAACTATAGGAAAGATGATGGTTCGATAGGCGGTTATATCAGTCTCTGCAGTCTGATACCATGCATTGACATCTCAGTGTAAACTATAGGAAAGATGATGGTTCAATAGGCGGTTATATCAGCCTCTGTGGTCATATAGCATGCATAAACATCTCAGTGTAAACTATAGGAAAGATGATGGATCCATAGGCGGTTATATCAGCCTCTGTGGTCATATAGCATGCATAAACATCTCAGTGTAAAGTATAGGAAAGATGACGGTTCCATAGGCGGTTATATCAGCCTCTGTGGTATGATAGCATGCATAAACATCTCAGTGTAAACTATAGGAAAGATAATGGTTCCATAGGCGGTTATATCAGCCTCTGTGGTCATATAGCATGCATAAACATCTCAGTGTAAACTATAGGAAAAATGACGGTTCCATAGGCGGTTATATCAGCCTCTGTGGTATGATAGCATGCATAAACATCTCAGTGTAAACTATAGGAAAGATAATGGTTCCATAGACGGTTATATCAGCCTCTGTGGTATGATAGCATGCATAAACATCTCAGTGTAAACTATGGGAAAGACAATGGTTCCATAGGCGGTTATATCAGCCTCTGTGGTATGATAGCATGCATAAACATCTCAATGTAAACTATGGGAAAGATAATGGTTCCATAGGCGGTTATATCAGCCTCTGTGGTATGATAGCATGCATAAACATCTCAGTGTAAACTATGGGAAAGATAATGGTTCCATAGGCGATTATATCAGCCTCTGTGGTATGATAGCATGCATAAACATCTCAGTGTAAACTATGGGAAAGATAATGGTTCCATAGGCGGTTATATCAGCCTCTGTGGTCTGATAGCATGCATAAACATCTCAGTGTAAACTATAGGAAAGATGATGGTTCCATAAGCAGTTATATCCGCCTCTGTGGTCATATAGCATGCATAAACATCTCAGTGTAAACTATAGGAAAGATAATGGTTCCATAGGCGATGGAATCAACCTCTGTGGTCATATAGCATGCATAAACATCTCAGTGTAAACTATAGGAAAGGTAATGGTTCCATAGGCGGTTATATCAGCCTCTGTGGTATGATAGCATGCATAAACATCTCAGTGTAAACTATAGGAAAGATAATGGTTCCAGAGGCGGTTATATCAGCCTCTGTGGTCATATAGCATGCATAAACATCTCAGTGTAAACTATAGGAAAGATAATGGTTCCATAGGCGGTTATATCAGCCTCTGTGGTCATATAGCATGCATAAACATCTCAGTGTAAACTATGGGAAAGATAATGGTTCCATAGGCGGTTATATCAGCCTTTGTGGTCATATAGCATGCATAAACATCTAAGTGTAAACTATAGGAAAGGTAATGGTTACATAGGCGGTTATAGCAGCCTATGTGGTCATATAGCATGCATAAACATCTCAGTGTAAACTATAGGAAAGATAATGGTTCCATAGGCGGTTATATCAGCCTCTGTGGTCATATAGCATGCATAGACATCTCCGTGTAAACTATAGGAAAGATAATGGTTCCATAGGCGGTTATATCAGCCTCTGTGGTCATATAGCATGCATAAACATCTCAGTGTAAACTATAGGAAAGATAATGGTTCCATAGGCGATTATATCAGCCTCTGTGGTCTGATACCATGCATAAACATCTCAGTGTAAACTATAGGAAAGATAATGGTTCCATAGGCGGTTATATCAACCTGCGTGGTCTGATACCATGCATAAACATCTCAGTGTAAACTGTGGGAAAGATAATGGTTCCATAGGCGGTTATATCAGCCTCTGTGGTTTGATACCATGCATTAACATCTCAGTGTAAACTATAGGAAAGATAATGGTTCCATAGGCGGTTATATCAGCCTCTGTGATCTGATACCATGCATAAACATCTCCGTGTAAACTATAGGAAAGATAATGGCTCCATAGGCGGTTATATCAGCCTTTGTGGTCATATAGCATGCATAAACATCTCAGTGTAAACTATAGGAGAAATAATGGTTCCATAGGCGATTATATCAGCCTCTGGGGTCTGATACCATGCATAAACATCTCAGTGTAAACTATAGGAAAGATATTGGTTCCATAGGTGGTTATACCAGCCTCTGTGGTCTGATACCATGCATAAACATCTCAGTGTAAACTATGGGAAAGATAATGGTTCCATAGGCGGTTATATCAGCCTCTGTGGACTGATACCATGCATAAACATCTCAGTGTAAACTATAGGAAAGATAATGGTTCCATAGGCGGTTATATCAGCCTCTGTGGTCTGATACCATGCATAAACATCTCAGTGTAAACTATAGGAAAGATGATGGTTCCATAAGCAGTTATATCCGCCTCTGTGGTCATATAGCATGCATAAACATCTCAGTGTAAACTATAGGAAAGATAATGGTTCCATAGGCGATGGAATCAACCTCTGTGGTCATATAGCATGCATAAACATCTCAGTGTAAACTATAGGAAAGGTAATGGTTCCATAGGCGGTTATATCAGCCTCTGTGGTATGATAGCATGCATAAACATCTCAGTGTAAACTATAGGAAAGATAATGGTTCCAGAGGCGGTTATATCAGCCTCTGTGGTCATATAGCATGCATAAACATCTCAGTGTAAACTATAGGAAAGATAATGGTTCCATAGGCGGTTATATCAGCCTCTGTGGTCATATAGCATGCATAAACATCTCAGTGTAAACTATGGGAAAGATAATGGTTCCATAGGCGGTTATATCAGCCTTTGTGGTCATATAGCATGCATAAACATCTAAGTGTAAACTATAGGAAAGGTAATGGTTACATAGGCGGTTATAGCAGCCTATGTGGTCATATAGCATGCATAAACATCTCAGTGTAAACTATAGGAAAGATAATGGTTCCATAGGCGGTTATATCAGCCTCTGTGGTCATATAGCATGCATAGACATCTCCGTGTAAACTATAGGAAAGATAATGGTTCCATAGGCGGTTATATCAGCCTCTGTGGTCATATAGCATGCATAAACATCTCAGTGTAAACTATAGGAAAGATAATGGTTCCATAGGCGATTATATCAGCCTCTGTGGTCTGATACCATGCATAAACATCTCAGTGTAAACTATAGGAAAGATAATGGTTCCATAGGCGGTTATATCAACCTGTGTGGTCTGATACCATGCATAAACATCTCAGTGTAAACTGTGGGAAAGATAATGGTTCCATAGGCGGTTATATCAGCCTCTGTGGTTTGATACCATGCATTAACATCTCAGTGTAAACTATAGGAAAGATAATGGTTCCATAGGCGGTTATATCAGCCTCTGTGATCTGATACCATGCATAAACATCTCCGTGTAAACTATAGGAAAGATAATGGCTCCATAGGCGGTTATATCAGCCTTTGTGGTCATATAGCATGCATAAACATCTCAGTGTAAACTATAGGAGAAATAATGGTTCCATAGGCGATTATATCAGCCTCTGGGGTCTGATACCATGCATAAACATCTCAGTGTAAACTATAGGAAAGATATTGGTTCCATAGGTGGTTATACCAGCCTCTGTGGTCTGATACCATGCATAAACATCTCAGTGTAAACTATGGGAAAGATAATGGTTCCATAGGCGGTTATATCAGCCTCTGTGGACTGATACCATGCATAAACATCTCAGTGTAAACTATAGGAAAGATAATGGTTCCATAGGCGGTTATATCAGCCTCTGTGGTCTGATACCATGCATAAACATCTTAGTGTAAACTATGGGAAAGATAATGGTTCCATAGGCGGTTATATCAGCCTCTGTGGTCTGATACCATGCATAAAATCTCAGTGTAAACTATAGGAAAGATAATGGTTCCATAGGCGGTTATATCAGCCTTTGTGGTCATATAGCATGCATAAACATCTCAGTGTAAACTATAGGAAAGATAATGGTTCCATAGGCGTTTATATCAGCCTGTGTGGTCATATAGCATGCATAAACATCTCAGTGTAAACTATAGGAAAGATGATGGTTCCATAGGCGGTTATATCAGCCTCTGTGGTAATATAGTATGCATAAACATCTCAGTGTAAACTATAGGAAAGATCATGGTTCCATAGGCGGTTATATCAGCCTCTGTGGTCATATAGCATGCATAAACATCTCAGTGTAAACTATAGGAAAGGTGATGGTTCCATAGGCGGTTATATCAGCCTCTGTGGTCATATAGCATGCATAAACATCTCAGTGTAAACTATAGGAAAGATAATGGTTCCACAGGCGGTTATATCAGCCTCTGTGGTCATATAGCATGCATAAACATCTCAGTGTAAACTATAGGAAAGGTAATGGTTCCATATGCGGTTATATCACCCTCTGTGGTCTGACACCATGAATAAACATCTCAATGAAAACTATGGAAAGGACAGTGGTTCCATCAGCCTCTGTGGTCTGATACCATGCATAAACATCTCAGTGAAAACAATTTAAAAGATATTGGCTAAATAGGCGGTGGTATCAGCCTCCGTAATGTCATACCGTGCACAAATATGTGAGTGTAATCTATGGGAAAGATAATGGTTCCATAGGCGTTGGTATCAGCCTCTGCAGTCTGATACCATGCATAAACATCTCAATGTAAACTATAAGAAACATAGTGGTTCTGTAGGTGGTGGTACCAGTCTCTGTGGTCTGATACCATGCATAAACATCTGAATATAAGCCATGAGAAAGATAGCAGTACCATAGGTGGTGGTATCAGTCTCTGTAGTCTGATACCATGCATAAACATCTGAATATAAGCCATGAGAAAGATAGCAGTACCATAGGTGGTGGTATCAGTCTCTGTAATCTGATACCATGCATAAACATCTCAATATAAGCCATGGGAAATTTAGCAGTTACATAGGTGGTGGTATCAGTCGTTGTAGTCTGATAACATGCATACATATCTCAATATAAGCCATTTGAAAGATAGCAGTTCCATAGGTGGTGGTATCAGTCTCTGTAGTCTGATACCATGCATAAACATCTCATGTATAATCCATGAGAAAGGTAGCAGTTCCATAGGTGGTGTCATAAGGCTCTGTTGTCATATACCATGTATAAACATCTCAATATAACCCATGAGAAAGGTAGCAGTTCCAAAGGCGGTGGTATAGGTCTCTGTTGTCTGATACCATGCATATGCATCTCAATATAAGCCATGAGAATGGTAGTAGTGCTATAGGCGGTGGTACAAGACTCTGTAGTCTGATACCATGCATAAACTTCTCAATATAAGCCATGAGAAAGATAGCAGTTTCATAGGCGGTGATATCAGTCTCTGTAGTCTGATACCACGCATAAACGTCTCAAAATAACTCATGACAAAGGTAGCAGTTCCACAGGCGGTGGTATAAGTCTCTGTTGTCTGATACCATGTTTAAGCATCTCAATATAAGCCATGAGAAAGGTAGTAGTTCTATAGGCGGTGTTATAAGACTCTGTAGTCTGATACCATGCATAAGCATCTCAATTAAAGCCATGAGAAAGGTAATAGTTCTATAGGCGGTGGTATAAGACTCTGAAGTGATACCATCCATAAGCATCTCAATTAAAGCCATGAGAAAGGTAATAGTTCTATAGGCGGTGGTATAAGACTCTGTAGTCTGATACCATGCATAAGCATCTCAATTAAAGCCATGAGAAAGGTAATAGTTCTATAGGCGGTGTTATAAGACTCTGTAGTCTGATACCATGCATAAGCATCTCAATTAAAGCCATGAGAAAGGTAATAGTTCTATAGGCGGTGGTATAAGACTCTGTAGTGATACCAAGCATAAGCATCTCAATATAAGCCATTAGAAAGGTAGCAGTTACATAGGCGGTGGTATAAGTCTCTGTAGTCTCATACCTTGCATAAACATCTCAGTGTAAACTATGGGAAATACAATGGTTCCATAGGTGTTGGTGCCAGCCTCTTTGGTCTGATAGCATGCATAAACATCTCAATGTAAACTATAGGAAGTATAATGGTTCCATATGCCGTGGTATCAGCCTGCGTGATCTGATACCATGCATAAACATCTCAGTGTAAAGTGTGGGAAATATAGTGGTTCCAAAGGCGATAGTATCAGCCTTCGTGATCTTATACCATGCATAAACATCACAGTGTAAACTAGGCGAATGTTAATGGTTCCGTATGCGGTTATATCATCCTCTGTTGTCTGATACCATGCATAAACATCTCAGTGATAAACTATGGGAAAGATGGTGGTTCCCATAGGCGGTTATATCAGCCTCTGTGTTCTGATACCATGCATAAACCTCTCAGGGAAACTATGGTAAGGATAGTGGTTCCATCAGCCTCTCTGGTCTTATACCATGCATAAACGTCTGCGAAAACAATGGGAAAGATAATGGCTGCATAGGCGGTGGTATCAGCCTCCGTGATGTCATACCGTGCACAAACATGTGGGTGTAATCTATGGGAAAGATAATGGTTCCATAGACGTTGGTATCAGCCTCTACATTCTGATACCATGCATAAGCATCTGAATGAAAACTATAAGAAACATAGTGGTTCTGTAGGTGGATGTATAGTCTGTGGTCTGATACCATGCATAAATATCTCAATGTAAACTATGGGAAAGATAATGGTTCCATACGCGGTGGTATCCACCTGCGTGATCTCATACCATGCATAAACATCTCAATGTAAACTATGGGAAAGATAATGGTTCCATAGGCGGCTATATCAGCCTCTGTGGTCTGATAGCATGCATAAACATCTCAGTGTAAACTATCGGAAAGATAATGGTTCCATAGGCGGTTATATTAGCCTCTGTGGTATGATAGCATGCATAAACATCTCAGTGTAAACTATAGGAAAGATAATGGTTCCATAGACGGTTATATCAGCCTCTCTGGTATGATAGCATGCATAAACATCTCAGTGTAAACTATGGGAAAGACAATGGTTCCATAGGCGGTTATATCAGCCTCTGTGGTATGATAGCATGCATAAACATCTCAGTGTAAACTATGGGAAAGATTATGGTTCCATAGGCGGTTATATCAGCCTCTGTGGTATGATAGCATGCATAAACATCTCAGTGTAAACTATGGGAAAGATAATGGTTCCATAGGCGATTATATCAGCCTCTGTGGTATGATAGCATGCATAAACATCTCAGTGTAAACTATGGGAAAGATAATGGTTCCATAGGCGGTTATATCAGCCTCTGTGGTATGGTAGCATGCATAAACATCTCAGTGTAAACTATGGGAAAGATAATGATTCCATAGGCGATTATATCAGCCTCTGTGGTATGATAGCATGCATAAACATCTCAGTGTAAACTATGGGAAAGATAATGGTTCCGTAGGCGGATATATCAGCCTCTGTGGTATGATAGCATGCATAAACATCTCAGTGTAAACTATGGGAAAGATGATGGTTCCATAGACGGTTATATCAGCCTCTGTGGTATGATAGCATGCATTAACATCTCCGTGTAAACTATAGGAAAGATGATGGTTCGATAGGCGGTTATATCAGTCTCTGCAGTCTGATACCATGCATTGACATCTCAGTGTAAACTATAGGAAAGATGATGGTTCAATAGGCGGTTATATCAGCCTCTGTGGTCATATAGCATGCATAAACATCTCAGTGTAAACTATAGGAAAGATGATGGATCCATAGGCGGTTATATCAGCCTCTGTGGTCATATAGCATGCATAAACATCTCAGTGTAAACTATAGGAAAGATGACGGTTCCATAGGCGGTTATATCAGCCTCTGTGGTATGATAGCATGCATAAACATCTCAGTGTAAACTATAGGAAAGATAATGGTTCCATAGACGGTTATATCAGCCTCTGTGGTATGATAGCATGCATAAACATCTCAGTGTAAACTATGGGAAAGACAATGGTTCCATAGGCGGTTATATCAGCCTCTGTGGTATGATAGCATGCATAAACATCTCAATGTAAACTATGGGAAAGATAATGGTTCCATAGGCGGTTATATCAGCCTCTGTGGTATGATAGCATGCATAAACATCTCAGTGTAAACTATGGGAAAGATAATGGTTCCATAGGCGATTATATCAGCCTCTGTGGTATGATAGCATGCATAAACATCTCAGTGTAAACTATGGGAAAGATAATGGTTCCATAGGCGGTTATATCAGCCTCTGTGGTCTGATAGCATGCATAAACATCTCAGTGTAAACTATAGGAAAGATGATGGTTCCATAAGCAGTTATATCCGCCTCTGTGGTCATATAGCATGCATAAACATCTCAGTGTAAACTATAGGAAAGATAATGGTTCCATAGGCGATGGAATCAACCTCTGTGGTCATATAGCATGCATAAACATCTCAGTGTAAACTATAGGAAAGATAATGGTTCCATAGGCGGTTATATCAGCCTCTGTGGTAATATAGCATGCATAAACATCTCAGTGTAAACTATAGGAAAGATAATGGTTCCATAGGCGGTTATATCAGCCTCTGTGGTCATATAGCATGCATAAACATCTCAGTGTAAACTATGGGAAAGATAATGGTTCCATAGGCGGTTATATCAGCCTTTGTGGTCATATAGCATGCATAAACATCTAAGTGTAAACTATAGGAAAGGTAATGGTTCCATAGGCGGTTATAGCAGCCTATGTGGTCATATAGCATGCATAAACATCTCAGTGTAAACTATAGGAAAGATAATGGTTCCATAGGCGTTTATATCAGCCTCTGTGGTCATATAGCATGCATAGACATCTCCGTGTAAACTATAGGAAAGATAATGGTTCCATAGGCGGTTATATCAGCCTCTGTGGTCATATAGCATGCATAAACATCTCAGTGTAAACTATAGGAAAGATAATGGTTCCATAGGCGATTATATCAGCCTCTGTGGTCTGATACCATGCATAAACATCTCAGTGTAAACTATAGGAAAGATAATGGTTCCATAGGCGGTTATATCAACCTCTGTGGTCTGATACCATGCATAAACATCTCAGTGTAAACTATGGGAAAGATAATGGTTCCATAGGCGGTTATATCAGCCTCTGTGGTTTGATACCATGCATTAACATCTCAGTGTAAACTATAGGAAAGATAATGGTTCCATAGGCGGTTATATCAGCCTCTGTGATCTGATACCATGCAAAAACATCTCCGTGTAAACTATAGGAAAGATAATGGCTCCATAGGCGGTTATATCAGCCTTTGTGGTCATATAGCATGCATAAACATCTCAGTGTAAACTATAGGAGAGATAATGGTTCCATAGGCGATTATATCAGCCTCTGTGGTCTGATACCATGCATAAACATCTCAGTGTAAACTATAGGAAAGATATTGGTTCCATAGGTGGTTATACCAGCCTCTGTGGTCTGAAACCATGCATAAACATCTCAGTGTAAACAATGGGAAAGATAATGGTTCCATAGGCGGTTATATCAGCCTCTGTGGACTGATACCATGCATAAACATCTCAGTGTAAACTATAGGAAAGATAATGGTTCCATAGGCGGTTATATCAGCCTCTGTGGTCTGATACCATGCATAAACATCTTAGTGTTAACTATGGGAAAGATAATGGTTCCATAGGCGGTTATATCAGCCTCTGTGGTCTGATACCATGCATAAAAATCTCAGTGTAAACTATAGGAAAGATAATGGCTCCATAGGCGGTTATATCAGCCTTTGTGGTCATATAGCATGCATAAACATCTCAGTGTAAACTATAGGAAAGATAATGGTTCCATAGGCGTTTATATCAGCCTGTGTGGTCATATAGCATGCATAAACATCTGAGTGTAAACTATAGGAAAGATGATGGTTCCATAGGCGGTTATATCAGCCTCTGTGGTAATATAGCATGCATAAACATCTCAGTGTAAACTATAGGAAAGATCATGGTTCCATAGGCGGTTATATCAGCCTCTGTGGTCATATAGCATGCATAAACATCTCAGTGTAAACTATAGGAAAGGTGATGGTTCCATAGGCGGTTATATCAGCCTCTGTGGTCATATAGCATGCATAAACATCTCAGTGTAAACTATAGGAAAGATAATGGTTCCACAGGCGGTTATATCAGCCTCTGTGGTCATATAGCATGCATAAACATCTTAGTGTAAACTTTAGGAAAGATGATCGTTCCATAGGCGGTTATATCAGCCTCTGTGGTCATATATCATGCATAAACATCTCAGTGTAAACTATAGGAAAGGTAATGGTTCCATATGCGGTTATATCACCCTCTGTGGTCTGACACCATGAAGAAACATCTCAATGAAAACTATGGAAAGGACAGTTGTTCCATCAGCCTCTGTGGTCTGATACCATGCATAAACATCAGTGAAAACAATGGGAAAGATATTGGCTCCATAGGCGGTGGTATCAGCCTCCGTAATGTCATACCGTGCACAAATATGTGAGTGTAATCTATGGGAAAGATAATGGTTCCATAGGCGTTGGTATCAGCCTCTGCAGTCTGATACCATGCATAAACATCTCAATGTAAACTATAAGAAACATAGTGGTTCTGTAGGTGGTGGTATCAGTCTCTGTGGTCTGATACCATGCATAAACGTCTGAATATAAGCCATGAGAAAGATAGCAGTACCATAGGTGGTGGTATCAGTCTCTGTAATCTGATACCATGCATAAACATCTCAATATAAGCCATGGGAAATTTAGCAGTTACATAGGTGGTGGTATCAGTCGTTGTAGTCTGATAACATGCATACATATCTCAATATAAGCCATTTGAAAGATAGCAGTTCCATAGGTGGTGGTATCAGTCTCTGTAGTCTGATACCATGCATAAACATCTCATGTATAATCCATGAGAAAGGTAGCAGTTCCATAGGTGGTGTCATAAGGCTCTGTTGTCATATACCATGTATAAACATCTCAATATAACCCATGAGAAAGGTAGCAGTTCCAAAGGCGGTGGTGTAGGTCTCTGTTGTCTGATACCATGCATATGCATCTCAATATAAGCCATGAGAATGGTAGTAGTGCTATAGGCGGTGGTACAAGACTCTGTAGTCTGATACCATGCATTAACATCTCAATATAAGCCATGAGAAAGATAGCAGTTTCATAGGCGGTGATATCAGTCTCTGTAGTCTGATACCACGCATAAACGTCTCAAAATAACTCATGACAAAGGTAGCAGTTCCACAGGCGGTGGTATAAGTCTCTGTTGTCTGATACCATGTTTAAGCATCTCAATATAAGCCATGAGAAAGGTAGTAGTTCTATAGGCGGTGTTATAAGACTCTGTAGTCTGATACCATGCATAAGCATCTCAATTAAAGCCATGAGAAAGGTAATAGTTCTATAGGCGGTGGTATAGGACTCTGTAGTGATACCATCCATAAGCATCTTAATTAAAGCCATGAGAAAGGTAATAGTTCTATAGGCGGTGGTATAAGACTCTCTAGTCTGATACCATGCATAAGCATCTCAATTAAAGCCATGAGAAAGGTAATAGTTCTATAGGCGGTGTTATAAGACTCTGTAGTCTGATACCATGCATAAGCATCTCAATTAAAGCCATGAGAAAGGTAATAGTTCTATAGGCGGTGGTATAAGACTCTGTAGTGATACCAAGCATAAGCATCTCAATATAAGCCATTAGAAAGGTAGCAGTTCCATAGGCGGTGGTATAAGTCTCTGTAGTCTCATACCTTGCATAAACATCTCAGTGTAAACTATGGGAAATACAATGGTTCCATAGGTGTTGGTGCCAGCCTCTTTGGTCTGATAGCATGCATAAACATCTCAATGTAAACTATAGGAAGTATAATGGTTCCATATGCCGTGGTATCAGCCTGCGTGATCTGATACCATGCATAAACATCTCAGTGTAAAGTGTGGGAAATATAGTGGTTCCAAAGGCGATAGTATCAGCCTTCGTGATCTTATACCATGCATAAACATCACAGTGTAAACTAGGCGAATGTTAATGGTTCCGTATGCGGTTATATCATCCTCTGTTGTCTGATACCATGCATAAACATCTCAGTGATAAACTATGGGAAAGATGGTGGTTCCCATAGGCGGTTATATCAGCCTCTGTGTTCTGATACCATGCATAAACCTCTCAGGGAAACTATGGTAAGGATAGTGGTTCCATCAGCCTCTCTGGTCTTATACCATGCATAAACGTCTGCGAAAACAATGGGAAAGATAATGCCTGCATAGGCGGTGGTATCAGCCTCCGTGATGTCATACCGTGCACAAACATGTGGGTGTAATCTATGGGAAAGATAATGGTTCCATAGACGTTGGTATCAGCCTCTGCATTCTGATACCATGCATAAGCATCTGAATGTAAACTATAAGAAACATAGTGGTTCTGTAGGTGGATGTATAGTCTGTGGTCTGATACCATGCATAAATATCTCAATGTAAACTATGGGAAAGATAATAGTTCCATACGCGGTGGTATCCACCTGCGTGATCTCATACCATGCATAAACATCTCAATGTAAACTATGGGAAAGATAATGGTTCCATAGGCGGCTATATCAGCCTCTGTGGTCTGATAGCATGCATAAACATCTCAGTGTAAACTATCGGAAAGATAATGGTTCCATAGGCGGTTATATCAGCCTCTGTGGTATGATAGCATGCATAAACATCTCAGTGTAAACTATAGGAAAGATAATGGTTCCATAGACGGTTATATCAGCCTCTCTGGTATGATAGCATGCATAAACATCTCAGTGTAAACTATGGGAAAGACAATGGTTCCATAGGCGGTTATATCAGCCTCTGTGGTATGATAGCATGCATAAACATCTCAGTGTAAACTATGGGAAAGATAATGGTTCCATAGGCGGTTATATCAGCCTCTGTGGTATGATAGCATGCATAAACATCTCAGTGTAAACTATGGGAAAGATAATGGTTCCATAGGCGATTATATCAGCCTCTGTGGTATGATAGCATGCATAAACATCTCAGTGTAAACTATGGGAAAGATAATGGTTCCATAGGCGGTTATATCAGCCTCTGTGGTATGGTAGCATGCATAAACATCTCAGTGTAAACTATGGGAAAGATAATGATTCCATAGGCGATTATATCAGCCTCTGTGGTATGATAGCATGCATAAACATCTCAGTGTAAACTATGGGAAAGATAATGGTTCCGTAGGCGGTTATATCAGCCTCTGTGGTATGATAGCATGCATAAACATCTCAGTGTAAACTATGGGAAAGATGATGGTTCCATAGGCGGTTACATCAGCCTCTGTGGTATGATAGCATGCATTAACATCTCCGTGTAAACTATAGGAAAGATGATGGTTCCATAGGCGGTTATATCAGTCTCTGCAGTCTGATACCATGCATTGACATCTCAGTGTAAACTATAGGAAAGATGATGGTTCAATAGGCGGTTATATCAGCCTCTGTGGTCATATAGCATGCATAAACATCTCAGTGTAAACTATAGGAAAGATGATGGATCCATAGGCGGTTATATCAGCCTCTGTGGTCATATAGCATGCATAAACATCTCAGTGTAAACTATAGGAAAGATGATGGTTCCATAGGCGGTTATATCAGCCTCTGTGGTATGATAGCATGCATAAACATCTCAGTGTAAACTATAGGAAAGATAATGGTTCCATAGACGGTTATATCAGCCTCTGTGGTATGATAGCATGCATAAACATCTCAATGTAAACTATGGGAAAGATAATGGTTCCATAGGCGGTTATATCAGCCTCTGTGGTATGATAGCATGCATAAACATCTCAGTGTAAACTATGGGAAAGATAATGGTTCCATAGGCGATTATATCAGCCTCTGTGGTATGATAGCATGCATAAACATCTCAGTGTAAACTATGGGAAAGATAATGGTTCAATAGGCGGTTATATCAGCCTCTGTGGTCTGATAGCATGCATAAACATCTCAGTGTAAACTATAGGAAAGATGATGGTTCCATAAGCAGTTATATCCGCCTCTGTGGTCATATAGCATGCATAAACATCTCAGTGTAAACTATAGGAAAGATAATGGTTCCATAGGCGATGGAATCAACCTCTGTGGTCATATAACATGCATAAACATCTCAGTGTAAACTATAGGAAAGATAATGGTTCCATAGGCGGTTATATCAGCCTCTGTGGTCATATAGCATGCATAAACATCTCAGTGTAAACTATAGGAAAGATAATGGTTCCATAGGCGGTTATATCAGCCTCTGTGGTCATATAGCATGCATAAACATCTCAGTGTAAACTATAGGAAAGATAATGGTTCCATAGGCGGTTATATCAGCCTCTGTGGTCATATAGCATGCATAAACATCTCAGTGTAAACTATGGGAAAGATAATGGTTCCATAGGCGGTTATATCAGCCTTTGTGGTCATATAGCATGCATAAACATCTCAGTGTAAACTATAGGAAAGATAATGGTTCCATAGGCGGTTATATCAGCCTCTGTGGTCATATAGCATGCATAGACATCTCCGTGTAAACTATAGGAAAGATAATGGTTCCATAGGCGGTTATATCAGCCTCTGTGGTCATATAGCATGCATAAACATCTCAGCGTAAACTATAGGAAAGATAATGGTTCCATAGGCGATTATATCAGCCTCTGTGGTCTGATACCATGCATAAACATCTCAGTGTAAACTATAGGAAAGATAATGGTTCCATAGGCGGTTATATCAACCTCTGTGGTCTGATACCATGCATAAACATCTCAGTGTAAACTATGGGAAAGATAATGGTTCCATAGGCGGTTATATCAGCCTCTGTGGTTTGATACCATGCATTAACATCTCAGTGTAAACTATAGGAAAGATAATGGTTCCATAGGCGGTTATATCAGCCTCTGTGATCTGATACCATGCATAAACATCTCCGTGTAAACTATAGGAAAGATAATGGCTCCATAGGCGGTTATATCAGCCTTTGTGGTCATATAGCATGCATAAACATCTCAGTGTAAACTATAGGAGAGATAATGGTTCCATAGGCGATTATATCAGCCTCTGTGGTCTGATACCATGCATAAACATCTCAGTGTAAACTATAGGAAAGATATTGGTTCCATAGGTGGTTATACCAGCCTCTGTGTTCTGATACCATGCATAAACATCTCAGTGTAAACTATGGGAAAGATAATGGTTCCATAGGCGGTTATATCAGCCTCTGTGGACTGATACCATGCATAAACATCTCAGTGTAAACTATAGGAAAGATAATGGTTCCATAGGCGGTTATATCAGCCTCTGTGTTCTGATACCATGCATAAACATCTTAGTGTAAACTATGGGAAAGATAATGGTTCCATAGGCGTTTATATCAGCCTGTGTGGTCATATAGCATGCATAAACATCTCAGTGTAAACTATAGGAAAGATAATGGTTCCATAGGCGGTTATATCAGCCTTTGTGGTCATATAGCATGCATAAACATCTCAGTGTAAACTTTAGGAAAGATAATGGTTCCATAGGCGGTTATATCAGCCTCTGTGGTCATATAGCATGCATAAACATCTCAGTGTAAACTATAGGAAAGATGATGGTTCCATAGGCGGTTATATCAGCCTCTGTGGTCATATAGCATGCATAAACATCTCAGTGTAAACTATAGGAAAGATCATGGTTCCATAGGCGGTTATAGCAGCCTCTGTGGTCATATAGCATGCATAAACATCTCAGTGTAAACTATAGGAAAGGTGATGGTTCCATAGGCGGTTATATCAGCCTCTGTGGTCATATAGCATGCATAAACATCTCAGTGTAAACTATAGGAAAGATAATGGTTCCATAGGCGGTTATATCAGCCTCTGTGGTCATATAGCATGCATAAACATCTCAGTGTAAACTATAGGAAAGATGATCGTTCCATAGGCGGTTATATCAGCCTCTGTGGTCATATAGCATGCATAAACATCTCAGTGTAAACTATAGGAAAGGTAATGGTTCCATATGCGGTTAAATCACCCCTGTGGTCTGACACCATGAATAAACATCTCAATGAAAACTATGGAAAGGACAGTGGTTCCATCAGCCTCTGTGGTCTGATACCATGCATAAACATCTCAGTGAAAACAATGGGAAAGATATTGGCTCCATAGGCGTTGGTATCAGCCTCTGCAGTCTGATACCATGCATAAACATCTCAATGTAAACTATAAGAAAAATAGTGGTTCTGTAGGTGGTGGTATCAGTCTCTGTGGTCTGATACCATGCATAAACATTTAATAATAGCCATGAGAATGCTAGCGGTTCCATAGGTGGTGGTATCAGTCTCTGTATTCTGATACCATGCATAAACATCTGAATATAAGCCATGAGAAAGATAGCAGTACCATAGGTGGTGGTATCAGTCTCTGTAGTCTGATACCATGCATAAACATCTCAATATAAGCCATGGGAAATTTAGCAGTTACATAGGTGGTGGTATCAGTCTTTGTAGTCTGATAACATGCATACATATCTCAATATAAGCCATTTGAAAGATAGCAGTTCCATAGGTGGTGGTATCAGTCTCTGTAGTCTGATACCATGCATAAACATCTCAATATAAGCCATGAGAAAGATAGCAGTTCCATAGGTGGTGATATCAGTCTCTGTAGTCTGAAACCATGCATAAACATCTCAATATAAGCCATGGGAAAGATAGCAGTTCCATAGGTGGTGGTATCAGTCTCTGTAGTCTGATACCATGTATAAACATCTGAATATAAGCCATGAGAAAGATAGCAGTTCCATAGGCAGTGGTATCAGTCTCTGTAGTCTGATACCATGCATAAACATCTCAATATAAGACATGGGAAAGATAGCAGTTCCATAGGTGGTGGTATCAGTCTTTATAGTCTGATACCATGCATAAACATCTGAATATAAGCCATGAGAAAGATAGCAGTTCCATAGGCAGTGGTATCAGTCTCTGTGGTATGATACCATGCATAAACATCGCAATATAACCCATGAGAGAGTTAACAGTTCAGTTGGCGTTGGTATCAGTCTCTGTAGTATGACGCCATGCATAGACATCTTAATATAACCCATGAGAAAGGTAGAAGTTCTATAGACAGTGGTATTAGTCTCTGAAGTCTGAAACCGCACATAAACGTCTCAGTATAACCCATGAGAAAGGTAGTATTTCTATAGGCGGTGGTATAAGTCTCTGTAGTCTGATACCATGCATAAACATCTCAATATAAGCCATGAGAAAGGTAGCAGTTCCATAGGCGGTGGTATCAGTCTCTGTAGTCTCTTACCATGCATAAACATCTCAATGTAAACTATGAGTAAGATAACAGTAGTCTGCATTATATCGGAGGGATGAAAACTAATATGTGATTCTGCCTCATTGTTTTATGCTGATTTCAGAACTGCTTTTGTTTTTTTCTATCACGTACAGTTTTTTCACAATTTCACTTCAAAAATATAGAGATATAAGGATATTGCTTCCGCCACTACACATAAAATAATAAAATTGGGCTTGGTGAAGCAATTTGTAAGGGCTCTACCACAGGATGGACCTTGCTTCAAGTACCTTTCCAAGAAATTTCCCTTCATTACACAAAATAAATTTAAGGGTGGAATTTTTGTTGGTTCTCAAATAAAGAAATTGATGAAAGATGAGGATTTTGAGAAGACAATGAATGAGAGAGAAATAGAAGCATGGATCACTTTCCGATCATTTAATGAAAACTTCTTAGGCAACAATAAAGATCCTAATTAAAAGGCCATTGTCGAAACAATGTTGGAAAATTTCAAGAAGATGGGTTGCAACATGAGTGTAAAGGTGCATTTTCTGCATTCACATACCGACTACTTTCCAGAAAATCTGGGATACTGTAATGAAGAGCAGGGTGAACGTTTTCACCAAGATATTAAGAAATGGAGGGGAGATGGAATGAAACTATAATGGCCAACTACTGTTGGATATTGAGGAAGGACAGTCATCTTCAAGGATCCGCAAGGAAGTCAAAGAAGAAGAAGTTTGAAAAAAATTAAATGAAAGAGTTTGGCTTCTTGTTTTATTAAAACGTAGCCGTGAAATAAATTAGGGGAGTTTTTGAGTGTATTCCTAAAATGTTTCTTGAATAAAAAGTTACCTTGTGAGAAATGGTATTTGAATACTTTTCTAAGCTTAATAGTAAAATTGTTAAAACAATACTTATTTTGTGTAAACACCAGACGTGAAAAAAAAAAACCGAAGTTATTTCTGGAATCAACATAAAAACTTGATTCAAGAACACCTAGTTTTAAGAAATCATCAGACAAAAAGTTTGAAAATGTAGACCCGAGTAATGGTTCCATAGGCAGTGTTATCAGCCTCTCTGGTCTGATACCATGCATTAACATCTCAGTGTAAACTATGGGAAAGATAATGGTTCTATAGGCGGTGGTATCACCCACCCTGAACTCATACTGTGCATAAACATCTCAATTTAAACTATAAGACACATAATGGTTCTCTAGGTGGTATTAGTCTCGGTGATCTGATACCATGCATAAACGTCTCAGTGTAAGCTTTGGAAAAGCTAATGGTTCCATAGGCGGTGGTATCACCCACCCTGAACTCATACTGTGCATAAACATCTCAGTGTAATCTATGGGAAAGGTAATGGTTCCATAGCTGTTGGTATCAGCCTCTGCAGTCTGATACCATGCATAAACATCTCAATGTAAACTATAAGAAACATAATGGTTCTGTAGGTGGTATCAGTCTCTGTGGTCTGATACCATGCATAAACATCTCAATTTAAACTATAAGACACATAATGGTTCTGTAGATGGTATCAGTCTCGGTGATCTGATACCATGCATAAACATCTCAGTGTAAGCTATGGGAAAGCTAATGGTTCCATATGCGATGGTATCACCCACCCTGAACTCATACTGTGCATAAACATCTCAGTGAAAACTATGGGAAAGCTAATGGTTCCATAGGCGGTGGTATCACCCACCCTGAACTCATACTGTGCATAAACATCTTAGTGTAATCTATGGGAAAGGTAATGTTTCCATAGCTGTTGGTATCAGCCTCTGCAGTCTGATACCATGCATAAACATCTCAATGTAAACTATAAGAAATATAGTGGTTCTGTAGGTGGTGGTATCAGTCTCTGTGGTATGATACCATGCATAAACATCTCAGTGTAAGCTATGGGAAAGATAGTGGTTCCATAGGCGGTGGTATCAATCTCCGTGATATGATACCATGCATAAACATCTCAGTAAAAACTATGGGAATGATAATGGTTCCATAGGCAGTGGTATCAGCCTCTGTGATGTGATACCATGCATAAACATCTCAGTGTAAACTATGGGAAAAATAATGGTTCCATAGGCGGTGGTATCAGCCTCTGCAGTCTGATACCATGCATAAACATCTCAATGTAAACTATAAGAAACATAGTGGTTTTGTATGTGGTGGTATCAGTCTCTGTGGTCTGATACCAGCATAAACATCTCAATTTAAACTATAAGACACATAATGGTTCCATAGGCGGTGTTATCAGCCTGTGCAGCCTGATACCATGCATAAGCATCTCAACGGAAACTATGGGAAAGATAATCATTCCACAGGCTGTGGTATCAGTCTCTTTGGTCTGATACCATGCATAAACATCTCATTGTAAACTATGGGAAAAATAATGGTACATAGGCTGTGATATCAATCTCTGTGGTCTGATACCATGCATAAACATCTCATTGTAAACTATGGGAAAGATAACGGTTCCATAGGCTGTGGTATCAGTCTATGTGTTCTGATACCATGCATAAACATCTCAGTTTAAACTATGGGAAAGATAATGGTTCTATAGGCCGTGGTATCACCCTCCGTGATCTGAAACTATGCATAAACATCTCAGTGAAAACTATGCGAAAGATAATGTTTCCATAAGCGGTGGTATCAGCCTCCGTGATCTGATACCATGCATAAACATCTCTGTGTAAACTATAAGAAACATAATGGTTCTGTCGGTGGTGTTATCAGTCTCTGTGGTCCAACACCATGTAAAGTTATTTTTATTGATCTCCAATGTGCTGCTGATACTACTGAGAACCACCTTAATATTTATTATACTCTTACAGACATATGAGGCTGTCAATTGCAAAACTCGTCTTGTCCAAAAATTAAAAAATTGTGTTAGACATGGGATTCAATAGTTTTTGCCATTCTCTACGATTTGGTGACTGGGTTTGTACAAAATTCATCTAATACAGCTTCAAGAAAGCCCTGAAAGCTGCTGTTCAATGTTAAACACTTCAAATCCATGGTGGTGGTTGATGCAGAACTAGTGTAATGCATCTTACAACTGAGAGCAAAACTTGCCTTATCCAATACTTGTTCTACTACAATCGTGCTGTGTAAAGAGCAAAACTTGCCTTATCCAATACTTGTTCCATTACAACTGTATGTTGTGAAGAGCAAAACTTGCCTTATCCAATACTTGTTCCATTACAACTGTATGTTATGAAGAGCAAAACTTGCCTTATCCAATACTTGTTCCATTACAACTGTATGTTATGAAGAGCAAAACTTGCCTTATCCAATACTTGTTCCATTACAACTGTATGTTGTGAAGAGCAAAACTTGCCTTATCCATACTTGTTCAATTACAATTGTGCTGTGTGAAGAGCAAAACTTGCATTATCCAATACTTGTTCCATTACAACTGTATGTTGTGTAGAGCAAAACTTGCCTTATCCATACTTGTTCAATTACAATTGTGCTGTGTGAAGAGCAAAACTTGCCTTATCCAGCGCTTCTCTGTTTCTCTACATTGGCGGTCCTGTGTGATTCCAACTGTTTTTAGTTTAGTTTTGACTAGTTTAAGGTGCAGACATGTTATTATGGAGTCCTCTGATTCCCAAAGTGGATGGAAAGGTAGAACTAGGAAACGGGCATCCCGTGAATTGAAACGTGAAAGAGAGAAGAAGGAAAGTTATGTATGATCGGATTACAATTAAGTAGTGCCTATTCTTCTACAGTTGACAGATGTGACGCATCAGATGTGTTTACAGTACAGTCTCTATTGTTAAAGGCATTCAGCAAGCCTCGACCCATGCTTGCCTGCCTGACATCACAACAGCAAGTCATTCCAATGCAGTAACTTGACACAGAAGGAGATAAGGAAATTCCACGAAGCTTTCTACAGCTGCAGTTCTAAAATTAAACAAGACTGCATTATACTGACTTAATATTTAACTGATATACCTAAACGGCAGCATGCAGTCAAAGACGATTCTTGGAAGGGTTTTACAACAAAGTATCATGTGAAACGTGTACAAGGTCTGCCAGTTCTGTAATTATATTCCTACAGAAGTTTAAAGCACTTGATGTCCATTATTGTAGGAGCAAAACATCAACACACCAATACTTACTACGGGAATTAAGCATTAATAAAATGAGACATATGTATAATGCAGAAGCATCTAATTCATTGAAAGTGTCTAAGAGTTTCTTTCGTAATGTTTTTAATGCAAAATTTAACATAAGCTTCAAAAGCCCTGTTTCTGATGTATGCTCACTTTGTCTTTCTTATGATGAGAAAATAAAATTGGAAGCAGATAAAACTAAACGTTCTGATTGGCTGATAGTTTAAGGAATACATTAACTTAGAACTGAGGCATATTTTGATCTCCTGAAAGAAGATGATAAAGTAGAAACATTTTCATTTGACTGTCAGAAAAATATGGTACTGTCAAAAGTACAGGATCAAGCAGCATACTACAGCAGGCAGTTATATGTGTATAACTTCTCCATTGTGCAGGGTTCATCCAAGACAACAGCGAAAAAGGAAAGGAGGATGGACTTTTTCTATAAACATACCTCTACAGGAAATTCAACCCCATCAACGTCTTCAGGATCATTTTAAGGTAATTTTAGAACTACAGTATATTTGAAATAATTTAGAAAATAAAGTCATTCGGAAAGGTAAATATCATAATGCAGTAAAAGTGGTGAACCCCCTGTCATTTAGGGCACCAGCCACCACTGAGCGAGATTTAGATGCTTTAGTCTGCGTTCCCCCATCATACTTGCATCACTGCCCTGCACCCTCCCTGTATTCTGTTTCCACTTTCAATTTTCCTTCTGAACCTCTTGCTATTTCCCCAACAGCGCCAAGGGTAAAGCACATAGTCGTCCTCTGTGGACTAGTGGTACCATGCTAGCTTCTAGTTCCCAAGGTCATAGGTTCAAACCCGGCGGAGGGTGATACATTTTTTTTGGGCATAAAAATCCTTAGCATGGTTTCCTTCGGAAGGGAAGTAAAGCTGGTGGTCCCGTGTTGTAGATTTAAAGTGCGTCCATAAATAAAACTCAATTTAATTTGTAGAGGGCATACTAGCAGACAGCCCTCAGCTAAACTACTGAACCTGACCCTCAGTGACTAGCCCCCATACCCCTAAAAATGCAAGAGTTTAGGCAGCAGCACCCAGGTCCGATCAAGGTGGCGTGATTACACTTAATCTTGATGTGTCAGCGCACCACCCCTATCACCTTAGGGGAGCTGCAACATAGTGTTTAGTATGCATTAGAAAATGTTTGTGATTCCTGAAATCTAACCTTTACTCCTTTAACGGTACTATGACTATAGATGTTTTAAAAACAGTCATTCAGCTGTCAAACCATTCCCTAGTATCTGGCGGTGTTATAATTTATCTTTAGGCCAATTGCACATCTTTCTTACATTTGACCAGACATTTTGTTGTGTTTATTTCCCTTGTGAACTGGAGGCAAGAGCTGTCATCATAAAACTCCTAGATTACTACAGCACCACACATCTGGGTGTTGTGGAATTACGTGCACTTAATGTTCTAAGAAGCGTTTTCAAACCACATTCGGACATTATTTTACTGTTATCGTTTACTGTATGATAAAAATAAAATAAATCCCTCCAAAAATATTAAAAAATAAATTATTATATATTTATTTTTTCTCCAAAATACCAGGGCATTAATTGATAGATAGGCTCTGGTTTCAACTCTAAAATTATAGACAAATTCTGAAGCAGACAGAAGCAATGTATGGACTTCACTTTTTGTCACTGAACGAGTATTGCATTCTATTTTAATACATTTTTTGAGATTTTATTTTTTATTTAGCTTTGTAATACTGTAATACACTGGTATAGTTTTGTACAAGCCACCATTGGGCAAATTATATAATGCTTTGGTATTAACGTGCTCCTGAAAAAGAATACTGATGTATTGCATTCACATGACTTTCTTTACTCAAACTTCTATAAATTATTCTTATGAAAGCTTAATCTTGTATTCACTTCTTGTTAATAGACAAACTTTCATTATACATCCACACATTTGTTGTACATATAAGAAGAGGGTAGGCTAAATACATAGTCAGAATTTTAAAAAGTGGATCACTATGTGTGATGATTTTGAAATTTCATGTGCCTAATCACAGGAGAAGAACTTGAGACTGACACAACACTCAAACCAATAAAAAAGAATGTATTGAAAATTGGTAATCCAAAGAAAAATTTTACATAAATAGTATGTTATAACAAACAAGATGTACATATTTTGTTTTCTTTATTTCTTACAGTTTACTAGAAACACCATCAGTGTAGCCATTAATACATTCGATTTTACTGATTTTTCTTGATTCCCTCATTATATAATGAAAATTTACATTTTATAGGCACTAATAGTATTACTATAATGCAATACTAAGTTTAAAGTCAATGCAGGTGTAATTACAAAAGAATATTTCTTTACATTCCTTTGTAATTGATTTTCTTTACCTGTAACAGAATTAATTCCACATCAACTGTAAAAAAGCAGTTACGAGATATAGTCATCAATGCAAACATATAAGTAAAATAAAATTATTAAAAATGGCTCAAAATTGATAATTTCACAAATATTATATGATATTAAATAAGAAGCTAATTGATACACATGACATTAGTTCATTCTGAGATTACTTAAATTGAAAAGGCCATAGAAAAATCAATTAGTAATGTTTTCCTATTTCCTTTGAAACTTAATCAATTTTTCAAACTTTCTTTCTCATCCAATTAAATACAGACTACATATATTGTGGAAAATTTGGGAAATAAACCACATAAGACATGTGCCATTTTCGACTCCCAGCAATCTGTTGGTGCTGGTAACTGTCAGAGTTTGGTCTGCAAGGGAGCCAGTCTTGTGCCAATTTCTACTCCCTTCATCATCTGTTGGAATATAGAAGTTAGAATATCTTACATGACAATCCTGCTCTTAAAATTTGATAATGCTCCCTCTAAGAGGAGGGGGTCAGCCCACTGGAGGAGATCGCAGTTTCCACTGCACCAATGATGTCAAATGACACCAGCGCAACAACCATACATCAAGAGGACATTGGGTGCTTCTAGGAAAAAAAAACAAGCCTGAGCTTGCAGATATACATCGGCAGCCACAAAGTTACTTCAGAGGCATGTAGCACATTGCGTAGTGAGGGTAGGCAAAATTCTACCGTTGGACTAATCTAAATTACTCTACACCCATTTGGTAATTACATCCTGCGATTCCACGCTATGCATTGTCTAAGTAGAGGCATAAAGGTTAAGCATGTCGTGAGTATTTATTTTGTGAAGAACCTATTTAAAGTGCTGTACAGAAAGCAAATACCTTTTAATGTGTTAGCTCTTTTCAAGTTTCTTATTGTTATATTTTCCAAATGAATGCTAGTAACATATCTGAATCAAATCAAAGCTTTATAATTGTTGTGTCAAATATATTTAAAGTAAACTAAATGCCTTGTTAAAAAAGTTTAAAGTCATGTTAAAAGACACAATATTGACAACACCTTCTTTATAGTAAATCTTTAAATTTACTTTAGGACCCTATAGCTTCTGGTCAGACAACTAAATGTCAAATGTTGAATTAAGCTTTCACAATTAGCATAAATGTAACTTTAAAACAATGGTAGCCCCAAATGTAGTGAAGTATTACATTATTATTTACAACACATTAGTCATTATATACATCTTTCTCCATTCATAAATGAATTTATACAATTTTAAATTCTCAACAAAGCTCTTTTATAATTTTCACCTAATTGGGACCTTATGTATTCATGAATGAAATTAATTCTTTCAAAAGCTTAAAAACAAGTGGTGTTGCCCACAACCATCACTCTCCTGTAAAGTTAAAGTTAGTCATTGTGAATCAATTCAAGTGTTCAACTGAGAGAGCTCTACTCAGAACCTTACACTACCTTGGCTTTCTGTCCTCATGAATCAATTTGTGTCTTCTCAAATTTGACAACTGAGTAAAAACCTTGTTGCAAATGTTACACTTGTGCGGCTTTATGTCCTCGTGAATTAATTTGTGTGTTTTCAAATTCTGCAATTGAGTAAAAGACTTGTTACATATGTTACACTTGTGTGGCTTTATGCCTTCATGAATCAATTTGTGTGTTTTCAAATTCTGCAACTGAGTAAAAGCCTTGTCACACATGTCACACTGGTGTGGCTTTATGCCTTCATGAATCAATTTGTGTCTTTTCAAATCTTGCAACTGAGCAAAAAGCTTGTTACAAATAATACACTTGTGTGGCTCTAAGCCCTGATGAATCAATTTGTGTGGTTTCAGATTCGACAAATCAATAAAAGTCTTGTTACAAATGTTACATTTGTGCAGCTTTGAGACCTCATGAATAAATTTGTGTGTTTTCAAATATGGCAAATGACTAAAAACCTTGTCACAAATGTCACATTTGTGTGGCTTTTTGTCTTCATGAATCAATCTGTGTGTTTTCAAATGTTGCAATTGAGTGAAAGCCTTGTTACAAGTGTTACACTTGTGTGGCTTTATGCCCTCATGTATCAATTTGTGTGTTTTCAAATAATGCAACTGAAGAAAAGTCTTGTTGCAAATATTACACTTGTGTGGTTTCTTATCTTCATGAATGAATTTGTGACTTTTCAAATGTGAGAACTGAGTAAAAGCCTTGTTACAAATGTTACATTTGTATGGTTTTTCTCTCTCATGAATCAATTTGTGTCTTTTTAGAGCTGACAAATTATTAAAAACCTTCTCACAAACATCACACTTGTTTGCTTCTTTTTTCTCATGAGTCAATCTGTGATCTTTTAATTGGGACAAATATTTATAACTCTTCTCACAAATATCACATTTATACACCTTTCTGTACTCACAACTCAAGAATGATTTGCAGTTCTCCACATTGTTACCTTTTTTATTTATGTTGCTCTGCTGAAGCAAAGTGTTTGTTTTCAAACATGTAGCCATGCTGACAATCTTCACATCATCAGGTATTTCTGAGCAAACACTTGTTTCTATTGAAGATATACCTATAATATCACTTTGTTGACTGTGGTATTTTCCAGCACTTTCACATACGGTACTACCTTTTCTCATATTGAAACTTATGTCATTTCCTATGTCTTCATTGGAGAACAAATCTGGTGTATAATTGGAAATATTGCCTTTGTATAAACTGAAATTTAAGAATAATGTATCAGCAATTATTACAAAACAGGAATCTCAAAATAATGGAAAACAAATGTGAATGGTTATTGTTATTATGTATATGATCAGAGATAATATTACTTCATGAAACACAGTTATAGGAATCTGGATGTGCTGTTATCATGTATTCAAGTACAAATGAAATGGGTTCACTGATTTGAAACACTACAGTAAATGTAAGTAAAGGTTACTGTGTTTGTTGCAAAGTATTATGATACCTAAAAGTGTAAAGGTAAACACTCTTATGTTTGTGACAATATAAGTAATATGGGGTGATTATGTAATAGGTTATCTGACGTTTATTGTAAAATGTGTGTTTTCTGTCTCTTTGATATAAATGAGGATGAGAAGTAATCGAGTATAACTTATTAAATTAGCTGTAATTATTTTGGCTTTATTTTTTTTCTCAAAATATTAGTTTCGTCATTTTTTAGATCATCAAAATAAAACTGCAGTAACAAGAAATGATAGCACTGCAATTTGCAATTGGTTATGTACATGATACAACCATTATAATTAAACGTACAACTAAACAGAGATTAAAGAATAAAAGAAAACAATTGTATGATAAATATAGAATTTGTCAATTCTGATTATGGTCATAAGCTAATAAAATATTTTGGGTAAAGTGTAATCTTCAAAAAGCAGTCTACAAAGATAAAACTGTATACAGGTGGCAAGGGATCCCAGGTATGTTAAATAATTTTGTAAGGGTAAAAATGACAAGAATCTCTGCTAGCAACAACAAATAGAAAATATATGCATATGTGTGTGTTATGCTTTTATCTATGCTCACATAAAATACTGAATAACATTGAATAGGAAAATTAATTCAAAGTAAACAATGGAAAACTAATTATATTGACAAGAAGGACTATTAACAGTGAAGTTGTTTTTATTAATGAGACAGTGATCATGTACGTACTCACACTTCACTTTTTTGTTGAATGGTTTTAAGTGGAAACATTTTCAGGTCTGTTGACCTCGTTTTCAGTCATTTGGTGACTAAGCCTCAAAGCTGGGAGTTTACATACCACCCATGGGCATTCAAGAAATTTTAAAAAATATTTACAGAGTATAACATTACATTGGCTCCATAAAAATTTTAATTAAAAACATCTGCTTAATAATCCACTTAATAATAAATTATCCCACAAGATGAAGTCAGGAATAGATAAAATAGAATTTAATAACTGTGAAAAATACTATATTGGAAAAACCATTAGTAATTTGGATACTAGACTAGAGGAACATTAAAGAAAAATTAAACAGAAACAATTACACAGCATGCAGTTGCATTTCATTTTTGGAAAGAAAATCATAATACAGGTGACAGTATTAAAATCCTCATACAGACCACATCAGCATTAAATCTAACCATATGGGAAAAGCTATTTTTAAAATGCTCAAGACGTATTAATTTTGAAATCCTGCCAACGAGCAAGTTGGTAAAAGGTTGTCATTCAACCACCAGATGGCAGCATGGACTAAGTCAGCCAATGAATTAAGAAGGCCAGACTTTGGGGTTTATCCACCAAATGGCTGAGAATGTCAACAGACCTTGAAAACATTTGTAATTTAAACCATTCAACAAAAAAGTGAAGTGTGAGTATGCAAGTGACCATTGTCTCATCAATGCAAAACTCTCTTAAATTGATTTAGTAATTTTTTAATTATATGGCACTGAATCCATGCGCTCTGAAGTAGGTCAAAACCTTTTTCTAACTGATTTACAGCTGTGAATGCGGGCTATTGTCAATAACATATGCAAATAATACTTTTCTTGGTGGTCAAATTTTCTCCGCCATCGTACAAATTACTTTAGAAAGGTTAAATGAGATAAACATATGTTTTTAAAAGACTTCTAACATAGTTAAACAAAGGACAAAAGAAGAATTGAACAAGTACATATGTGTTTATAAAATATGTTCAAAGTGTTGAACTTTGACTACTTTGGAGCATAGTTGATAATGTCGTAATGGTTGCCAGTTCTTTAAAAAATCCCTTGCATATAATGAGTAGTATCAAATGCACGAACAACCTGGACACAGCTCCTGTTCACTATTAACTGGTGTCTCATACAGAAGAGTCAGAGCAGTCTCCAAAGGAAGAAATCCAAGGGAATTGGATCTATTGAAAACCTGGTTATGGCACTGCTCTACCAATACAGCAATCAGGATACATTATACTTAGGAAATCCCTTGTCACTGGTATAATGTGCAGAAGCCCCAACACCTTAGAAGCAGATTAACTGGCATACTCCTAAAGGTATACCTTCCAGAAGTTCTGACAAAATATGGTGCAAAATCTGTAGGTAAGTGTGGCTCAAAGACATGAAGGTAGTAAATAGGGCTCTATGAGAGTGTCAGTCACAATGACAGCCCAAATGTTCAATGCAAACCAATGTTGGTAATTTGTAACTCTAATAGCTCTAGGAGTTTCCTGTGCCCAAATGTGTCAGTTATGTGTGTTAAACAGGCCTTCTTATGTAAAAACCTTGTTGTCCATCCATGATATGGTTGTAAGAAATCTTAGTTAATCAAAGCATTTATGAAGAAACCACTGGACAAACTGTAGTTGAGATGGAAAGTCATCTGGCCCCAGTGCTTGAACTCAGTTGAGATAATACAGATATAGTTGTTGTTCGTGTAGAATTCTAGTAATCCAAGACTGGATTGAATGCATGGCATGTGCTATTGCTCTTATGCTTGTGGACAGAGAAATATGAATCCTGTCAAGAACCTCCTCTTCTAGGGCCTCTGTTCTTACATTTCCCTGAACTTCCAAACAATGCTCTTGTTTTTGGAAAGTTCCTGTTTCTCGTAGTTGTTGTCTCAGCATAAAGATATCATGCGCTTTTTGTATTTCCATAAACATAATGCACATGTGCTAGTTCTGCGAAAATAAAACATTTTTATAATGGGCTGTAAAACTGAAAATCCTTCCAGTAAACAGAATACTTCAGTACATCCTGAGGTTGATAACCTACACCCCTTGTGGGAACTATAAAGGACTCTATTATATGCAATGGAATTCCTTATTACTTAAAAAACAAATACAGGTTTTAGGCTAAAGGTGATATAAAGGATATTGAAAACAGAACTCAAGTGATATTCCAAAATGGAAAGAAAACAAAACAAGCAATATTCCAATGTTGCGGGAGAGCAGGGATCTATTTAACAGAATTTTGTTTATAACCCAACACAGCATTTGAAAAACATTCAAGTCCTGCATGTCGATAACAAGATGTTTACAGATATACATTGCCTATAACAAAATACTCAAAATCCAAGGCTTGATCCAATGACTTAAAACTATTTGGTGTTATTCTGATTCAATAATAACAAATATAACAATGATAACTCCTTGAAGTGCTTTGGTAAAGAAATGTATAAAAGTTACCAGAAGCATAAAAGTTATATCAATGCAGACATATAAGCAATAAACAACTATTTAGTAAAATATGCTTTTATAGCATAGAGGAATACAAACTTAAAGAGAAATGTAGGATGTACAAGTGTATCATGAAGGACTGTATTTATTGTATATAATAGTTATATGCCTTTCACATATCTGATACAACTTTTGTACAGAAATAGTGAATCTCTGTGTATACTAAACATTATGCACTGATATTATGTATCCTTAATATGTATTATCACAGAACAAAATAATGTTACTATATGATAGCACTTGTTTAATGTTGTAACCATCAGATGATATCTAATCATCAGCTTCCTAACATATGATAGCCCTAGAAGTACTTTTATGGTCTACATAAAAGTTTCCTCCCAGAGCAACCCATGATGTTCTCCTTGATAGTTTGTTGTTCATGATCGCTTGGAATGTCCTGCTTCTGGGCATACACTTGACGTCCTGAAACCAGATATTTTAATATTGATGAACATACTGCAACACTGGTTCCACTCCCCGTTCTTGCAGGATGTCTTCATTTTGTTGATGGTCTAGTCTGCTGTTCAGTGTATAAACTTCCTTTCTCTGGCAGTAATTTTATTTTCATTCTACTTTCATAGGTTCAAACTTCAATGCCATAACAGAGCACAGGTGTTATACAAACGAGTGCGGGTTTTTGGATTAAGGAAGGTTTCATATACTGCTGATAATCTCAGCAGACTTAATAAATTTAAAGATAATTTGTGCAATATCCAGATGGGATAAAAGGAAAGTTGAAATCTGAGGTAATTAAATTCATTAACCCTTTCTAAAGTTTGTTGCATACAGGTTCTTTCCCACAGAATGCCACTACTTTTGTTTTCACTGAGGATATTTCTATGTCCTATTTATAAGCTATTAATGTTAAATTATCTATGATTGTTGAAAATCATTTATTAAAGTCACTAACAAGACCAATCGTCTGCAAAAACCAGGGCACTTAGATGTAAATCTCAATTTATAGTTATATAACCATCTCTTTTCTTTCTAAATTCTGACATTATCAGATTCATAAAAATAATGAATAAGGGAGGTGAGAGAAGATATCCTTGTTTGACATTAGTAAAACGTTTTAACAAATCAGAGATATTCTCATCAATCTCAACAGAGATGAAAGCTTTTCTGCTCTGTATTTCCTTGTTGCTGAGTTGCCTTCCTCTTCCATCTTGATGTTTGGATGTTAGTTTTTAAAAAATGTGGATTTTAATAATTTTGCACTTTCACCTTCCATTATTCAAGCTCCAGATTCAGGAGTCAATTGCGGTAGGTTTTAAAATGTGTGCCAGGTTCAACTCTACATTACATTTTTCTTTAGCACTGCATTATAAATTCTGAAATGTTCCTATGTTTTTTGAAACTGTGAGAGCTCTTGTATTACTAAGACTTGTGTACAGAGAAGGTAACGCAAAACAAACTCATCTCTGTTTTAATTCTGAGGTTACTTTTATTTCAAAATTGAGACAATAATAACAATGAAATTAATTTTGTTATGTTTTAAAACATGCTAATTATACATTACAGAAGATTGACTGAAGACATAAAATCATACCCATCCAGAATACTGATGGCTAATCTCCTACAAGGGTGCTTTTGTATCATAGTATCTCCTTGACAATTCATGATCAACAATCTTAGTTGTTATTTTTCTATAGTTATAAATGAAAGGTAAAATATTTTTCTTATTGACACTTTACCTTAAGGTTGGTCATTTAGCTTTTAAATTTTAGTTTGTTTAATATTTTTATTACACTGGACATATATGCTGAGTGAAGTATATACATATAATTAATAACAAATAAAGAAACATGATAATTATGTTAATTGAGGAACACACATGCATAACAAAACTGTTAGCACACAAAATATCAGGTGAGTTCTTCACTGAATTAGCATCAGGTATTATAACTGCTTCATTACTATCTTATTGTTCAGGGCTTACTTGCGCTTTGTGTTGATCAATCATTATATTATTTATATTAAGTTGTTTCTTTAATGGAAAGCTTAGTTGAGTATTTGAACATCGGCATAACTCTATCTCTACTTATGACCTCCCAATGTAATAGTTTAGGAACCTCCACATCCAGGCCATTATAATACTCCTTACATTTAAAGAAATTTCATATCTAACACTAACAGGTCATATGACAATGTCTCTGAGGATAGTTACAGATATAACTTGATTAAAGAACTGTGTTACACTGTGCATGTTCAGAGAACAGTTCCATATCTAACAGTAATAGGGCAGATGACAATGTGTCTGAAGATATTCACTTATATAATTGGATGAAAGAACTGTGTTACACTCCTTATTACAGAACAGTTTCACACCTAATACTGACTGGGAAATAACACTGTCTCTGCGGATAATCGCTTATATAATTCAATCAAAGATCTGTTACACTCATATACAGAGAACATTTCGATATGTAACACTAAGACACTATGACATGTCTAGGGAAAGTCACTTATAAAAGTTGGTCAAAGATCTGTGTTCTATGTTGAGAAAATAGTTCTATATATATCAACAACAGGGAGTATGACAATGTGTCTGGGGATAGTCTCTGATACAACTTGGTCAAAGAACTGTGTTAAATCATTATAGTTCCATATCTAACACTACAGAACAAAATGAAAATGTGTCTGGGGATAGTCACTAATGTAACTTGGTTGATGAATTCCATTCTGTTAATTACCTATGGACAATAGTTCCATACCTAATACTAACAAGGACTATCAAGAAAATTTAAAAGAAATTGGGAATCAGTGGACAAAGAACAAACCAGAGGACTTACCTTGATGTCTTTATGGAGTAAAGGTCACCTTCTATTCCATCCTGCAACAAAAAATTATATTGAATTTTATTTATGGATGCTCTTTAACTACTATGGTCCTTTAAAAAAAAATTAAGTTTTATTTATGGGTGCTCTTTAACTGCTGTGGTTCTTAGTGTCCCACTTTACATTGGGCATGAAAGACCAATAATTTTGCTTAGAGGCCTCTTTACTAGACTTGAGGTTCTTTTACATGCCGCAAATCTACGACACAGGACCACCGGCTTTACTTCCCTTCTGAAGGAAGCCATGCTAAGGATTTTTATGACCGAAAAAAAAGCCATCGCCCTCTGCCGAGTTTGAACCCGCGACCTCAGGAACTATAGGCTAGCATGGTAACCACTACACCACAGAGAATGACTGTATGGTCTTTAGCATCCCATTATACATTGGGCATGAAAGACCATATATTTTGCTCAGAGGCCTCTATAAGCCTTGAGGTTCTTTTATATGCTATAAATCTATGACACAGGACCACCAGCTTTACTTCTCTTCCAAAGGAAGCCATGATAAGGGTTTTTACACCTGAAAAAATCCATTGTCCTCTGCTGGGATTGAACCCATGAACTAGAGGCTTCACAAGTAAATCATATGATCTGCTTCTACCTTGACATTGTTATTTTTAGAAAAAGGGGCAGAAACATTTATTGTATAATCCGCAAATAAAAACTTATTTCATATTAAGAGTATCAAATGATATTCTTCCATGAAGACTTTTGTAACAGGGAAAGTTGTCTGAAGCTGCAGATTTTCAAAAACCTTGTTTCATAAACAGTTAAAAGGAAAAATTATATTAGTTTATTTTTTATTGGTTGAGCAATTTTAGTTTCTGAATTATAATGAAGTGGTTTGAAAATTTATAGATGGGCAAGAAAATTCAATGCGTTTTAACTAAAAAGTTAGCTCTGCTTGGTGGTGATGAAATTTTGTTGAATTAACTCTATACATATGAAATAAACAAAGGTTTGTTTAAAGTTTACAATGAGTCACTCTATCACGCCATCTACTTTTAATTATTAGGACATGTTTGACAAACCATCATTTGTATCCTCAGCTGACTCCAGTGTTATTCAGGATTTGTGAAACATGCACTAATATTATATACATTAATGGAGTAGGTGGAGTGGTAGTTTAACTAATTTTAAACTTTATAGTTTGGCTTCCCTGTGAAAGTTCCAAAAATTAAATAACTGAAATAATGTGGTTTCTAAAAATTTTACAAAACCATGAAGATCTTTACTGCCTTGCGACACATCATACAGGAAACTAGGACTTAGGTGTTCAGCACATCAACAATTTATAATATAAATATTTTATAAAGTGTAAACATTGTAGAATTTTTATTAAAACTAGCTGGTTCAAGTTCTTTCTTACAACAGGTTGTTTTTTGGAAAACAGAAACTTTATGCAACAAAAGGCATGGCAGCAGTATTTGCTTTATAAGATAAACAGCCCTTCAAATTGAATTTTAGTTTTATTTATGGATGCTCTTTAACTGCTGTGGTCCTTAGCATCCCATTCTATATTGGGCGTGAAAGATTGGTAATTTTTAAGTTCTTTTATGTGCTATGAATCTACAACAGGGGACTACCAGCTTTACTTCCCTTCCAAAGGAAGGTATGCTAAGGATTTTTATGCCCAAAAAAAACTTATCCTCCACTGGGTTTGAACCTGTGACTTTAATTAAATTACTTCACTTATGTGGCTTTTCATTTTAGGTTTGCTGCCCATCTCTCCTCCTTCATGATGCGCACATTCTTTCCCACATGGTTTTTATGTGAGCTCCGTTTTCTCTAAGTGGTCATTAATATTATTTTTAGATAGTTTGTAAACTGCCTGGCTATCTGATATATTAATCAAAGAATTCACAGAATCACACCCTTCTTCCTGCATATTTTCGCATATCCAAAGTCCATTTTGCCTTTGATCTGATAGATTACTATGGCTAAAATAGTAGAAAATCCCTAATTATACACAAAAATTACTACAAAACCTTTCCATTTTTGACACTTCTTCTGATTGAAATTATACTTAAGTTCAACAGAAAAATCATTGGTGATAACACTTGGACTTTTGACTAACACAGTTATAAAATATAATATTTGTGAAGTAATTTTTGCTTTCTTTACATGGTAAAATAAACTAATGATATTTGTTTACAAACCATAATTCAGTATTGTATGTAGGAAACAACTAAAACAAATGAAAAAAATCTTCGGCAGCTTTTCTGCAGAACTTACCTTAATATCATCATAAATACACAGAATTTCTGTCGAAGCTCTTTCTGACCACAACTGTTCTTCTTTAGCTTCTATTTTGGTTTCCATTTCATGGTTTTCACTGCCTTTATTAAATGTCATTACAGGATGTTCTGAAAATCTGTCTCTCTCATTCTGTGAATGGAAGGTGGAAACCACAGCCTCTTCTTCAATTTTTATTTTGGTATCTACATCATAGTCACTGCTACTTGTAACAGTTTCACTCTTAACTTTCTTTATACAGTCTTTGTTAAAAAGCTCTCTCTCATTCTGTGAAGAAAAGTCCAAAAAACAAGACTCTTCTTTGATTTCTACTTTGATATCCATGTTACTATAGTTGCTGCATTTGAACAGTTCTGTTAACTCTAGTAGCAAGTCTATGGAAAAAGAAACACATTATTAGTAACATGAAATATTTCCATGCATTTCACTTCTAGATAACTGAAACTTCATTATGTTTCAACTAATGGAACAGACATCATAAATAAGTATAAAGTAACAATGGCAATATGGTGTGTTATCTTAAGTACAAAATTGTTAATGTTTAAACATCCATAGCTTCCTTATCTATTATTTGGTTAGCCTGTAATACACATTAGGGTTTAAGCTACTTACTGTTCAAGACATGGTTCAAATCACATGAATTGTTTCCAAGGTAACTTATATAAAAAAACTGTTACTTAATTTTGTTTTTATGAAGTAGTACAGATTACCTCACTGCAGCCTAGTTAAGATTGTTGCTGAAATAAATATGTTGAATTATGGTAATAGTTGGCTATAGCAATAGTAATAGAAAACTTACATGTGCTTTTAGTTATGTAATTACCTGCTTTTAGTTATGTAATTACCTAATTACAAATTTAGGTGCACGGGCAATGCTGTTGAATACCGAAATTGTCAACAAGCAGACAAATGCAGTGTGTGCTGCTGATCTAGCACGTTAGCAGAATGTCACCATTTTATTTTTTTCTCTTTTGTGAAAACAAAAGAGTTTTTAACACAGAAAACACACAAGACAAATTTTTAGTTATTCCAGCTTCATTTCTTCAAGAAAGAACCTATTACAACATGTGAGGCCATCTACAAACAACAGGATAAACTGTGGCAGTGAGTCTAGGCTGAAGATGGACACGACAGTTTCTGAAACATGTTCCCATAAGTTCTTAGTAAAGCAGTGAAGCTAGAGAGGTTAAAACTTCACTTTAAGTTTTTAACATACAGAACATTACCTGCTCACTTTGTGTTTTGTATTCGCTGTCATCTACTTGTAATTATGAGACCCTTTAAATTGTTTTAATCTGGATTAAGCAAACTGTAAGCACAGTTTTTCTGTAACTATTTTGTAAATATCACTTTTTTAAGCTTGCTTATTGTTGACTTGAGAAAAATGTTGAATAATGAAAAATTATAGCATTTATGTATGTCACAAGTTTTGTTATTTTCCAAAGTAGTACAAACAATTGGTAATCATTTAGCAGATTAAGTTAAAAGCCTAAAAGTGAAAATTCTGAAGTGGCTTGTTCTGCTACATTTTAAAATCAGCTTTTCAATGATTTGATAAGCATAACTGCGTAGCAAGAATTAATGTGATGTTAATGCAACAATGTGAATACAAAACTGTAGAATCGCATGGGAAGGATAGCATTACAAATACAGTGCTGTCCTTTTAAGGTGAGGCCAGACTGGCTATATGCATACTCCAGTACTAATCTACTCCAGTGATCTCAGTAATTTACCTATCGCAACATGTGTATGATGTGTTCCCAATTACCCTTATCAGCTGTGCTTCAGTCGCTGCTTGTGCTGTAGCCATGCATTGTGCATCTCAGAGGTGAAAGTTCATTCAAGACATCCGTGTTGTGTGTGACTTGCTTAAAGTCTTGCAATTAGTCCACTGGCAATGTTGAACTCAGGGAGTAGCCCTCTTGAGAAATTCCTATTTATTTGTAAATGTATATAACATTAAAAGTCAAAATAATGTATGCATTTAAATTATTGTCTGAACTGGTGTAATGCAACAAGCAGAGACTGGAACTTTGGCAGAATGCCTTTTTATGTGTTAAATCTGTCTTCAATTTGAAAGTGAAATTGTAGGATTTACATCTTTATGATTGCAATGTTGCAGTTTTATGTTGCTTTTTTCTTTTCTGTAGTATAAATACCTTTTGTTGCCTTTTTGAATATTATTTATTCCTTTATTATTAAAAACAATAATGAGTGTCGCCATAAAAAGAGGTAACATAGGTAAGGGTTTTAACTATTGTTTGTGTTTACTTGGCTTCCTATTGGATCATACCTCCTTCAAAAGCAACAATGAATACTGCAGCAGCTATTTTAAGGGTTAATCAATCAACAGCTTACTATGGAAGGGTGATGTGTTTATGCAATGTGCAGTCTTCACCAATTTGTCTTATACAAAGAAGTGTTAGTACTGAAAAACAATGTCGAAACAACAAACTTTATTTCCTTTCTTTTCTAATTAAAGACAGCATATTGCAGAAGACATAAATGATTGTGAGTCTACTGGAAGAAATGCTAGTGAATGTGATGGTGAATGGGTACTGAACCTTTAGTTTGTATTCCTCAGTCTTCAAATGAAAACTGTACTATTTCTGGCCCATCCTTAAGTCATCCTAAACAAAGTGTTAAATGCAAGATTAAGTATTAGCAAAAATGCAATGTAGGCACAATTGGTTGTATCCTGACCGTAATTGGGGTGAGGCTTTTTGCAAATTATATGCTATGCGGTTAAAGCTGATACTGAAGCTCTACAAAAAAACAGGAGAGTGTTCACTTCTGTTGGACAACATTATAACAAGGTTAGTACTCGTTAGAGTGCATGTGACTATCATAGGATTTATGGAACTAAAAACCTGCAATGTAACAGATAGTATGCAGAGTATGAGTATGCACGATTCACGGCCTCAGTATAAAGTGACAGCACTGCAATGGGGTATCATCAGTAGCTACTTGTGAGTATACATTTTGGATGTTCACAAAATGTTAGTCAGCTCTGAAAATGTGAAATATCATCTGGTGCATAATAATTATCATTATGAACAAATCTGCAGCCATGTCTAACAACAACATTAAGAAGAATATAGCATTGACATAAATTTAGTGATAATATAGAAATAGAGTGCATGAAAAGCTTTGCATGCTAGTGCATTTGCCCCCATAAGATAATTAAACACCAGTTGTGCAAGCGCATAAGATTCTTAAAATGTGCACTAGTCAAGATGTGCTAGCAACTGCATTGCCATGTCTCATCGAGATTAAAGAATTAATACCATAGTTTTAAATTGTGCATATACATTATATTTAATAGCATCAAAGAAAAAGTAGCAAATATATCTGCAAGGTGTCACAAGTTAAGATGATATAATAGTTATATACATTATGCTGATTCATACTTGTTGTGTGTACACATAAAAGCTGAGAAGTAGAACTAGACTTAATTGATGCCACAGCCTGAATCTGATCTTTGCCAGCCCAGACATCTGATTCAAGAGCCCCAGAAAAGCTTCTAGACCATGTAGAATACTCAACATTTTATATGTTATACGGAACATACAATCTTGCAAGTACTTTTAATTTCTAGTTATTACATTTAATTACTATATGTTTAGTTTTATGTTTGAATTAGACAAGAAAGTGTAATGCATGCTTTGGTATGTTGAAATGAAAACTAAATTATAGAGTATTGGCAGAGAAAATCACAGATCTGTGGTCGAAGTGTTGGCCGATGCATTAAATTTTTCAAGTCTGATGGCCGAATTCATAGTCATTGCTTATTTCAAGGAAGTCCTTAAGCAGCAATTTTCAATTCGTTCTTTCAGGCAAATAAGGAAATGCTTTTTCATATAAGGAAGGTCAAACCTCCACTTATATGCAATAAGGAGAGCAGATACTATCTTGAATCAACTGCCTACAATGCAGGTTAACAATAATCATGATATCATGGAGTATATGAAGTTTCATAATGAAACTGTACTGCGCAGTAACAATCAGTATTTGCAGAATCCACTTGAAATGTACAGTGATGCTGAATTTAAGAAAGCATATCAGTTTACTAAAACTGTTGTTGTAATAATCTAATGCCTCTGCTAAAGATTCTAACCTTAACAGAGGTTATGTAGTCACAGTATTACCACATAACCTTACTCGGAAAGATGATGAGCATAGAATCTCTATATTATAATGTTTCCTGTTTAAATATTTTCCCATTTCTGACTAAAATCCTTCAGTCCATAGAAAACAACATTCTGCTGAATTTATTTGGAATCATTTAATAAAATTCTAAAAATAAAGGCAGAAGTATTTCTGCAATAAACAAAAGTACATTTCTGCAATGCTTTTCTTCATTAAATTGCCTATTTTGTCTAATCACTATGACTGCAATGGATCACTTAACAAGTCATACTTCTTTACCATTAATTCGAAAATATACATATGTCAGATTATCAGAATCTTAAACAGAGCTTTGCTGTTTTCCTGTGTAAAGCTGCTATTCAAGTCAAACATTGTAAATTATTGGGTATTTTGCTTAACTGCTAGATGGTGCAGCAATAGCATTTGTGGTTTTTCCATGCATTCCTATATACACTGCGCAGATTGTTGTTTCATGCTAGTTTTCAGTTTTAATACAGTCCATGAGTGAATAACATTTAAGGTTAGTACATCATACAGGATCTGATTACCTGCATTTTATGATGTCTTTGTATCTCAGCACCAACTTTTTAGTTAGTTTCTTTCCTGCTTGCTGAAATGTTTTCCTTTTGACATGTTTTCAACCTAACTAATGTAACTGTATAACTAATACCACAAACTAACAAAACTTAGAATCTACTTGATTTTAAAATAAAGTAAAATAAGTATGTGGTGATCTGCATATTCGTTTACACATTCCTTTGCACATTCAAGTGGCTCTGAAACAGCTCAACCATGTTGCCACATGTGGTTCAGTAAGCATTTAAAGCTGTGCATATAAGTACTGTCTATGTATACCAAATGGTAATAAGCATTTCTTTATCAAAAGGAAATATTTATTGTTTAAGCATCTCCCATACATATAAGCAACGACTGTGAATTTGACCCTGATTCTACTTTCCAAACTATATGTCTTTGGGTTTGTACACTTCAGTGATGTTGTACAAGGAATTTAGAAAAACATCCAGGGAGAAAATTTATTGAACTCAAAATAAAGTGTCAAGCACATTGATGATACAGTTTTATGCACCTTGACGACAAGGTTATATCATTTAATGCTATACAATACAGTTTTTTATATGATACACTGAGGAGCTCTTTTGTGAGCCAGCATTTCAAATTAAGTTGCATTAATTTTAATTAAATTCCACAAAAAGAGTACACATAAGAAAGAATGATTAGGAATAAATTGCTGAGGTTAATTTTCCCAATTATCAAATTAATAATGTGAAGTATGCACACTTATTTCAGCTTCAACATGATCAATAATGACATTTATTAGACTAGATGTGTAATGATCAAATCTTACACATTGTACAGCGTTCCTCTTCCAATGTAAACAATAAAACAATTGATGGAAGGTATATAGAGTGCTACTTAAATCTAAAACAGCAAAGAAAGTGTATGCCATCAGCCTTAGTGAGCCACAAACTTCCAGGTCCTATGGTTCCTAGATTTAACAAGAGATTAGGTGTAGGTTGGGGTATAATGGATCTTTTAGACAGCAAGGCCTAAAATTAGAACTTCTAACACAGAGCACATAACCTAAAAGCTTTAGATCATCGCACTAGTGTGCAATACCCTTTGTGTTTGCACATATTTAGTAACTCAACTTGATTTGACTATTTTTACTTTTAATTGTGCCATTTCACATGATTAATTTCTCATAGCGTGCACATTATCTGTTCACAATACAAATTCTCATACTTCAATTTATCACAATTTGTTGTAGAGTTACCTATATGCTATATTGGCAGCTTTCATTGATCTAAAACATTACTCTTTTATGTAATCTACAAAAAGATTAAATGCCAAAAATTATGAAATCAGAAGAAACTGAAATGGAAGTGAAATTACAGAAGCAACAAAAGAATAGCACTAGAAGTACTTACCCAAAAAATCCAGAAAGCAATATGGTATAGCATTTAATTGCTTCATTGCTTGGTGTAAGGCACAACATGTTCAAAATAACTTCTCTGAAAATGACTGCTAGCAAATCAACAAAACATAAAAACATCTGACATCTCACATTTTTAATGTCATTCCTCTTGTTTCCAGAACAACAATCTAAAAGTGATCTCTGTTAGTTTCAGGAATAATATATTATTGATATTTTTACAAATTTGAGCAATCTAAAAAATTATCTGTCACATGAGTTAAAAGCGATTTTATTTTGCTCATAGGATTGCTGTAGGCCTTTGTTTTGCAAATATTCCTACTTCCATAATAAAACCTACTTGTATTACAATCTACTATTAAACACTGACTGTAGAGTTATAAATAACGTGGAACCCTAAAACAGAGAAAGAACAATGAGACATGATGTACATTGATAACTAATACAGTTTAAGGGGAGGCATCTGTGAAAATTGCTAAAATCCATAGTTTTGGTCATAATGATGTGAAATTTTGTATGTATTTGTGCCAAAGGGTATCTAGTAGATATCCTAAATTTCACATTTCTATCTAAGATAGTTTTGCAAACACAAAATATTTACTGGTTTTTTGTCACAGTTTTAGTGTAGTATAACAAATGCTCCATGCATAACATTATTAGTTGTAACTAAACTAAACTCTGCTGTATGTTTCCTTTGATTATGTCTACAAAACTTGGTATTCTTTTTCAGATATGTCAAATAGTTTTGGAGAAAAAAATTATTGAATACACATATTACCTTTTTTTTCAAATTATTAATCATTTACAAATTAAAAATGCAATAACAATTAAACTGCTCTATATAGATCATTTAAAATACCAAGTTTTATGTAGCAGTTATCTAGAAACATATGTGCAAAATTTCAAAGAAATCTATTAAAAACTGCATTGCAAGGAGCATTTTGAACATTAAAAAATGTAGAAAAACAGAAAGCAAAGAAAAATGACTTTAAAGCTTTAAATGTACAACAACACATATTTACTGCTTTAAAATTCCCCTGAACCATATGAAGGTCCTTGGATAACACTTTAGCTTCCTCTTCTGTAAGTTTTAATACTTTTAACTGTTTCTTTGCTGATTTGTATGTATTTAGCCTTGTCCCAAATTATTTGAGATATAAACATATCATGACAGAAGCTTGTATAAAAAAAAAACCTAACCTAAGGCTAACCTTGCGTGAATTGATTGACAGGTCCTTCTTATGACCTCATTAGCCGGGTCGCTAATGGAAAGTGAATTTATTTTAAACAAAATTACCTTAACTATCGAATGGGACTCCTGGAAAAGAGGTCGGGGGAGAAGCGACCGTCGGTTCTATGCACTTACCCCTTCATATGAACGATTCTGAGAATCGGGTGGGGCGGGAAGAACAATACCCAGAAAGACATGGTTTTGCTCAAAAGGCAACAATTCCCAGAAATTTTCTGAACTTATGATACACATGAATAAGTTTGGATATGCAATACATTTGCATAATAAAATTCATGAAATAATTAAAAACCTGTGTTCTTAAGCTTCGGTTTCTGATTCACGGAGGTTAGGTTAGGTTTAGTTTTTTTTTATATAAGCCGGTTTTTGATTCACGGGAGGTTAGGTTTAGTTCTTTTTTTTATAAGGTTAAGTTACCCTTAGGTCTGTCTTCATATTTTGACCAGTTTTGATACCCATTTTTTGCATAAGATTAAGCCTACCACTACATCCTTCAAGGACACCCAATGAGGTGAGGTAAATTCTTCTCGGAGTAAGAATAAAAATGAAAAAAAGTTTGGTTTCTTTTGGGCGCAAACCTCTGATTATGCAACGTAACCATATCATGTCACAATGCCTTAACACGTTTGGCCATCTGAGCACATGATAGTTGCAGCAGTGTCTGACCTCATTAATACTGTCTGCCTAATATTGTTGTTTTTTTTTTATTTATTTATAAATTTAAAAGTGTAAAATGCATATCTGCATCCAATTGAAACCCATCAGCATCCAACCATGCTGTCACACTGCTTGCTTTAGTTGGGCCCTCCCCATCCTTTACCACAGTTTCAATTGAATGCAGAATATGCATTTTACGATCCTTGGTTTGATAGGTTAGCTACTCCTATCGTGTCTTAGACCGCATGGCCATAAATCCCGATGTTGAGCTTGTGCCGCCATATTTAAAGGGTTTACTAATCGTGTAACATACCATGTTATATATAACATTTTAAAGCTGAGTTGTACAAAAATAGGCGTGGAAGGCATTTACATTTCCGTGCATGGTTTTTAAAAATGCCTGCCAAACCCTTAAAAAAGGTTTTTATCACCATCAAATGCATTTAAATGTTTGACTAACATTAGAAAGAGTTTATTTTTGCAGACATCAAAAACTGAAAATGTTGGCCATGTTGACTAATAAATCTGTCCTAGGTACCCTTAAACTTCAAAATTGTATGCAATTTTGCTGCAATGGGGTAATGAGTGCATTTCAGGAGCCACGCCCACCCGCACATGGGCATTTAAATGACGAACAGCCTTTTAAATGGTGATGCGGCATAAACTACAATAGATTCTGAAAGTACAAAGTATAAACATAATTTTAAGGCAAAAAACGTAAAATCGGATTTTTCATTATTTTTGCCCCAATTTCACCGATGCCTCCCCTTAAATTGAGTTTAGGTTGCTACATTGTGAGTCACTGGATTCTGTGATTAATTCCAATTCACTCTTAGATTTCTGTGTGTATGAAACTATATTGCTAAATATTGCAGGAGAGGAGGATTGACTGACAGGCCATTGCAAGCTGCAGTTAAGAATTTCTGAGCAAGCACATGTTTGTGTGATAGCAATTATACCACAAGCAGCTTATGAAATTCCTCACATCATTTTTATATAAAGATCATGTAGCTATACTTTTAGAAGAACCCATGGAGTACTGCAGAAGGGCTTTTCAGGAGGGTAAGTCACAGTTCCTTGATAAACTGAAGAGGATGAAATGCTGTGAGAATTTTGATTCTCAAAATAATGAAATACAGCAACCATTGGCTAGTGATGTGGACATGAAGGAGCAGTGTACAGAAGGGTGACACAGGACAGTGCTACAGAAAGCAGAGAAGGGTTGACATGGGGAAACCTTTAACATGAATTTTTACTTCTCTACTGTGTATTGTAAGTAGGGAAAGTATTATATTACAACCAAAAGTTTGATGTTGATATTTCACTGAAAATATATATTTTGAGACTCCCGGAACCCCCTCCAGAAAAAAGGGGTTTTTTGGGAGATGGGACATGAAACTAAAAAAACCAAACGTCAGTTAAATACCAAACTTGTCATTTCAGTTCAGTACCTTCCAAGGATGCAACATGGAAGATTTCCAAGAAAATTCCCCCACACCAAATTACCATTTAGATTGACAATTTTTTTAGAAAATGTTGATTTTTTCAAATCTACTGCAGCAACTTTAATTAAAATACCAGGTATTTCAGTTTTTTTCATGACAAATTAAGTGGTATCCATAATTTGTTGGGAACAGCTTCTGAAATTCTTTTTATTCTGAATGACTTTTCCATAGCTGGTAAACCATAAGAGAGAGAGAGAGAGAGAGAGAGAGAGAGAGAGAGAGAGAGAGAGAGAGAGACAAAATTTTACTGCACATAACATGTTGATGTTAAAGCATACAATTTGTAAAACAATTTTTTTCTGTGAAATTAACCATTTCCGAGAAATTTGTTATTGGCTTGAATTTTAAAAACTTACTTTTCTCAAAGACGTCCTTATCGATCTTCTTCTCCTCGTCATGTAAAGAGAACCGAAATTCAAAGCCATTCATAGTGACTAACTCTTAACAGGTTTGACTATCATTTAAGTCTACTACATTCCGCTAATCCCAGTGTACTTACAAGGAAATATGTAATAAAACCACTTCTCTTATGCCTTGCAGCTTACGGTCTTGGCAACGCTCCTGATACCTCGGGTGGATTGCATGCTAATGTGAACCAGACCATAATACTGTATTTCGTCCCAATGATTATAAAACACTGACATGTTCACTGTAACCCACTTGATAAAATCAGAGAAAATCATGTTCCTTGTACCTAATGTAATCTCACATTGTCCATGCTACATTTCTAGCCGCATGTTCAGTAGCTCATAAATGCGAAATGGCTTGCAACACGTTTGCATTATTACATTTTACTCCTTGCTGGCCAAATGATCCAGTGCTGCAATGAATAACATTCTATCATCAGAAACTGGTGTTACATATACTTTAACGTTCAAATCCTGCTGTTATACAGTACATTTCAAAAACGCTGTTTGTAGAACTCGGATCTTTAACGCGAACTGCAAGCGTTTAATTTATAAGGCCGTGGCGCGCGAATGCATAGGCGTGTTGTTGATACAAACAAGGCCTTGATGTACCCTTCACCAACGTTACGACAGATAGCGGTGTAGCAAATCTAAATGCAGCAGCATTGCGACGTAAAAAGTAATATAGTTAATTCTTGCTGCAAAAGTTAAAAGCTTGTGGCTTCGTGATATTACTATAAAATGGTCCAGTTCTTCTTAACAAAATAGATCCAGAAAACCAGAATCAATGGTTGTGATTCAGAACAGAACCGTATTTAGAGGGGGATTTAGGGTTAACCCCCCCCGAAACTTCTGACAGTTTTATTTATTCAAATTCATATCAAACCAATATGGGAGAATGTCGTTGGATAATAGCAGGTCTACTGCTAGTAGCACATTTACAAGAAAAAGGAACACTTAATATTGTCTCCTTACATAGGTAAGGTGACCATACATCCTGGTTTTCGAAGCAGTCTCGATCTTTTACTGTAAGGTAGAATATCTTCATTCTGGTGAGATTTTCCTGTCTCTATAATGTCTCCAAGCAATTTTCTTATCTACGTGTCTATTTACTATGGAGTAGGTTCATGGGGCACTGTTAAGTTTAGATCTAGTTAGGAAAACCCTCCCCGAAATTTTTTTCTGGGTACGGGCATTGTTTAGAACCATGTGTTAGGTGTTCCACAAGGTTCCTAACTTTGGCCCTTTGTTATTTTTAATATTTATAAACGATCTGTCATACTATCTTAGCGAAGATTCAATAGCTGTGGTTTATGCAGATGATTCCAGTGTAATTATATCTGAAAAGTCACATCAGCGGTTAAGAACTTCTGTCAATAAAGTGTTCAAGCGGCTCAACTTTTGGTTTGAGGCTAATAAGCTTTCATTAAACTATGATAAAACCAATTTTATTCAATTCCAAACGAAGCATAAATAAGTGAGTGAATTAACAATCAGGTACAAAAATTACCCCATAAATAAGGTATCTGATTAAAAACTTCTTGGACTTCAAATAGATGGAGAGCTCAACTGGAGAAAACAAATAAAAATCATGCTGCCAAAACTCAGCTCGGCTTGCTTTGCCATAAGAAACTTAAAAAATTTGCTCCACCAAAATACCTTACGAACAGCATATTTTGCATACTTTCACTCCCTGTTGCGATATGGAGTAATGTTCTGGGGTAATTTGGCACATGGCAAGTAAGTATTTATATTACAATAAAAGGCCCATGGGTATTAACTGTGGTATTGGGTCCCATCATTCCTGTAGATCCTTGTTCAAAACCCAAAACTTCTTACTCTCACTGGTGAATATGTATATTCTCTCTTGAGCTACCTTACAGATTATTATGATAACTACACAATGGATCTTACTGTGCATGACCACAATACAAGGGCATGCAGGCGATTTGCATAGACCAGCAAATATCTTAAAGCTGTTCCAAAAAGAATGTTACTATTCTGCAATAACCATTTATAATAACCTGCCATGCTACTTAAGACTGTTAGGCAAGTCTAATCAACATAACATCTTTAAGAAAGAGCTAAAGTCTTTCTTATATACTCACTCCCCATATACTATGGAGGAACTTTTTAATATGTTGTGCAACATATAAATATACAGTACATAAAGCAGCTGGCATATGATGGGCAGGAACCTCCTGCTCCATCTCCTCCACAGTGTAGGACCCCTTTCCATTTGAAAACTATGATTCGAGAACCTTGAACCGATTGGAAGTGGAGATCGGCGAAGATGTGTCCTTCCCAGAAGATTATTCAGATGAGGTTCTCCGAGGAGATGCTCGTGAACTTTTCTGGCCTTTAGATGTTCTGGATAAAGGCTTGTTAGTTTTTTTTAGGAAGTCTGTCCTTATATAGCTGGTCCTGAACTTTGGCGATGCATAATGTATTACGGTCTTGCTAGTCTTGTTGGTTGAGGTCGAAGGCTTTGATGGTAATTTTACCGACGTGGTCTTTTGAGTAGCGGACTTGGCATATACTGACGTCGGTGTTGATTTTAAAGGTTTTGGCTGCGTTCTAGCGGAAATCGTGGCCCCATTGTTATCGCTGGTCTGAGTTACGATTTCCCGACACGGTTCCGGTTTAGCTGCAGCTGACCTATGGGTACCAGATTTCGGAGTGAAGATTGGCGGATACCCAGAGGTTTCCGGGCTTCCGAGAAGGACACCTCCCTAACTCGGATCTCCTGGATCGCTCTTTCCTCTGCAAAACGGGGCATTCTCGGGAACTTGATGGATGTTCACCGTTGCAGTTAACGCACGATGGAGCAGTTGTACATGCTCGATCTTGAGAGATGTCTCCACAGTTAACGCACGTAGATTCGCCATTACAAAATTCGTTAGCGCTGACACTTATAGCATCTCAGCGGATTCGGTATATATTGCCTAACCTCAATGACTTCATACTCCGCCTTATCCTTTGAGGGCGATCTACCCGATCAAAGGTAAGGAACTGGGTACGACTAGGCACAAGTTCACCTCGTTCTTTCCGCTGGACACGATACACCGATGTCACGCCTTGTTCTCCCAGATTCTCTTGAATCTCCTCCGTCCAATGCACGGGCGTTTACAAATCCGCGCGAGGAGTTCAAGGTGTTGTGCATTTCGACACGGATCGGATAGCTGGCTAACATATTTGCTTTTAGATACTCGCTGCCTGGGACGCTGAATTTGCTTCACCCGAGAGCGTTCCATTGCGACTTCTAATGCATGGCTTGACAGAAACAGCAATTTTATCGAGGCACTTTTGAACTACAAAGGGTTCACCGATGTGAATTTTCTTCCTTCCTCTGTTCTGTTAATAACCAAGAAGCGAGGACCACTACACTCGACTACTACTTTTCCAGAAGGCTTCAGGGTATTTTTTTAAACATCCTCCACCATTACAAATGTCTCCGATGGCATGCTTACATCCTGGACGCCACCCCAGCTTAGGTGAGAGTCCTAATCTGGACCTTACTCACCTTAGGATCTCACCTCCCAATTCATAGAGGGACCCAATCGCCTCCAGGAGTGTAACAGCTCATGTAATGGCCCCTCCCCGGAACTGACCTTTATCAGCGGATACGAACACAGTCATACATGATACTCAGCGGCCGGAAGTTATGCATTACCCAGTCACCCATTGCGACATCTCTCCTCCGTCCCGCGCTGCGGAATCCTTCAGACTGTGTTCAGGGAGGTAACTAGACGTTGATCAAACACGCATGTGGACCACAGTTTATTGGGCGTTTGGCATAAGCCCTCTCACCTCTTAGAGGAACCCAATCGAGAGTGTGGCTCGGGACCCTGGGAGCGACAATTCCGTACCTACCGTAGTAGACCCCTGGGGGGGGGGGAGTGGGGATGACAATAATGTGATATATATGTGTGTAACGAAAGGAATTATTCCTTAAATTTAATTTGAAATTTAAAACAAATATATATATATATATATATATATATATATATGATGAACAAACAATTTCAATTTAAGGAATAAGAGGCAGCTGAAACAGTTAAAGGGCTAATGATAACAACATATAGAACTTACCTACTATGTCCGCATATTGGTTATTGACTTGTGTTCATTATGATGTAATTATACTTCTTTATTTGTTCATAATTATATTTATACGTTTCCTAATCTGTTTAAATGTCTGATATATTAAGGAAAGAGAAAACATCAAAATTTAGAAAAGCTTCATGGCTAAACTTGTTAGAATGTGTCAATAAGGAAAATGTTATATAAGTAATAAGCAAGAATATTTGTTGACAGAGAGATGAGGGCACCAATATAAGGAGCTACCTTTACCATCAGTGTCTCTCAGGATGTAACATTTCTCAGTATTCTGGACAAACAGTTGTCACAGCACGTATAACAAGACGGCATGTTTAAAATGTTCAACTAAAGTAACTCCATTATTATTACTGTGGACATTTAATATTTTAAAATAAAATACAAGGTTTCTGAATTAAAGCACATTCATTCCATATTACCTTCCCTGCACCATGTCTGAAGCAATAAGGGTGCAAAGGGCCAAAGTGAAGAACCTTGTGGAACACCTAACACATGGTTCTAAATAATGCCCGTACCCAGAAAAAAATTTCGGGGAGGGTTTTCCTAACTAGATCTAAACTTAACAGTGCCCCATGAACCTACTCCATAGTAAATAGACACGTAGATAAGAAAATTGCTTGGAGACATTATAGAGACAGGAAAATCTCACCAGAATGAAGATATTCTACCTTACAGTAAAAGATCGAGACTGCTTCGAAAACCAGGATGTATGGTCACCTTACCTATGTAAGGAGACAATATTAAGTGTTCCTTTTTCTTGTAAATGTGCTACTAGCAGTAGACCTGCTATTATCCAACGACATTCTCCCATATTGGTTTGATATGAATTTGAATAAATAAAACTGTCAGAAGTTTCGGGGGGGGTTAACCCTAAATCCCCCTCTAAATACGGTTCTGTTCTGAATCACAACCATTGATTCTGGTTTTCTGGATCTATTTTGTTAAGAAGAACTGGACCATTTTATAGTAATATCACGAAGCCACAAGCTTTTAACTTTTGCAGCAAGAATTAACTATATTACTTTTTACGTCGCAATGCTGCTGCATTTAGATTTGCTACACCGCTATCTGTCGTAACGTTGGTGAAGGGTACATCAAGGCCTTGTTTGTATCAACAACACGCCTATGCATTCGCGCGCCACGGCCTTATAAATTAAACGCTTGCAGTTCGCGTTAAAGATCCGAGTTCTACAAACAGCGTTTTTGAAATGTACTGTATAACAGCAGGATTTGAACGTTAAAGTATATGTAACACCAGTTTCTGATGATAGAATGTTATTCATTGCAGCACTGGATCATTTGGCCAGCAAGGAGTAAAATGTAATAATGCAAACGTGTTGCAAGCCATTTCGCATTTATGAGCTACTGAACATGCGGCTAGAAATGTAGCATGGACAATGTGAGATTACATTAGGTACAAGGAACATGATTTTCTCTGATTTTATCAAGTGGGTTACAGTGAACATGTCAGTGTTTTATAATCATTGGGACGAAATACAGTATTATGGTCTGGTTCACATTAGCATGCAATCCACCCGAGGTATCAGGAGCGTTGCCAAGACCGTAAGCTGCAAGGCATAAGAGAAGTGGTTTTATTACATATTTCCTTGTAAGTACACTGGGATTAGCGGAATGTAGTAGACTTAAATGATAGTCAAACCTGTTAAGAGTTAGTCACTATGAATGGCTTTGAATTTCGGTTCTCTTTACATGACGAGGAGAAGAAGATCGATAAGGACGTCTTTGAGAAAAGTAAGTTTTTAAAATTCAAGCCAATAACAAATTTCTCGGAAATGGTTAATTTCACAGAAAAAAATTGTTTTACAAATTGTATGCTTTAACATCAACATGTTATGTGCAGTAAAATTTTGTCTCTCTCTCTCTCTCTCTCTCTCTCTCTCTCTCTCTCTTATGGTTTACCAGCTATGGAAAAGTCATTCAGAATAAAAAGAATTTCAGAAGCTGTTCCCAACAAATTATGGATACCACTTAATTTGTCATGAAAAAAACTGAAATACCTGGTATTTTAATTAAAGTTGCTGCAGTAGATTTGAAAAAATCAACATTTTCTAAAAAAATTGTCAATCTAAATGGTAATTTGGTGTGGGGGAATTTTCTTGGAAATCTTCCATGTTGCATCCTTGGAAGGTACTGAACTGAAATGACAAGTTTGGTATTTAACTGACGTTTGGTTTTTTTAGTTTCATGTCCCATCTCCCAAAAAACCCCTTTTTTCTGGAGGGGGTTCCGGGAGTCTCAAAATATATATTTTCAGTGAAATATCAACATCAAACTTTTGGTTGTAATATAATACTTTCCCTACTTACAATACACAGTAGAGAAGTAAAAATTCATGTTAAAGGTTTCCCCATGTCAACCCTTCTCTGCTTTCTGTAGCACTGTCCTGTGTCACCCTTCTGTACACTGCTCCTTCATGTCCACATCACTAGCCAATGGTTGCTGTATTTCATTATTTTGAGAATCAAAATTCTCACAGCATTTCATCCTCTTCAGTTTATCAAGGAACTGTGACTTACCCTCCTGAAAAGCCCTTCTGCAGTACTCCATGGGTTCTTCTAAAAGTATAGCTACATGATCTTTATATAAAAATGATGTGAGGAATTTCATAAGCTGCTTGTGGTATAATTGCTATCACACAAACATGTGCTTGCTCAGAAATTCTTAACTGCAGCTTGCAATGGCCTGTCAGTCAATCCTCCTCTCCTGCAATATTTAGCAATATAGTTTCATACACACAGAAATCTAAGAGTGAATTGGAATTAATCACAGAATCCAGTGACTCACAATGTAGCAACCTAAACTCAATTTAAGGGGAGGCATCGGTGAAATTGGGGCAAAAATAATGAAAAATCCGATTTTACGTTTTTTGCCTTAAAATTATGTTTATACTTTGTACTTTCAGAATCTATTGTAGTTTATGCCGCATCACCATTTAAAAGGCTGTTCGTCATTTAAATGCCCATGTGCGGGTGGGCGTGGCTCCTGAAATGCACTCATTACCCCATTGCAGCAAAATTGCATACAATTTTGAAGTTTAAGGGTACCTAGGACAGATTTATTAGTCAACATGGCCAACATTTTCAGTTTTTGATGTCTGCAAAAATAAACTCTTTCTAATGTTAGTCAAACATTTAAATGCATTTGATGGTGATAAAAACCTTTTTTAAGGGTTTGGCAGGCATTTTTAAAAACCATGCACGGAAATGTAAATGCCTTCCACGCCTATTTTTGTACAACTCAGCTTTAAAATGTTATATATAACATGGTATGTTACACGATTAGTAAACCCTTTAAATATGGCGGCACAAGCTCAACATCGGGATTTATGGCCATGCGGTCTAAGACACGATAGGAGTAGCTAACCTATCAAACCAAGGATCGTAAAATGCATATTCTGCATTCAATTGAAACTGTGGTAAAGGATGGGGAGGGCCCAACTAAAGCAAGCAGTGTGACAGCATGGTTGGATGCTGATGGGTTTCAATTGGATGCAGATATGCATTTTACACTTTTAAATTTATAAATAAATAAAAAAAAAACAACAATATTAGGCAGACAGTATTAATGAGGTCAGACACTGCTGCAACTATCATGTGCTCAGATGGCCAAACGTGTTAAGGCATTGTGACATGATATGGTTACGTTGCATAATCAGAGGTTTGCGCCCAAAAGAAACCAAATTTTTTTTCATTTTTATTCTTACTCCGAGAAGAATTTACCTCACCTCATTGGGTGTCCTTGAAGGATGTAGTGGTAGGCTTAATCTTATGCAAAAAATGGGTATCAAAACTGGTCAAAATATGAAGACAGACCTAAGGGTAACTTAACCTTATAAAAAAAAGAACTAAACCTAACCTCCCGTAAATCAAAAACCGGCTTATATAAAAAAAAAACTAAACCTAACCTAACCTCCGTGAATCAGAAACCGAAGCTTAAGAACACAGGTTTTTAATTATTTCATGAATTTTATTATGAAAATGTATTGCATATTCAAACTTATTCATGTGTATCATAAGTTCAGAAAATTTCTGGGAATTGTTGCCCTTTTGAGCAAAACCATGTCTTTCTGGGTATTGTTCTTCCCGCCCCACCCGATTCTCAGAATCGTTCATATGAAGGGGAAAGTGCATAGAACCGACGGTCGCTTCTCCCCCGACCTCTTTTCCAGGAATCCCATTCGATAGTTAAGGTAATTTTGTTTAAAATAAATTCACTTTCCATTAGCGACCCGGCTAATGAGGTCATAAGAAGGACCTGTCAATCAATTCACGCAAGGTTAGCCTTAGGTTAGGTTTTTTTTTTATACAAGCTTCTGTCATGATATGTTTATATCTCAAATAATTTGTGACAAGGCTAAATACATACAAATCAGCAAAGAAACAGTTAAAAGTATTAAAACTTACAGAAGAGGAAGCTAAACAGTTATCTAAGGTCCTTCATATGGTTCAGGGGAATTTTAAAGCAGTAAATATGTGTTGTTGTACATTTAAAGCTTTAAAGTCATTTTTCTTTGCTTTCTGTTTTTCTACATTTTTTAATGTTCAAAATGCTCCTTGCAATGCAGTTTTTAATAGATTTCTTTGACATTTTGCACACATGTTTTTAGATAACTGCTACATAAAACTTGGCATTTTAAATGATCTATATGGAGCAGTTTAATTGTTATTGCATTTTTAATTTGTAAATGATTAATAATTTGAAAAAAAAGGTAATATGTGTATTCAATAATTTTTTTCTCCAAAACTATTTGACATATCTGAAAAAGAATACCAAGTTTTGTAGACATAATCAAAGGAAACATACAGCAGAGTTTAGTTTATTTACAACTAATAATGTTATGCATGGAGCATTTGTTATACTACACTAAAACTGTGACAAAAAACCAGTAAATATTTTGTGTTTGCAAAACTATCTTAGATAGAAATGTGAAATTTAGGATATCTACTAGATACCCTTTGGCACAAATACATACAAAATTTCACATCATTATGACCAAAACTATGGATTTTAGCAATTTTCACAGATGCCTCCCCTTAAACTGTATTAGTTATCAATGTACATCATGTCTCATTGTTCCTTCTCTGTTTTAGGGTTCCACGTTATTTATAACTCTACAGTCAGTGTTTAATAGTAGATTGTAATACAAGTAGGTTTTATTATGGAAGTAGGAATATTTGCAAAAAAAAAAGGCCTACAGCAATCCTATGAGCAAAATAAAATCGCTTTTAACTCATGTGACATAGATAATTTTTTAGATTGCTCAAATTTGTAAAAATATCAATAATATATTATTCCTGAAACTAACAGAGATCACTTTTAGATTGTTGTTCTGGAAACAAGAGGAATGACATTAAAAATGTGAGATGTCAGATGTTTTTATGTTTTGTTGATTCGCTAGCAGTCATTTTCAGAGAAGTTATTTTGAACATGTTTTGCCTTACACCAGGCAATGAAGCAATTAAATGCTATACCATATTGCTTTCTGGATTTTTTTGGGTAAGTACTTCTAGTGCTATTCTTTTGTTGCTTCTGTAATTTCACTTCCATTTCAGTTTCTTCTGATTTCATAATTTTTGGCATTTAATCTTTTTGTAGATTACATAAAAGAGTAATGTTTTAGATCAATGAAAGCTGCCAATATAGCACGACTGTCGAATTAACCTTCTGAGGATGGGAACAACGGTTTCCCGAAACATGTTAAGTGAGTAAACTTAAGTGATGTTAGTGTTACAATTCCGACTCACCTTTAAATAAATTCAATACACATTACTGTTTCTAGCTTCTTTTCATTACAATATCAACGTAATAAATATTTCCTTTTGATAAAGAAATGCTTATTACCATTTGGTATACATAGACAGTACTTATATGCACAGCTTTAAATGCTTACTGAACCACATGTGGCAACATGGTTGAGCTGTTTCACAGCCACTTGGATGTGCAAAGGAATGTGTAAACGAATATGCAGATCACCACATACTTATTTTACTTTATTTTAAAATCAAGTAGATTCTAAGTTTTGTTAGTTTGTAGTATTAGTTATACAGTTACATTAGTTAGGTTGAAAACATGTCAAAAGGAAAACATTTCAGCAAGCAGGAAAGAAACTAACTAAAAAGTTGGTGCTGAGATACAAAGACATCATAAAATGCAGGTAATCAGATCCTGTATGATGTACTAACCTTAAATGTTATTCACTCATGGACTGTATTAAAACTGAAAACTAGCATGAAACAACAATCTGCGCAGTGTATATAGGAATGCATGGAAAAACCACAAATGCTATTGCTGCACCATCTAGCAGTTAAGCAAAATACCCAATAATTTACAATGTTTGACTTGAATAGCAGCTTTACACAGGAAAACAGCAAAGCTCTGTTTAAGATTCTGATAATCTGACATATGTATATTTTCGAATTAATGGTAAAGAAGTATGACTTGTTAAGTGATCCATTGCAGTCATAGTGATTAGACAAAATAGGCAATTTAATGAAGAAAAGCATTGCAGAAATGTACTTTTGTTTATTGCAGAAATACTTCTGCCTTTATTTTTAGAATTTTATTAAATGATTCCAAATAAATTCAGCAGAATGTTGTTTTCTATGGATTGAAGGATTTTAGTCAGAAATGGGAAAATATTTAAACAGGAAACATTATAATATAGAGATTCTATGCTCATCATCTTTCCGAGTAAGGTTATGTGGTAATACTGTGACTACATAACCTCTGTTAAGGTTAGAATCTTTAGCAGAGGCATTAGATTATTACAACAACAGTTTTAGTAAACTGATATGCTTTCTTAAATTCAGCATCACTGTACATTTCAAGTGGATTCTGCAAATACTGATTGTTACTGCGCAGTACAGTTTCATTATGAAACTTCATATACTCCATGATATCACGATTATTGTTAACCTGCATTGTAGGCAGTTGATTCAAGATAGTATCTGCTCTCCTTATTGCATATAAGTGGAGGTTTGACCTTCCTTATATGAAAAAGCATTTCCTTATTTGCCTGAAAGAACGAATTGAAAATTGCTGCTTAAGGACTTCCTTGAAATAAGCAATGACTATGAATTCGGCCATCAGACTTGAAAAATTTAATGCATCGGCCAACACTTCGACCACAGATCTGTGATTTTCTCTGCCAATACTCTATAATTTAGTTTTCATTTCAACATACCAAAGCATGCATTACACTTTCTTGTCTAATTCAAACATAAAACTAAACATATAGTAATTAAATGTAATAACTAGAAATTAAAAGTACTTGCAAGATTGTATGTTCCGTATAACATATAAAATGTTGAGTATTCTACATGGTCTAGAAGCTTTTCTGGGGCTCTTGAATCAGATGTCTGGGCTGGCAAAGATCAGATTCAGGCTGTGGCATCAATTAAGTCTAGTTCTACTTCTCAGCTTTTATGTGTACACACAACAAGTATGAATCAGCATAATGTATATAACTATTATATCATCTTAACTTGTGACACCTTGCAGATATATTTGCTACTTTTTCTTTGATGCTATTAAATATAATGTATATGCACAATTTAAAATCTATGGTATTTAAATCTACGATATTATTTCTTTAATCTCGATGAGACATGGCAACGCAGTTGTTAGTACATCTTGACTAGTGCACATTTTAAGAATCCTATGTGCTTGCACAACTAGTACCTTATGGGGGCAAATACAGACATGATGAAATGCACTAGCATACAAAAGCTCTTCATGCACTCTATTTCCATATTATCACTAAATTTATGTCAATGCTATATTCTTCTTAATGTTGTTAGAAATGGCTGCAGATTTGTTCATAATGATAATTATTATGCACCAGATGATATTTCACATTTTCAGGGCTGACTAACATTTTGTGAACACCCAAAATGTATACTCACAAGTAGCTACTGATGATTCCCCATTGCAGTGCTGTCGCTTTATACTGGGGCCGTGAATCGTGCATACTCATACTCTGCATACTATCTGTTACATTGCAGGTTTTTAGTTCCATAAATCCTATGATAGTCACATGCACTCTAACGAGTACTAACCTTGTTATAATGTTGTCCAACAGAAGTGAACACTCTCCTGTTTTTTGTAGAGCTTCAGTATCAGCTTTAACCGCATAGCATATAATTTGTAAAAAGCCTCACCCCAATTGCGGTCAGAGTACAACCAATTGTGCCTACATTGCATTTTTGCTGATACTTAATCTTGCATTCAACACTTTGTTTAGGATGACTTAAGGATGGGCCAGAAATAGTACAGTTTTCATTTGAAGACTGAGGAATACAAACTAAAGGTTCAGTACCCATTCACCATCACATTCACTAGCATTTCTTCCAGTAGACTCACAATCATTTATGTCTTCTGCAATATGCTGTCTTTAATTAGAAAAGAAAGGAAATAAAGTTTGTTGTTTCGACATTGTTTTTCAGTACTAACACTTCTTTGTATAAGACAAATTGGTGAAGACTGCACATTGCATAAACACATCACCCTTCCATAGTAAGCTGTTGATTGATTAACCCTTAAAATAGCTGCTGCAGTATTCATTGTTGCTTTTGAAGGAGGTATGATCCAATAGGAAGCCAAGTAAACACAAACAATAATTAAAACCCTTACCTATGTTACCTCTTTTTTGGTGACACTCTTTATTGTTTTTAATAATAAAGGAATAAATAATATTCAAAAAGGCAACAAAAGGTATTTATACTACAGAAAAGAAAAAGCAACATAAAACTGCAACATTGCAATCATAAAGATGTAAATCCTACAATTTCACTTTCAAATTGAAGACAGATTTAACACATAAAAAGGCATTCTGCCAAAGTTCCAGTCTCTGCTTGTTACATTACACCAGTTCAGACAATAATTTAAATGCATTTTGACTTTTAATGTTATATACATTTACAAATAAATAGGAATTTCTCAAGGGGGCTACTCCCTGAGTTCAACATTGCCAGAAAATTTCTCCTGCAATTCTCTACACACTATCTACATGATTGGGTTTTTATGTTGTTGTAAATAAAAATTTGTTGTCCGGCATTGCAGTGGACTAATAGCAAGACTTTAATCAAGACACACACAACATGGATGTCTTGAATAAACTTTCACCTTTGAGATGCACAAGCAGCGACTGAAGCACAGCTGATAAGGGTAACTGGGAACAAATCATACACATGTTGCAATAGGTAAATTACTGAGATCACTGGAGTACGTTAGTACTGGAATATTGTCGAATACCTCACTAATTTATAATTACTTAACTTCAGAGGAGGGCAACTCGCATGTGAGAGGGATCGTTGAACAAACAAAGAACTTTAAAACTCGAGGTATCGACAAGGGATGTAGCTAAAGTTATCTCAAAAATATTCTTACACTAACATAATTCCTGGCTGAAGGGAGAGGCAAGGATTCTATTCTACCATAATAAAAGCTGAAAGAAGAATGACTAATAGATTTATTTAACAAAGACTTACCCCATGTGTCTGCCGGGCGAGGACGCCATGTTGCAGTTAGTTATCCGTCCAGCTCTCGCGAACACTAGTCACAGACAGACTTGAAAACCCACGCTAATAAGCTTGGCGTCACTAACGCCATCCCCACCAATGAGACTGTTTCCCCTCAATCGCCCCTCCTCAGATAAACTGCCAACCTTCGACTTGGATAACCAGAGGACGCAGCTATTACTATAATCTGTGCACATGCCACATCTCCCCCTGGCCACCGAAGTCGACGTCCTCGTCGACAGAAAGAAATAAATACAATAAACATGAAAAAAAACAAGACAAAGACATACCAAAAAAAAAATGACACACAAATGTGTGAAGTAAAATATAACAGTAATATATATGTGTGGTAAGCACCCAGCCGAAGAAACAATGGTGCTGGGTGATGTGGAGAGAGACGAGCGATGTAAGTGCTGTCGACTTAGTATTGTTAATGCACTTAGCTTTGGCATCCCGCACACGCACACACCACGCTGCCTTAGTTCACAGGCACACTACACTGCGCAAAAGGGTGATGAACTGCCGTAACTGTTTGTGGGTGGGTTTAGACAGTGCCCACAACGATGATTTGTCCTGGTGTAGAATTAGCACCGCAGGTCTCTGGTGGTGACAACAGGGTGGGCAGTCGCTGGCTTGGACTGCCCCCCGACATGGTGGCTCCTTATGCCACGGCAGTGTAGTGGCTGCCCGACAGCTTCCCTGTGGTGTTTCTTGACTTCTGGTGTGCCCTGGGGATGCTGATGCACCTTCTCGCTCTCTGCCACAGCGAAAGACTAAAACAAAACCACCACACAATAAACAGCATGCTCCCACAAAGAATCACACACAAAAGAAGGGTATGTCATTTACAATTAAAGATTTTAAAGTTTGAAAAATGTACACTAAAAAAATTCTTATGACATGGGGCAAAGAAAGAGAGAAAAAAAAAATTAGTACAAATTGGCATAAGAAAGAAATTTTACAGAGTTGCCATCCAAAGTGTAACTTACAATGCTTTACAATCCAAATAACAGTAAAACAGAATCAAAATACATGAACATGACAGAAATGAAACATAACCTTGTTTTGGGATCCCAATATTACATCTCAATAACCAGCTGGTATCACTAACAAAAGAAAGTAAGTGCACTTACAAGACAGTCACACATGACGATGAAATGAACTCATTCACACTGACCATGGCCCCAAATTACACACAACACTGACTTAACTATCTACTCAAACTAGTGTATACATCACTACAAGCTACATCCACAATACATTTCTAAACTACGCCACGTGACATGCTTTCAACTACTAGTGTCCTACTCTTGTCACCAATACAACTTCTTGTCCACATCATTATCTTTCTCATCGCAGTATTAGCATCAACGCAATCATAATCATCAACATCATCAGCAGTAATAGTGCAATCTCGATCATTACTTCAAGCATCATCATCTTTCAATTTTCTCTCCAAAACAAAACATCTGCACTTACGTGTCTCATTTAACATGCTGTAAATTCAAAACATTTGACATAGGCATAACCTTCAAGAAATCACATTAACAATTCAGGAATTACACAAATAACATGACATTATAATGTTGCATCTACATCCTCAAAATGAAAATTTAAGCTGGAAAACAGGTGGTATTAACATTTGCTATCTAAGATGGTAATAAACTTGTTGCATAAACAGAGAAAAAAAAATTATTTTCATTACATTCACTTCCATCTATATAATCTCTCGTGTGAATTCATCACACACGCTATACTGGGCACGTTACAGCAACACCAATAAGCAAAATCTCTGAAATCAGACAACTGTCGGGGTTACACTGTGGCACTTCCACCGAAGCTGACATCTCGTCTCATCTCATCTCTCCTCATCTCACATCAACACCATCGGGGTTACTCTTTGGCACTTCCACCGAGGCAAATCTCAACTCTTATTTCTCACATAAACTCACACTACGCCATCGGGGTTACTGTTTGGCACTCCCACCGAGGCAAATCTCACCTATATCACATAACCTCAAATACACACATACATACAAACACTATTCATGCAACAATTTTCTGCAAATAAAGATCACAGCATCATTATGAAACCCAAAATCAAATCGAGTCAAAATCAAATCATATATCAAATCAAATGCAACAAAACAACATCACATCATTATTCAAAACAATATTGTCACATAACATTCCTGAAAATGAAAGCTCAATTAAGCATATAGTACACCTGAAACACATTCCTGCAGTATAATACAACAAACAAATGATTTGCATTTACCAAAACACAATTCAAAATTTAAATTACACCCACAAGAATAACACACTTTTAATTTAGCAGAGACATTCATATCACATTATTCCTGAAAAACAAAGCTTAATTAAGCATCAGTCACTGAAACAATAAATTTAGCATACCTGTGTGAGTCGTAAAACTGTTTCATTCATCCAAACTTTAGCACTCACAATGATTACATACTTACAGGTGATGTTTTTCTTTTCTCTTACTCGTTTACCACAAAATTCCCGTGCAAATTGTCCAAAATCTGGTAACACACGTACAGCTGGTTCATCAACATCCACATCGTACTGGTCCGAATAAGAAGCACATCAAACCTAATTAGGTGCAGATACTGGCAAGGTTGGTAGCTCCTGAAACTTTTACTTACATGAGTAACTGCGAAAGATTTTCCCTTAAAAATATGCATTGCAGAATTAAACCAAACTTGGCAACGGTAAAGCAAAATTATCATCATTATGATTTTCTCAGAGCGGCCATTAGCAGTAGTAGCGAACATTTCAAAATTCTAAAGTAACTTATACGCTGACAACTCGCTGGGATCCTTCACGTGAGAGGGGTCAATGACCGGGCGGCAGACAGCTGATAACTGAGCAACAGTCGTACCAACACTGGACAGAAAGTCTACGTCACTGTGCTCGCTAACAGGAGCAATTACTATATCAGATTTCTGTGCAGTACGCCGCTTAGGCATGATTGCAGCACAAAAGATAACGCAACCAATAAACAAACCGTAGGACCAAGCAAACAGATTACACCAAACTAAACACTTATAGCATCACATGAATGTAAGTAGCAAGAGTAGAACATAGCCAAATAAAACAGTTGCAGAAAGAACACAATTAAGGCGCCCGCGGCGAAATATCAGAAAATTAAACTAACACACGGCTACACACGCCACTTGGACACAATACCAAGATTTTTAATCAGAATGAACATATGGAAGAAAACAAAATGATAGCTTTAGTGAGAAACCTCGAACTGGAAGTTAAAAAAAAACTACGTCACACTTACTGTGACCACCGCTAATATTCTCAAAAAGGAGCAGAATACAGACTTGTAATTTAAACTAGCACACAAAACTTCTCTTTTTTTTTTCTGAAATCAAATGTATATAATCTGATATGCACACGCAAATAAATGCGCCAAAACACGTGCTGAGGAAGACTGGTTTCACAAGCTAAAATTATTGCTGAAATGCACGACCACGCGGGAATTACACAACACACGTGCGTACATAAAAGTTACACGAAAAATGACCCAGAAAAGTGCAGTAAATAGCTAGGAATCACAATCACTGGAATATAAAGTTATACATTTCCAAACCACTGCTAATAAGCACAGAAAACAAGATTTGCAAACGGATAGTCAACACGTGACGAGCACATTTTGAAACAACTATCTCGTTCGTTGCACAACTCAACTTTCACAGAAACATTTTTTGAAATTAACCAGCCCGAAGAACGGAACACAGTGATATAGTTTAAAGGAAATGAAGCCAAACCAAGGGGAAAATGGAGTAGAAGTTTTAGCGTCACGCCGGCAGACAATGGAAAAAATGCAAAAATGAACTCAAAATTGAAATTTCGACACCAGACTTTCAGAAATGATGGAAACAAAATTTAGAAGAAGAGAATCACAAATTAAAGTATAAAAATCCTTACCCTTTAGCCAGAAAGAACTTTACATTTTTCACGACCACGTGGAGGACAAACCGTTAAATTTGGAGGGAAGAAAGAAAAAAAAAATTTTGCACTTAAAATCTCAAAACAAATCAAACCAATTCCTCGGCGCCTCCACCAATTTGTCGAATACCTCACTAATTTATAATTACTTAACTTCAGAGGAGGGCAACTCGCATGTGAGAGGGATCGTTGAACAAACAAAGAACTTTAAAACTCGAGGTATCGACAAGGGACGTAGCTAAAGTTATCTCAAAAATATTCTTACACTAACATAATTCCTGGCTGAAGGGAGAGGCAAGGATTCTATTCTACCATAATAAAAGCTGAAAGAAGAATGACTAATAGATTTATTTAACAAAGACTTACCCCATGTGTCTGCCGGGCGAGGACGCCATGTTGCAGTTAGTTATCCGTCCAGCTCTCGCGAACACTAGTCACAGACAGACTTGAAAACCCACGCTAATAAGCTTGGCGTCACTAACGCCATCCCCACCAATGAGACTGTTTCCCCTCAATCGCCCCTCCTCAGATAAACTGCCAACCTTCGACTTGGATAACCAGAGGACGCAGCTATTACTATAATCTGTGCACATGCCACAATATGCATATAGCCAGTCCGGCCTCACCTTAAAAGGACGGCACTGTATTTGTAATGCTATCCTTCCCATGCGATTGTACAGTTTTGTAATCACATTGTTGCATTAACATCACAATAATTCTTGCTACACAATTATGCTTATGGAATCATTGAAAAGCTGATTTTATAATGTAGCAGAACAAGCCGCTTCAGAATTTTCACTTTTAGGCTTTTAACTCAATCCACTAAATGATTACCATTTGGTCTTACTATTTTTGAAAATAACAAAGCCTGTGACATACACAAGTGCTATAATTTTTCATTATTCAAAATTTTTCACAAGTCAACAATAAGCAAGCTTAAAAAGGAAATATTTACAAAATAGTTGCAGAATAACTGTGCTTAGAGTTTGCTTAATCCAGATTAAAACAATTCAAAGGTTCTCATAATTACAAGTAGGTGACAGCGAACACAAAACACAAGGTGAGCAGGTAATGTTCTGTATGTTAAACACTTAAAGTGAAGTTTTAACCTCTCTAGCTTCGCTTCTTTTCTAAGAACTTATTGGAACATGTTTGAAAGACTGCTGTGTACATCATCGGCCTAGACTCACTGCCACAGTTTCTCCTGTTGTTTGTAGATGGCCTCACATGTTCTAATAGGTTCTTTCTAGAAGTATTGAAGCTGGAATAACTAAAAATTTGTCTTGTGTGTTTTCTGTATTAATAATCCTTTTGTTTTCACAAAAGAGAAAAAATAAAAAAGGTGACATTCTGTTAAGGTGCTAGATCAGCAGCACACACTGCATTTTCTGCTTGTTGACAATTTGGGTATTCAACAGCATTGCTCTTGCACTTAAATTTGTAATTAGCTAGGTACATAACTAAAAACACATGTAAGTGTTCTATTACTATTGCTGTAGCCAAATATTATCATAATTAAAGATTTATTTTAGCAACAATCTAAGTAGGGTGCAGTGAGGTAATCTGTGCTAATTCATAAAAGCAAAATTCAGTAGCATTTGTTTTTATATAAGTTACCTTGGTAACAATTCATGTGATTTGAACCATTTCTTGAACAGTAAGTAACTTAAACCCTAGTGTTTATTACAGGCTAACAATAATAGATATGGAAGCTATGGATGTTTAAACATTAACAATTTTATACTTAACATAACACACCATACCATTGATACTTTATACTTGTTTATGATGTCTGTTCCATTAGTTGAAACGTAATGAAGTTTCAGTTATCTAGAAGTGAAATGCATGGAAATATTTCATGTTACTAATAATGTGTTTCTTTTTCCACAGACTTGCTACTAGAGTTAACAGAACTGTTCAAATGCAGCAACTATAGTAACATGGATATCAAAGTAGAAATCAAAGAAGAGTCTTGTTTTTTGGACTTTTCTTCACAGAATGAGAGAGAGCTTTTTAACAAAGACTCTATAAAGAAAGTTAAGAGTGAAACTGTTACAAGTAGCAGTGAGTATGATGTAGATACCAAAATAAAAATTGAAGAAGAGGCTGTGGTTTCCACCTTCTATTTACAGAATGAGAGAGACGTATTTTCAGAACATCCTGTAATGACATTTAATAAAGGCAGTGAAAACCATGAAATGGAAACCAAAATAGAAGCTAAAGAAGAACAGTTGTGGTCAGAAAGAGCTTCGACAGAAATTCTGTGTATTTATGATGATATTAAGGTAAGTTCTGTAGAAAAGCTGCCTAAGATTTTTTTCATTTGTTTTAGTTGTTTCCTACATACAATACTGAATTGTGGTTTGTAAGCAAATATCATTAGTTTATTTTACCATGTAAAGAAAGCAAAAATTACATCATAAATATTATATTTTATAACTGTGTTAGTCAAAAGTCCAAGTGTTATCACCAATGGTTTTTCTGTTGAACTTAAATATAATTTCAGTCAGAAGAAGTATCAAAAATGGAAAGGTTTTGTAGTAATTTTTGTGTATAATTAGGGATTTTCTACTAGTTTAGCTATAGTAATCTATCAGATCAAAGGCAAAATGGACTTTGGATATGCGAAAATATGCAGGAAGAAGGGTGTGATTCTGTGAATTCTTTGATTAATATATCAGATAGCCAGGCAGTTTACAAACTATCTGTAAAAATAATATTAATGACCACTTAGAGAAAACACAGCTTACATAAAAACCTTGTGGGAAAGAATGTGCACATCATGAAGGAGGAGAGATGGGCAGCAAACCTAAAATGAAAAGCCACATAAGTTAAGTAATTTAATGAAAGTCACGGGTTCAAACCCAGTGGAGGGTGATAAGATTTTTTTGGTCATAAAAATCCTTAGCATACCTTCCTTTGGAAGGGAAGTAAAGCCGGTAGTCCCCTGTTGTAGATTCATAGCACATAAAAGAACTTAAAAACTACCAATCTTTCACACCCAATATAAAATGGGATGCTAAGGACCACAGCAGTTAAAGAGCATCCATAAATAAAACTCAAATTCAATTTGATGGGCTGTTTATCTTATAAGGCAAATACTGCTGACATGCCTTTTGTTGCATAAAGTTTCTGTTTTCCAAAACACAGGTTGTTCTAAGAAAGAACTTAAACTAGCTAGTTTTAATAAAAATTCTGCAATGTTTACACATTATAAAATATTGATATTACAAATTGTGTATGTGCTGAACACCTAGGTCCTAGTTTCCTGTGTGATGTGCTGCAAGTAAGGATCTTCATGGTTTTGTAAAATGTCTACAAACCACATTATGTTGGTTATTTAATTTTTGGAACTTTCACAGGGAAGCTAAACTATAAAGTTTAAAATTAGTCAAACTACCACTCCACCTACACTATGTGATCAGAAATATCCGGACACCCCACAAACATATGTTTTTCATTTTAGGTGCATTGTGCTGCCACCTACTGCCTGGTAGTCATTATCTGCAACCTCAGTAGTCATTAGACATTGTGAAACAGCAGAATGGGACACTCTGTGGAAATCACGGACTTCGAATATGGTTGGGTGATTGGGTGTCACTTGTGTCAGAGGTCTGTACGCAAGTTTTCCACACTCCTAAACAACCCTAGGTCCACTGTTTCTGATGTGATAGTGAAGTGGAAATATGAAGTGACATGTACAGCACAAAAGCGTACAGGCCGATCTCGTCTGTTGACTAACAGAGACCGCCGACATTTGAAGGGGGTCATAAAGAGTAATAGGCAGACATCTATCCAGACCATCACACAGGAATTCCAAACTGCATCAGGATCTACTCCAAGTACTATGACAGACAGCTGAGGAACCTTTAATTCCATGGTCGAGCGGCTGCTCATAAGCCACACATCATGCAGGAAAATGCCAAACGGCGCCATGCTTGGTGTAAGGAGTGTCAACATTACACGATTGAACAGTGGCAAAACGTTGTGTGGAGTGACGAATCATGGTACACAATGTGGCAACCCGATCGCAGGATGTGGGTATGGCGAATGCCCGGTTAACGTCATCTGCCAGCGTGTGTAGTGCCAACAGTGAAATTCAGAGGTGGTGGTGTTATGGTGTGATTGTGTTTTTCCTGGAGGGGGCTTGCACCCCTTGTTGTTTTGCATGGCACAATCACAGCGCAGACTTACATTGATATTTTAAGCACCTTCTTGCTTCCCACTGTTAAAGAGCAATTCGGGGATGGCGATTGCATCTTTCAACACGATCGATCACCTGTTCATACTGCGTGATCTCTGGCGGAGTGGTTACATGACAATAACATCCCTGTAATTGACTGGCCTGCACAGGGTCCTGACTTGAATCCTATAGAACACCTTTGGAATGTTAGGTCTCACCGACCTACATTAATACCTCTCCTCAGTTCCGCACTCCGTGAAGAATGGGCTGCCATTCCCCAAGAAACCTTCCAGCACCTGATTGAAAGTATGCCTGCGAGAGTGAATGCTGTCATCAAGGCTAAGTGTGGGGCAACACCTTATTGACTTCCAGCATTACTGATGGAGGGCGCCATGAACTTTGTACGTCATTTTCAGCCAGGTGTCCAGATAGTTTTAATCACGTAGTGTACTTCATTAATGTATATAATGTTAGTGCATGTTTCACAAATCCTGAATCACACTGGAGTCTGCTGAGGATACAAATGATGGTTTGTCAACCATGTCCTAATAATTAAAAGTAGATGGAGTGATAGTGTGACTCATTGTAAACTTTAAACCAACCTCTGTTTATTTCATATGTATAGAGTTAATTCAACAAAATTTCATCACCACCAAGCAGAACTAACTTTTTAGTTAAAAAGCATTGAATTTGCCTGCCCATCTATAAATTTTCACACCACTTCATTATAATTCAGAAGCTAAAATTGCTCAACCAATAAAAAATAAATAATATAATTTTTCCTTTTAACTGTTTATGAAACAAGACTTTTGGAAATCTGCAGCTTCGGACAACTTTCCATGTTACAAAAGTCTTCACGGAAGAATATCATTTGATACTCTTAAGCCTGGTTCACAACCAACGAGAACGAGAAAGTTGAAATACATGTAATCAAATGGGAATGTTCTCAACCAACGGGAAACCTTCCCAGCCCCGGAACCGGAAAGAAGAATTGCCCAGCTTTTAACATTCTCATTGTCGTTCCCGGCACAGCATATTAGATCCCTATTGTGCATATTAGACTCTTTACTCTAGAGGTTATTCTAGGCGGCTGTGATATGAAACAACCACTAGTGCTCTCTACAGTCGCAAGCTTGAAACATGAAACTGGAAACAATTAGTAGTAAATGTGCTTCCTAACCTCATCCCGAGTCCCACAAATCTAATCAGCGTTGGTTCCTCTGGTGAAGGGATCATTTGTAGTTTGTTTATATGCAACTCAGAACTGGCTATTTCCTAAAAAACAATGGCAAAAGTTACAAAGAACAGCTAAAACTGATGGAAATGAAAAACGAACATTAAACAATTTTAATGTATGCCATTAAATAAAGAATGAAAGGTTGGCATAAGTAGACAGATCGGAAATGAAATGTATATGCATTTAGATAATGTTTACTCTATCGAATTTTGATGTTGGCTGGGCTAAATTGGAAGTAGGTGAAAAAATGTCATTGGTCAGTTAAAAATAAATGAAATCCCAATGCGCAAAATCGAGTTTCAATTTGTGATCGATATGTATTCCCGTTCTCCTTACCGGGTTGTTGTGAACCAATATCTTGCATGGTGCAGTGCTTCCCATTCTTGTTTCCGTTCTGGTTACCGTTCTCAGGCGGTTGTGAATCAGTCTTTAATATCAAATAATGTTTTTTATTTGCAGATTGTACAAGAAGTGTTTCCGCCCCTTTTTCTAAAAATAACAATGTGAAGGTTGAAGCAGATCATATGATTTACTTGTGAAGCCTCTAGTTCATGGGTTCAAATGTAGTAGGGGTCAATGGATTGTTTCAGGTGTAAAAATCCTTATGATGGCTTCTTTCGAAGAGAAGTAAAGCTGCTGGTCCTGTGTTGTAGATTTATAGCATATAAAAGAACCTCAAGTCTGAGGTCTCTGAGCAAAATATATGATCTTTCATGCCCAATGTAGAATGGCACGCTAAGGACCATAGAGTTGTCCTCCATGGTGTAGTGGTTACCATGCTAGTCTATAGTTCCCGAGGTCGCAGGTTCAAAGATGGCGGAGGGCAATGGATTTTTTTTGGGTGTAAAAATACTTAGCATAGCTTCCTTTGGAAGGGAAGTAAAGTCAGTTATCCTGTCTCATAGATTTGTGGCATGTAAAAAACCTCAAGTCTGATAAAGAGGCCCCTGAGCAAAATTGGTGTAGGTCTTTCACGCCCAATATAGAGTGGAACGCTAAGGACCACAGCAGTTAAAGAGTGTCCATAAATAAAACTCAATTTAATTTTTTGTTGCAGGATGGAATAGAAGACAACCTTTACTCCATAAAGTCACCTAGGTAAGTCCTCTGGTTTGTTCTTTGTCCATGAATTCGAATTTCCAATTTCTTTTACATTTTCTTGACACTCCTTGTTAGTGTTAGGTATGGAACTATTGTACATATGTAATTAAGAGAGCGGAATTCATCAACCAAGTTACATTAGTGACTATTCCCAGACACATTTTCATTTTGTTCTTTAATGTTAGATTTGGAACTGTTTACTGAACATAATGATTTAACACATTTCTTTGACCGAGTTGTATCAGAGACTATCCCCAGACACATTGTCATACTCCCTGTTAGTGATATATATGGAACGGTTTTCTCAACATAGAACAGAGATCTTTGACCGGGTTTTATAAGTGACTTTCCGTAGACATGTCATAGTGTCTGTTAGTGTTACATATGGAACTGTTCTCTGCATATGAGTGTAAAGATTAACCTTAAGGTAAAGTGTCAATTAGAAAAATATTTTACCTTTCATTTATAACTATAGAAAAATAACAACTAAGATTGTTGATCATGAATTGTCAAGGAGATACTATGATACAAAAGCACCCTTGTAGGAGATTAGCCATCAGTATTCTGGATGGGTATGATTTTATGTCTTCAGTCAATCTTCTGCAATGTATAATTAGCATGTTTTAAAACCTAACAAAATTAATTTCATTGTTATTATCGTCTCAATTTTGAAATAAAAGTAACCTCAAAATTAAAATGGAGAGGAATTTGTTTTGAGTTACCTTCCCTGTACACAAGTCTTAGAAATACAAGAGCTCTCAGAGTTTCAAAAAACATAGGAACATTTCAGAATTTATAATGCAGCACTAAAGAAAAACGCAATGTAGAGTTGAACCTGGCACACATGTTAAAACCTACCTGGGGCTTGAATAATGGAAGGTGAATGTGCAAAATTATTAAAATCCACATTTTTGAAAAACTAACATCCAACCATCAAGATGGAAGAAGAAGGCAACTCAGCAACATCAGAGGAAATACTGAGCAGAAAAGCCTTCATCTCTGTTGAGATTGATAAGAATATCTGATTTGTTAAAATATTTTACTAATGTCAAACAAGGATGTCTCTCACCTCCTTTATTCATTATTTTTATGAATATGATATTGTGAGAATTTAGAAAGAAAAGGGATGGTTATATAACTATAAGTTGAGATTTACATGTAGGAGCTCTGATTTTTGCAGATGATTGGTCTTGCTAGTGACTTTAATAAATGATTTTCAACAATCATCTATAATTTAACATTAATGACTTATAAATATGACAGAAATATCCTCAGTGAAAACAAAAGTAGTGGCATTCTGTGGGAAAGAACCTGTATGCAACAAACTTTAGAAAGGGTTAATGAATTTAATTACCTCAGATTTCAACTTTCCCACACTTGCTTGTACAACACCTGTGCTCTGTTATGGCATTGAAGCTTGAACCTATGACAATAGAATGAAAATAAAATTACTGCCAGAGAAAGTAAGTTTATGCACTGAAAGGCAGGCTAGACCATCAGCAAAATGAAGACATCCTGCAACAACTGGGAGTGGAACCAGTGATGCAATATGTTCATCCATATCAAAATATCTGGTTTCAGGATGTCAAGTTTATGCCCAGAAGCAGGACATTCCAAGCGATCTTGAACTACAAACCATCAAGAAGAACATAATGGGTCGCTTTGGGAGGAAAATTTTATGTGGACCGTAACAGTACTTCTAGGGCTATCATCTGTTAGGAAGCTGATGATCAGATATCATCTGATGATTACAACATTAAAGAAGTGCTATCATATAGTAACATATTTTGTTCTGTGATAATACATATTAACGATACATAATGTTTGGTATACACAGAGATTCAATATTTCTGTAGAAAAACTGCATTGGATATGTGAAAGGCATATAACTATTATATACAATAAATACAGTTCTTCATGATACACTTGTACATCCTACATTTCTCTTTAAGTTTGTATTCCTCTATGCTATAAAAGCATATTTTACTAAATATTTGTTTATTGCTTATATGTCTGCATTGATATAACTATTATACATTTCTTTACCAAAGCACTTCAAGGAGTTATTATTGTTATATTTGTTATTATTGAGTCAGAATAACACCAAATAGTTTTAAGTCATTGGATCAAGCCTTATATTTTGAGTATTTTGTTATAGGCAATGCATGTCTGTAAACATCTTGTTATTGACATGCAGGACTTGAAATGTTTATCAAATGCTGTGTTGGGTTATAAACAAAATTCTGTTAAATAGATCCCTGCTCTCCGCAACATTGGAATATTCCTTATGTTTTGTTTGCTTTTCATTTTGGAACATTGCTTGAGTTCTGTTTTCAATATTCTTTATATCACCTTTAGCCTAAAACCTGTATTTTGTTTTTTAAGTAATAAGGAATTCCATTGCATATAATAGAGTCCTTTATAGTTCCCACAAGGGGTGTAGGTTATCAATCTCAGGATGTACTGAAGTATTCTGTTTACTGGAAGGATTTTCAGTTTTTCAGCCCATTATAAAAATGTTTTATTTTCGCAGAACTAGCACATGTGGATCATGTTTATGGAAATACAAAAAGCGCATGATATCTTTATGCTGAGACAACAACTACGAGAAACAGGAACTTTCCAAAAATTAGAGCATTGTTTGGAAGTTCAGGGAAATGTAAGAACAGAGGCCCTAGAAGAGGAGGTTCTTGACAGGATTCATATTTCTCTGTCCACAAGCATAAGAGCAATAGCACATGCCATGCATTCAATCCAGTCTTGGATTACTAGAATTCTACACGAACAACAACTATATCTGTATTATCTCAACTGAGTTCAAGCACTGGGGCCAGATGACTTTCCATCTCAACTACAGTTTGTCCAGTGGTTTCTTCATAAATGCTTTGATCAACTAAGATTTCTTGCAACCATGTCATGGATGGACAACAAGGTTTTTACATAAGAAGGCCTGTTTAACACACATAACTGACACATTTGGGCACAGGAAAATCCTAGAGCTATTAGAGTTACAAATTACCAACATTGGTTTGCATTGAACATTTGGGCTGTCATTGTGATTGACACTGTCATAGAGCCCTATTTACTACCTTCATGTCTTTGAGCCACACTTACCTACAGATTTTGCACCATATTTTGTCAGAACTTCTGGAAGGTATACCTTTAGGAATATGCCAGTTAATCTGGTTCTAAGGTGTTGGGGCTTCTGCACATTATACCAGTGACAAGGGATTTCCTAAGTATAATGTATCCTGATTGCTGTATTGGTAGAGCAGTGCCATAACCAGGTTTTCAATAGATCCAATTCCCTTGGATTTCTTCCTTTGGAGACTGCTCTGACTCTTCTGTACGAGACACCAGTTAATAGTGAACAGGAGCTGTGTCCAGGTTGTTTGTGCATTTGATACTACTCATTATATGCAAGGGATTTTAGAAAGAACTGGCAACCATTACGACATTATCAACTATGCTCCAAAGTAGTCAAAGTTCAACACTTTGAACATATTTTATAAACACATATGCACTTGTTCAATTCTTCTTTTGTGCTTTGTTTAAGTATGTTAGGAGTCTTTTAAAAACATATGTTTATCTCATTTAACCTTTCTAAAGTAATTTGTACGATGGTGGAGAAAATTTGACCACCAAGAAAAGCATTATTTGCATATGTTATTGATAATAGCCGGCATTCACAGCTGTAAATCAGTTAGAAAAAGGTTTTGACCTACTTCAGAGCGCATGTATTCAGTGCCATATAATTAAAAAATTACTAAATGCATTGAGGAGACACTGCTCACCTGCATACTCACACTTCACTTTTTTGTTGAATGGTTTAAATTACAAATGTTTTCAAGGTCTGTTGACATTCTCAGCCATTTGGTGGATAAACCACAAAGTCTGGCCTTCTTAATTCATTGGCTGACTTAGTCCATGCTGCCATCTGGTGGTTGAATGACAACCTTTTACCAACTTGCTCGTTGGCAGGATTTCAAAATTAATACGTCTTGAGCATTTTAAAAATAGCTTTTCCCATATGGTTAGATTTAATGCTGATGTGGTCTGTATGAGAATTTTAATACTGTCAGCTGTATTATGATTTTCTTTCCAAAAATGAAATGCAACTGCATACTGTGTAATTGTTTCTGTTTAATTTTTCTTTAATGTTCCTCTAGTCTAGTATCCAATTCACTATTGGTTTTTCCAATATAGTATTTTTCACAGTTATTAAATTCTATTTTATGTATTCCTGACTTCATCTTGGGATAATTTATTATTAAGTGGCTTATTAAGCAGATGTTTTTAATTAAAATTTTTATGGAGCCAATGTAATGTTATACTCTGTAAATATTTTTTAAAATTTCTTGAATGCCCATGGGTGGTATGTAAACTCCCGGCTTTGGGGCTTAGTCACCAAATGACTGAAAGCGAGGTCAACAGACCTGAAAATGTTTCCACTTAAAACCATTCAACAAAAAAGTGAAGAGTGAGTATGTACATGATCACTGTCGCATTAATAAAAACAACTTCACTGTTAATAGTCCTTCTTGTCAATATAATTAAAGTTTTCCATTGTTTACTTTGAATTAATTCTCCTATTCATTGTTATTCAGTATTTTATGTGAGCATAGATAAAAGCATAGCTAACACACACACACACACGTATATATTTTCTATTTGTTGTTGCTAGCAGAGATTCTTGTCATTTTTATCCTTACAAAATTGTTTAACATACCTGGGATGCATTGCCACCTGTATACAGTTTTATCTTAGTGGACTGCATTTTGAAGATTACACTTTACCCAAAATATTTTATTAGCTTATGACCATAATCAGAATTGACAAATTCTATATTTGTCATACAATTGTTTTCTTTTATTCTTTAATTTCTGTTTAATTGTACGTTTAATTGTAATGGTTGTATCATGTACATAACCAATTGCAAATTGCAGTGCTATCATTTCTTGTTACTGCAGTTTTATTTTGATGATCTAAATAATGACGAAACTAATATTTTGTGAAAAATAATAAAGCCAAAATAATTACAAGTAATTTAATAAGTTATACTCAATTACTTCTCATCCGCATTTATATCAGGGAGACAGAAAACACATTTTACAATAAACGTCAGATAACCTATTACCTAATCACCCCACATTACTTATATTGTCACAAACATAAGAGTGTTTACCTTTAAACTTTTAGGTATCATAATACTTTGCAACAAACACGGTAACCTTTACTTACATTTACTGTAGTGTTTCAAATCAGTGAACCCATTTCATTTGTACTTGAATACATGATAACAGCACATCCAGATTCCTATAACTGTGTTTCATGAAGTAATATTATCTCTGATCATATACATAATAACAATAACCATTTACATTTGTTTTCTGTTATTTTGGGATTCCTGTTTTGTAATAATTGCTGATATATTATTCTTAAATTTCAGTTTATACAAAGGCAATATTTCCAATTATACACCAGATTTGTTCTCCAATGAAGACATAGGAAATGACATAAGTTTCAATATGAGAAAAGGTAGTACTGTATGTGAAAGTGCTGGAAAATACCAGAGTCAACAAAGTGATATTATAGGTATATCTTCAATAGAAACAAGTGTTTGCTCAGAAATACCTGATGATGTGAAGATTGTCAGCATGGCTACATGTTTGAAAACAAACTCTTTGCTTCAGCAGAGCAACATATATAAAAAATGTAACAATGTGGAGAGCTGCAAATCAATCTTGAGTTGTGAGTACAGAAAGGTGTATAATGTGATATTTGTGAGAAGAGTTATAAATATTTGTCCCATTTAAAAGATCACAGATTGACTCATGAGAGAAAGGAAGCAAACAAGTGTGATGTTTGTGAGAAGGTTTTTAATTATTTGTCAGCTCTAAAAAGACACAAATTGATTCATGAGGGAGAAAAACCATACAAGTGTAACATTTGTAACAAGGGTTTTACTCAGTACCCACATTTGAAAAATCACAAATTCATTCATGAAGATAAGAAATCACACAAGTGTAATATTTGCAGCAAGACTTTTCTTCATTTGCATAATTTGAAAACACACAAATTGATACATGAGGGTATAAAGCCACACAAGTGTAACACTTGTAACAAGGCTTTCACTCAGTTGCAACATTTGAAAACACACAGATTGATTCATGAAGACAAAAAGCCACACAAATGTGACATTTGTGACAAGGCTTTTAGTCATTTGCCATATTTGAAAACACACAAATTTATTCATGAGGTCTCAAAGCTGCACAAATGTAACATTTGTAACAAGACTTTTATTGATTTGTCGAATCTGAAATCACACAAATTGATTCATCAGGGCTTAGAGCCACACAAGTGTATTATTTGACACAAGGTTTTTGCTCGGTTGCGAGATTTGAATAGGCACAAATTGATTCATGAAGGCATAAAGTCACAACAGTGTGACATGTGTGACAAGGCTTTTACTAAGTTGCAGAATTTGAAAACACACAAATTGATTCATAAAGGCATAAAGCCACACAAGTGTAGTATTTGTAACAAGTCTTTTACGCAATTGCAGAATTTAAAAACACACCAATTAATTCATGAGGGCATAAAGCCGCACAAGTGTAACATTTGCAACAAGGTTTTTACTCAGTTGACAAATTTGAGAAGACACAAATTGATTCATGAGGACAAAAAGCCAAGGTAGTGTAAGGTTCTGAGTAGAGCTCTCTCAGTTGAACACTTGAATTAATTCACAATGACTAACTTTAACTTTACAGGAGAGTGATGGTTGTAAGCAGCAGTTTACTTGTTTTTAAGCTTTTGAAAGAATTAATTTCATTCATGAATACATAAGGTCGCAATTAGGTGAAAATCATAAAACAGCTTCGTTGAGAATTTAAAATTGTATAAATCCATTTATGAATGGAGAAAGGTGTATATAATGACTGTAATGTGTTGTAAATAATAATGTAATACTTCACTACATTTGGGGCTACCATTGTTTTAAAGTTACATTTATGCTAATTGTGAAAGCTTAATTCAACATTTGACATTTAGTTGTCTGACCAGAAGGTATAGGGTCATTATGTAAATTTAAAGATTTACTATAAAGAAGTTGTAGTCAAATTGTGTCTTTTAACATGACTTTAAACTTTTAAAATGAAATGCAATACTTGCTCAGTGACAAAAAGTGAAGTCCATACATTGCTTCTTTCTGCTGCAGAATTTGTCTATAATTTTAGAGTTGAAACCAGAGCCTATCTATCAATGCATGCCCGGGTATTTTGGAGGAAAAATAAATATATAATAATTTATTTTTTAATATTTTTGGAGGGATTTATTGTATTTTTATCATACAGTAAACGATAACAGTAAAATAATGTCCGAATGTGGTTTGAATTTGCTTCTTAGAACATTAAGTGCACGTAATTCCACAACACCCAGATGTGTGGTGCTGTAGTAATCTAGGAGTTTTATGATGGCAGCTCTTGCCTCCAGTTCACAAGGGAAATAAGCACAACAAAATGTCTGGTCAAATGTAAGAAAGATGTGCATTTGACCTAAAGATAAATTATAACACCGCCAGATACTAGGGAACAGTTTGACAGCTGAATGACTGTTTTTAAAACATTTGTAGTCATAGTACCATTAAAGGAGTAAAGGTTAGACTTTAGGAATCACAAACATTTTCTAATGCATACTAAACACTATGTTGCAGCTCCCCTAAAGTGGTAGGGGTGGTGCGCTGACACATCGAGATCAAGTGTAATCACGCCACCTTGATCGGACCTGAGTGCTGCTGCCTAAACTCTTGTGTTTTTAGGGGTATGGGGGCTAGTCACTGAGGGTCAGGGTCAGTAGTTTAGCTGAAGGCTATCTGCTAGTATGCCCTCTACAAATTAAATTGAGTTTTATTTATGGACGCTCTTTAACTACTATGGTCCTTAGTGTCCCATTCTATATTGGGTGTGAAAGATTGGTAATTTTGCTCAGAGGCCTCTTTATCACGCTTGAGGTTCTTTTACGTGCTGTAAATCTACGACATGGGACCACCAGCTTTACTTCCCTTCCGAAGGAAACCATGCTAAGGATTTTTATGCCCAAAAAAAATGTATCACCCTCCGCCGGGTTTGAACCCATGACCTTGGGAACTAGAAGCTAGCACGGTACCACTAGTCCACAGAGGACGACTATGTGCTTTACTCTTGGCGCTGTTGGGGAAATAGCAAGAGGTTCAGAAGGAAAATTGAAAGTGGAAACAGAATACAGGGAGGGTGCAGGGCAGTGATGCAAGTATGATGGGGGATCGCAGACTAAAGCATCTAAATCTCGCTCAGTGGTGGCTGGTGCCCTAAATGACAGGGGGTTCACCACTTTTACTGCATTATGATATTTACCTTTCCGAGTGAATTTATTTTCTAAATATTTCAAATATACTGTAGTTCTAAAATTACCTTAAAATGATCCTGAAGACGATGGGGTTGAATTTCCTGTAGAGGTATGTTTATAGAGAAAGTCCATCCTCTTTCCTTTTTTGTGGCAAATCTGTCTATGACTTGTTGAAATCTGGAAACTTGTGGATCATTTTGTTTTCAATGGATAGCATGGCAAGAGCAGGCAGCCTATCTTCATCCATGGTGCTTCTAAGAAACGTTTTGATCCGCTTCAAAGTGGAGAAACACCCCTCTGCTTAACATGTTGCCATTGTGATAGTAGCTACCAATTTCATGACCTCTCCAAAGGGTTCTTGAAGGTTATTTTCAATTAAAAACTTGAGAAGTGCTATGGAACTTTTCATTTCTTGAAAATCATGTCGAGAATAAATGATCTGCAGTTCTGTTTTCAACTTAGATTTATTTAAAAATGGATAAGACTGCACAACAGCAGAAAGCATTGTTTCAGGAAATTTATTCTTCAGTGAAGAGAAGAATTGCTGGTCAAGTAAATTAGAGGCCAATAGGTGGCTGGAGAATTCAAACCTTTGTTTGCTCTACTGAACTATTATGTCAGATACTTCCCTTGCTGCTACATTCACATCTTCGCATTTTCTTTTAGTTACATTTGGTTCTTCCTCGATTATGATGTTATTAACGTTGTCTCTAATTTTCAAAATTTCACATTTGAATGATCTATTGCTTCCTTTATTGATACAGGATCAGTGGTGCACTTTTGTAATTGACTGTACAAGATATCCACATGGGGTATTATTTTATAAATAATCTCTAACCAAAAGGAAAATGTTGGCTGTTGCAGTTTCAGCCTCAGTCCATGAGCTTGATTCACAGTTGTCTGGTTGCTGGCGTCTTCAATTTGTTGGCGACATTCCAGAATGGCCTCTTTATTTACATGAACTATAAGAACCGTTCTGGATTTAAAGTTCCATCTTGTGGCTGATCCCTGAGGGACTTTTCGCTTCACAATTGCATCTAAAACAGCCACTCTTTGAGGTGAATGAGAGAAGAATATTGAAATCTATGCAATAGTATTGAAAAACAGTTTTACTTGTTTATTTTTACTGGTGGCTTGGGCAAGAATAAAGTTCAATTGGTGAGCATAACAATGCACATAATGCACGAAATGATATCTTCTCTTATGATTGTACTCCTGCGTGTTGGTCGCACATGACAGTGGCGCCATCATAACTTTGAGATGTTATTTTTTCTTTCTGTTCTTGTACAACATCGGCGAGGACATTTTTAATGCAAGCTGTTAAGGAGGAAACGTCACTACCAGGTGGATTTAAAAATGTCAAAAATATTTCAACAGGCCCTCCAGTAGATAACAGATAACGAAATACTAAAACCAATTGAAATTTAGAAGATACATCAGAAGTTTCATCTGCTATCACAGACACGAAATCTGTCTTGCCTATTTCAGCATTAATTTCCTCATGAGACACATATAACATACACTCTAGCAAATCAATTTGTATATCTTTGGATGTGGCCTTAAAGACTGTAGCACTATTCATGTGCTCTTTTACAACTGCATCTAAAGCTGAAGTAAAATTTATTAGCCCTCTGAATATTCCAGGGCTGTTAGATTCTGCTGTTTCATCATGTCCACATAAGGCAAGTTCAAACTCGCTGCAGAACTTAATACAATCAATTATTTTCGAAAGAACATAGCGATTTTTCCTTACGTTGTCATTGTGCCTTTCTATGCTCTATCTGAAAGCTGAGCTAAGCTGTTGCCTAATTTCCGTTTTTCCAAGGACTGTTAAATTTAAATAATCATTCTTATGTGCAATAGATTCCTCGTGCTTCTTAATTTTCTGTGTTAGATGACTTAGATCTGACACGCCATGGCCTGTCCAGTTTGTATCTTTACCCTTAGCAAACAGTAACCACGGAAAACAAAATAGCTTATTAGTAGAAATGCAACCGTAAATCCAACTATTTCTTTTGTATATATTTACATTAAAAGACTTGCAGAATGTCTTACCTCGGCTGGTTTGGGCTTGTTTTAATTCGAGCTGACGTATTGGCCTGCCAAGCTTCTTAATTTTACACTTCTCTTCCAAGCTTAAAGCTGTGAGGTTTGTTTTTAAAAGATATTGAACGTTGTTCATTCTACTTTGAAAACAAACTCGAACAGATGAACATGCATATGAACACTAAAGCACAAGTATATAACCGAATACACTTTCAAGTCTATTATTCAGTAAACAATGGTTTAACGATTGTAAGAAAATCACCCTGTTACAATGAAAACACACGTGTTAATGCTCCGGTTCTGTAGCCCTTTCGGTTCGGATTAATTCGTGCGCTTCCGCTCGAGTCCGACTCGCAGCGGAGCTGGTTGTTCCACCAGCTCAAAATTGCCGCGTTTCCCCTTACCCCTCCCTGCCGCAAGAAACACCATTAAACTTATTCTCGGAGGCTCAGAAGAGAGATTGAACCTGGGCAGCGCGTTGGAGCGTATGCACGCTATCTCAAAGACTTGAACGTTTTCTGTATGATAGGACGTTACAAATTAAGTAAGAGATGTACCTACCTGGACTGAAGGGCGGTGCAGCATGTTGATTGGCGAGTATTATTGCTAAAATGAAGCTTTATAACACTTGGGTATTCAAGAAACCAAGTGACTCAAGCTTCCGCCGCAACACGAGACAGAATTCCCCGAGTGACCAAAACCTAGGGTGTTTAAAGCGAAATGCGACCACTTAGGCAATAAGTCACTCGAAAGGTTAACCTACTGACGCAACTCAGCGATCTTCAGATCATTACCCTAATTCTGGCACAGAGACTTCTGTGTGTCGCCACTTGACTACTGTATGGTAGCTTATGTTCCGAGTTTAATAATTTAGGATTGTATGACCAAAAGTTATACATTAATTATTACAATAATGCTGCTGCCAAATGCACCGTGACGTTACCCTCCCTCCAGTAAAAGCAGCCGTCCACGGCAGAAACCACGCAGTACAAAAACATGTCACAAAAAGAAAACAAGTGAACCAATACAGATGTACATAATAATAAATAGCCAGGCGAAGCTTATGTTCAAGCAAGCTCTAGACAGCTTAGGAATACCAGGAACTCTAAACTTAACCTTCGTTTGTCCAGCATGGGGTAAGCCTGGATAGCAACATTAAATTCTCTCACACACATACACTCACTCACGCTCTGGGAAAAGCCTTGACTATTCTTCAAACTTGAATCCACAGATTTGCTACTTCTAGGGGATCTAGGTCTTGGAAACGATCACGACTTCACTATTAATCCTATGGCAGACTTCCTTTGCATCGGAAGGTCACCAATACTTATCTTCTGATGCCTGCCCTATGAGGTTTTTACTGCTGTATTTGCCATATCATTGTCGATTGAGGCCCTTATATTATTAAGAAGTTGTATGAAAGGGAACGCTGAAACTTTTACAGCATCGACTGATCTTGCTTGCAATTATCTGTACATATGATGCGTTACTTTGTGAAAGGATGCTAGCCGAAAGAGGAGTTCTTCTTGTAGATTCCGACGAACTTCAAATGTTTGAAACAAGTTTGGTCGGATAGTGATTTCTTCAGGGGCAATCGGTCTTTGATGCCCAATATAGAATGGGACGTTAAGTACTACAGCAGTTAAAGAGCGTCCATGAATAAATCTCAATTTTCCAGCGCCAATAAACATTCCAGTGGCAAGGCTTTATTTTCATACACGAGATTTACGGTTCGCGGCTTAAAATTTTGTGGCCCACTGGTCCTTCCCACCACCGCTGCCTCTAATTCGGAAATTCATTCTGGCAACCTTGAAAACAAGGCTGAAAAACCTGACAAATTTAAGCAGAACGGCCTAGGCGACTGGTTTTCTGAAGCGGTGTGTTCCGTCGTTAAATTGGTGCGCGTATCATTGCACTTAATGACCATTAGGACACACAGTTCTAATTTTTGCCTGTACGTTGCCTTGACAATTGCACGTAAACGAACCTCAAGCCTCTGAGCGAAATTATCGGTCTTTCATGGCCAACATAGAATAGGACGCTAGGGACCACAGCAATTAAAGAGCGTCCATAAATAAAACTAAATTTAATTTAATTACAGCTATACCATTGTTGTAGTGTGATAATTTTGTGTGGTGTAGATTTGAACAAAGAATCTATAACATATGTTAGAGTATCTGCATTATGCCCTTCGGGATTTATGGCACACTGTTTTTCTCATAGCGCAACATCGATACGAGCTGTGTCGTTTTGGAAACATCTTTCACCTGCCACCACAGCAGCAAACTCAGTCTGCTTTATTAATTCTTCCGACATTACTTCACGACAAGTTTCCAACTGACGGTCCAGCAGCTCATTTTGGATGGACTTTTAAATCCCTTAAGAACCTCGTCAGTCAATACGTTCTACGTGTTCTTTCAGTGCACTGTCTAAATCAGAAAGTAACGAGCGAGGTGGCACCGTGGTAATGTGCGCGACTCGCATTCCAAGGCTCAATTCCAACCGACCGTCCACTCTGACCTATGGATTATCCATGGTTTTCCCGGGTCGATAGGCAAATGCTGGGGCGGGACCTCTTCTACCACGACTTTCCTATATTCATTTTATTTACCCATCATCTCTTTTATTGGCATGTGATTCAGAGTTGTAGGACCTAGAGACGGTGTTCCGGGGGTGTGCACTTTGTATATGCTTCTTCCCTGACGTCGTTGGGGTCGCTCAGATAGGACCCGCCTCCGAGTGAGCCCCTACGGGGTGCTGGAGGCTTGTTGCTGAATTCGGGTGGCGTCGGATGCGTTCACCCGTCCATGCTTACGCCAGTCGTAATCCGGATCTGATCGCCCTTCGGGTCTCTCCCCTCACCCCTCCCTCTCTCTCGGGTCACGGTACAAGCAAACCATTGCCTCGGTTGAGGGGAACCTCCTTTCCTCTGTACTCTTACATTTATATAAATAAAATCAACCCTAAAAAGACATCTCCATGTTTCTGTGTCATCGTGCGCTCTCAAAGCACCGACTGTTTTATACAATCAATAATTTTGGATAGTACGTCATGTCTGCTTTGTTTTTCTACTTGCTGATTGTGTTTCACTGTCGCGACTTAACATTGCTGCGATCTTAGCATTACCTAATAAACCAAGATAAGTTTGTTGTTTATATGTTTTATCGTTTCCACTATGTTTCTTTATTAATGTACTGATATGCTCAGGATCTTTCACCCCCCCTCTATCCTACGCATTATTCTTCCCGAATAACAAATATGGAAAGCAAAAATGTGCATTCCAATAATCACACTCCGATATCCAGCCGTTTTCTTACACTTTCATTGCAGTGAATAGGGTCATCCTCCGTGGCTGTAGTGGTTACCATGGAGGTCGCGGGTTCAAACCCGGCGGAGGTCGATGGATTTTTTTGGGGGCGTAAAAGTTCTTTGCATGGCTTCCTTCAGAAGAGAAGTACAGTAGGTGGTTGCGTGTCGTGGATTTACGGCACGTAAGAGAGCCTTAAGCCTGCTAAAGGGGCCTCTGAGCAAAATTAACGTCTTTCACGCCCAAAATAGAATGGAACGCTAAGGATCATAAGACTTAATGGACGTCCATATATAAAACTCACTTTATTTATTTATTTTTACAGTGTGTAAAATAAAAATGTGACAACTCCAGTTGTAACATGCAAAGAGTTAATGGAACCGTCGCAAGATAGCGGACAGTTGGTCTATAGCGGTATCAGATCGAGTAGAAGTAAACAGATATGTTAATTAATTTCCGCTTTTACAACGGAGTTATTTATAGGTTTGGTGAACCTGTGTAGATCCAGGTACATCACAGCTAGGAACACACCGAAGGCTCTTGACCTTGAAGTGTTGTATGTAAGCAAATATAATGTATAACTTGAAAGCATTACATCCTACTTCGATAGCAGGTGGACCAGAATTATCGAAAATTAAAGGAAAAATCCCAATACACACACACCAAGTCACCTCGCAATTTAATGAAGATATTAATATACAGAAATCTGAGTTACATTGTGTTTTCTTTTACATCGAAAGCTGTACTTTTTAAGCAATCGCCGCTCTTGTTAGCGCACAATCAGATCCTCGAAAAATTCTGATCCATAGTTTAAAACTGAGGAGGTTGAAAGTCCACTTTCCTCCTTGTTCCTTTCTAATAATTTCACATGTTCCTTTGAGTTTCAGTGAATTACAGGTTGTTTAACATGTTTTATACGTCCTTTGAGCTATAATGTTACATTTGACGGTTTCCCATGTGTGCTGAAGTGTTTCTTGCCAAATTTCGCTAAAAAGAAGTTAATTGTAATGATGATTTTGATGCATGAACTCTTCTTCATTTTAGACAATTGTCACGGAATGTGTGGAATAGTCCCAATAAAACGGCCCGTTGTGTTAGCGAGGAGAGTATCTGTCACATTGCCTGACGTCACATATACTCCGTGCGGTGAGACGATTGTTCTGTTGTTTACTGAAACCCTTTGCCTGGTCATAAGTGACATGTGCATCTTTAAACTTAAATTAGTATCAGTGTATCTAAATGTAACCGGAACTGAATTGTGTAAACAAGACGCTGCCAACCTGTTTTGTCCAAGGGTGTAAATCAAAATACGACAAAAAAGGTAGTTGTCATTTCAGAGGACCCAAGGACAAAGATGGGTCCTCAAAATGGGCTAAAGCGATTCCGCAGAAAGATTTACTATTGTAAGATAAAAAGGATTTTAACGAAATGTTAATTATAAAAATAGACTCTCTCATGCTAAAAGGTGGAAATTCCTAGAGTGTGCTAGAAATTAAAGCCAGGAGCAGTCTCATATATTTCATAACTTGCTAAAATATTTCAATTCCTATAAAGTGCATAAATGACTTGCGGACCGACAGAGTATTCAGACAAAAGATCCAGTAACATCCAAAATCAAAAGACGAGAAAAATTACTTTCTTGATGAACCCTGCTCTTCTCAGACTGATAGGTTAGATGAATTAGGTCTTAAAACAGAATATCCAGCTTAAAAACAAACTAAAATTGTTAATCGAAAATTAGCTCGCACTAAAGTTACTCTTAGCTTTGCGAACGCAAGAATTACTCTCCTAGAAAAGAAAATTAAATATGCTTGTCAATATAAAACCTTTAAATATCCCAATAAATAGGAAAAAGGTGATTACAGATGCCATGATTAAGAAACCTCAAATTCAACATTTACGTGGCATGAGGTACAGCAATGATTTTACTTTAGAGAGTTGGTTATTGATGCTATTTTGGAATGTCATAAAGATGAAAATGGTGAAAATGTAAGATACGGGTTGGTAATTGTTTATGAGGTGAAACTCGGGGAAGAACTTTATTTTAATAATTCCACACTCAAATATTCGGGTTTGTTGACTTTGGCGTTGAATGGTAAACATCGCTAATCACCCTCCTTCTCCAAAAGCAGTGCTTACATAACCGTGGTTTGCCTTACTTTTTACTTGGTACAAATTGTAAAGAAATGGTTACGAACAATTTATTCACCCTTGTGTATTTAACGCTGTTGCAGCAGTCTGTGTCATAGAGGCAGCAAGACGAAGACGGGGAAACGAAAATCGTAAAATAATCCTTACATTGTTAATGCATTGTTTACAATTATTGTATTATCACCTTGAGTTTAATTGAAGTTTGACAACTATGTGACCACAAGTGCAGCATACATATTAATTGGAATTATTATAGCAAATTAATTAAATAGGCACCTATGTAATAATAACTGAATACCTAACCATCATTATTTCCTTAAATGTGCAAAAGTAAATGTTTACATGCGAAATTATCTGGAAATTCTGTAACCATGCAGAACACTTCAAAGTTAACGTTTTGTTTTTGGCTTACCCTTAGATTAACAATAAAAAACATGCATATGTTGTTCTAGACGTTCTCGGGCATCTCTCCCATCTTCAGGATGCTGCACGCTCCCGAAACGTCGATGTACCAACATCACCTCATCTGGCTTGCAGCCCGAGAACGTCTAGAACATGTTCGCCGCCAGGAAAGCTTCAGCTCTTGTTTCATGTATATATCGTCTGCTTATAAGTTTAATCTAAAATTTTCTCTTGGAAATTCATGAAAAATTAACGCAGGGCCGTTATTTCTGGAGCTCTGTTTACGTGGCACACAGCATAATTTTAACAGAACATATATTAGAATACTATAAGGATACCTATACAGGGTGGACCATTTAAGTTGAGACTTTACACTACCTCAAAAACTAAGCTCTGCTTGATAAATGATAAATGTTGCTTTTATCTAATGGGGAAAGTAAATACCATTAGTCGTGTTTTGTTCGGAGGGCTATGACCATTTTAGGGTCAAATTAGTTTTAATGGGAATCTACATTTAGGTTCAATTCAAAATGACCCTAAAATGACCGTCACAACGTCCTCCAAACGAAACACGATTAATGGCATTTACTTTACCCCATATAAAACAACTTTTATTCAAGACACTTCCTTCTACAACGCTTAGTTTTGGATATATTGTTCATTCTCAACTTAAATGGCCCAACTTGTATATATATGTGTATTGTTTTATACAATTCTCTGTAATACAGTTTCAAAGCTATCCGGAATCTGATACTCTGAAATAAATACCTCGTGGAAGGTGCCAGTTACTAAATGTAATGTTTTCAAGGAGTATAAGCTTATATCGGCTTATAGCACTGTCGCTCTTGCACAGTTATTAATTGTGTATTATTTAGGCATATAACTGTCAATGCTTAATTTACCATGATGCGGCAGTTGCAACGCGACATGAGACACGAATTTACTCGTGTGACCGCTTCAAATTTTACACAGATTTACTCCTCAAAAATCTAGTGATCAAAATATTTAAGCTTCTCCAGCGGGCTGTCGTTCTCAGTGGTCAAGGTGTACCATGCTAACTTCTAGTTCTCGAGGTCGCGTGTTCAAACCCAGAGTTGGGCGATGGATTTGTTTTCGGGAATAAATATATTTATCATGGCTTCCTTTGGGAGGGAAGTAAAACCGGCATCCCGGGTCGTAGATTTACGACACGTAAAGGAACTTCAAGCCTGATAGACCTCTGAGCAAAATTTCTGGTCTTTTACCCCCAGTATAGAATGGGACGCTAATGAACGTAGCATTTATAGAACGTCCATAAATAACATTCAATTTCATTTTTCTCTAGCGTCTGCTGCTTCAACAAGAACAGCGACAAACGTGGCACGCTATAGAACAAGCTTTCCCTTCTTTGGAAGCTAAGGTTAACTGTACGGTGTAAACTTACGCCTTTAAATTTTACTTTGGAGGACAGGAATAACTTTTTGTTCGGGCAGCTTTTATTCCTTGGAACTTGTTAGAGGCCTTCGGGTAAGAGAGCACCTTTGAAAGAGAGCACCTAACCTATTTTAAGACAGCTTTATTGTTTGATATCACTTTTACTACGATCATCTTCTTTTATTATTACCTATAACAACGGTGAAATGTGCTGCGAAATTATTTCTATTAAATCATATTTCTTTATTACTACAAATGGAATGAAGAGTGTCTATTTTCTCATATGTTTCGGTTTACACTTGAAAAGTAAACAAACAGAATATTCGCTTTATAAGATAAAGCAATCATTCTGAGAAACTTGTTGCACAAATCTTGTGTTAAAATTAGCGCTCACAATTTACAGTTATATTTTCGGAATTGGAACACGAACGTATGTTCGGGAATAGCTGTGTTATTTAGGTTGTGGTGACAAGATTCAAGCAAAATATTCCTAATATTTGTAAAGAACATTCGAAATGTTATTTCACTGTTGTGAAGTGAAATATATATCATGGATTATACCTCCCCACTAGCTTCCACATCCACTTATATGTATAGCAAAATACATTTCAAATCTAGAAGAGAAGAATGGCGTTTAACAAAAACTGCTGGATAGGTAGATACATGTATGTAAGAACGGGCGGATGGATGCAATTTTAGATTGATTGATGGGGTGGTTTATTAATGTCTTAAACCATACGTTAGTACGTTACACTTATTATGCTCTAATATAGAAGAATACAAAATACTACTTTAAAATTTATCTACATTTTAAGGAGTCTATATAAAGGAAGTTAGGAAATATAATGCTACAATTCCAGTATCATAATACAATTCTTATTTACAGTCCAAATTGTTCTTTTTACAGTCTAAGTTGAACATTAACATTTTCTTTATCTCAATAAAAGAAGTGGTTGAGCCGATATGTCAGCATATTAGATTCAAAGTGTTAAGTTTTTACTTTCTCTACTACGTATAGTAAGTATCGATATCGAGATTTCACCGGAAATACATGTTTTGAGATCCCTGAATCCAAGAAAAGCATTTTTGGAAACATGTCTGTGTGTCTGTGAGCAGCATAACTCAGAAACGAAGTCATAAACACCAAACTTGTATTTAGGTCCAGTATCTTCCAGGGATGCGACACGAAGGTTTTCAAGAAAATCCCCCACCCCAGACTACCCTTTACATGGAACATTTTTCGAAAATTTTAATTTTCTCAAAAATGGCTCTAATGACTTTGAATAAAATATATGCTTAAGATATTTTCATGATAAATGACATGTATATCTCGAAGTTTCTGGGAATGTCTCCAAAAGTATTCTTCATTGTGAACGACTTTTGCATAACCATAAGAGATAGACAAAATTTTACTACACAAAAAATGTAGATCGCGTTAAAATGCACAATTTGTCATATACATTTTGTTGTTGTTGTGGAGTGAACCATTTTCGAGATATTGCTTGTTATTCCCTTAAATTTTCCAATACTTATACTTTTGCTCAAATTTGTAATTCTTTTTTTTTTGTCCTGGTGATGCAAAGAGAATGGAATACTCCACATAGCAACCATCTCTTAAAACATTTGACTATCGCTTAAAGCCTACCAATTCCCCTTGCATCTACAAGAAAATTAGCAATAAGATTAACATCTCGATATCTCGATTAACATGAAGCATATGGAGAATAAGCATTTGTAAAAGTAGTTTGTACAAGAGTAGAGAAAGTCATATGAGTGTAACACATCAGATTTTTTTGTATTGCACTAGTATACTATATGGTAGTTATAATGCTCGTATTCAGAGTACACTATCCCTTCATTACATTATTGTATTTGCTGTTATTACACCTGCATTTTATTTCTGTCGAGTGCTGTGATTATGGAGACATTCATTTATTGTGAGAAAATTCCTTACTAATGCTATCTTAGCATAAATGTCATACTCCGGAACATAAACAGGCGGAATAAGGTACAATTTGGAGTTTCTTGAATATTAATCTGCACGAACTCCTCAAATTGACACCTATTATTACTCTCATTATTCACTTTTGGGTTTGAAATAATGTTTTACAAGTCGGGGAGTTATCCCACAATACTTTTCCATATCTTAAACCAGAATGCACATAAGCAAAATATATCCTAAGTGTCGATCTCCACATTTTCTGGCAGTATTCCAAAATTATGACATGTAGAATTAAATTTACATGTTAAAGTGCTAACATGCTTGTCCCATTTTAAGTTATTGTGGATTCAATTGCCAAGAAATTTCACATGGACAGTGTTTTCAATTTGTTTTTCATTGAATTTATTAGCTGTTGGTTCCAAAGCGATTTGGTTGTAGTGAAACATCATACAATTTTGTATGTAGATGCAAAATTCCTAATTTGCACTTTGCTGGATATAATTTGAATGACAATTACATTTGCCCGCCTCTGAAGATTTATCCTTTTTTGATGACTAGCTAACGTATTCGTCATTGCATTGGTGTATTTGTAAATCTCGAATGACGATTTTACTAATTTCATTTACCTGCCCTCATATTCTTTATGGTGGAACAACCCCCTTCACCTCTTATATATAAACTGGAACAACCCTGTGATGTTCCTAGAGAATAAAAAATAATCTTTATATTCGCGGAAATGGATACGATATATTGGTCAATATCACTTTTAACAGTTTCTTAACCTTCTCCAGAGAGTTTTCCAAGATATAAAATGCAATAAAGCGTCTTAAAATATATTTGCCGATGAAACAATTTTCGTAATGGTGGAGGAAGTTATTACTCATGTCATAATACATTAAATTTTTAACCTTAGCCCCTTTACTTTGGTCCCATCGTTATTTAAGACAGATTTCACATAATAATATGGAAATCCGTGACATTACTACAAAACGAAATAATGGTTAAGCTGATGAATTTGAAGAATTTACACTCCCGGGCTTCCAAACTAAAGGTTTTATAAATTGCACCAATAAAACTATCGCTCAAGTTTAACGCTATTGGCGAGGAAATTATGGGAATAATGACGCAGCTTTAACAATAAATATACCCACCACTTCCCTCTTTCTGTATACTCTCTGGTGACAAACGTTAAACGCTATGAAGTAGGCTTTGCCTGTCTCTGGTGGATAAGGTTAAGTAGTACACAGAGAAAGCTTACGCCTTTAAATTTTACATTGGAGAACAAGCAATAGCTTTCCGCTAGAAGATTTGGAGAATGCACGCATTCTCTCGTCGGATCAGAGAGCATGGAGCAAGAGGAGGCAGCATAATAATTTTTGCTGAATTACAGCAAATCCCTTTTTAAACTAGTTAAATTTTAAGCTTAGTAGGTAGAATCAGACGACCGAAAAATTCAATGCCATAGCCGGGATTTGAACCACGGATCTTCCGGTCTCCGTCCGGTTGTTCTAACCACTGAGCTACCATGGCAACTTGGCCACATCCAATGATTCGCATTTCTCCCGGTAAACCACAAGGAGATCTCAAATTGTACTGAGATGACATACCCCATTGTCGACCTACAATGTTGTAAGTACTTTAAGTCCTGGGCTTCATAGTTTCAACCATTATTAGGTAGTTCATTCATTCATTATCTGTTTACCCTCCTCTTATATATAGGACTTACAGGCGGGTGCCTGGGGTCAGAGGCCCGTCGAGGAGCAGACACTCATGGATCAGACACAACATCCAGGATGGGTGATCAGCGCGATGCCTGGTATGGGATGAAGGAAGTGGATGAAGCAAAATGTTCGTGAAATGGATGAAAGGAAAGGTGATGATGGAGCAGTTGGTGGAATGAATGGCGGGGGAAACTGGATAACTCGGAGAAAACCCGCCCAGATGCTGGTTCGTCCACCACAAATCCCACATGCAGGTCCCTGAACCCGGTCCACCTCGGTGGGAGGCGAGCGGTCTAACCACTCGGCCACGGCGCCGCCTATTAGGTAGTTAATGGGATTGTTCTTTCCACAAGCCGTGTGTTGGAGGGGTTGGAAAGGTAGAATCAGACGACTGAATTACTGCTTAAACCACGTGTTATATTGTGAAGCCTCTTCTCTCCATACCTCATTTCAACACATTTTGTTGAACAAAGGGAGAGGAGAATAAATTTCGTCTACAGAATATTAATTTTAGCTAAAGTCAACTTTTCCTTTGAGAGGCAACAAATGCGTAATATTTCCCTGCAGTTTATTTTATACGCTTGAACATTTACTAATGCGTGTTTTTGTTACGTTTATGCCCGGTTGCAGGAAAGCAAATCAAAACTGATCGGCGATTAAGGCAACTTTGATTGGCAATCAAGAAAATTTCTGTTGCAGAAAGGCCAATCAGTGTTTGATTGGAGATTATTCTCTCGTCAGATTTGATCAGCAGGTTTTTGCTGGTTATTGGCTTGATTGCCAATCAAGAGCGCATTCGCGATCGAAATGCTCAAAACTAACCTATAATTCCATTAAAGTTTGCTAATGCCTGGCATGTGGAATTATTATTCAAATAATTCTACTACAGATTGTTGCCTTCCTCAACGAAATATTTATAAATATTGTACTATATATTTTTGTCATGAATACTCAACATTACGTTATAAAATTATTATGGTTAAGAAACCCCCCCCCAAAAAAAAATGCTGTGTATAACGGGGGAAACAACGTTCCTTGTATTAACATTTTAAAGGGTTTTTTTTCTTTTTGTTTCTAATGAGAAGTTTAATTTAACAGCACAGAAAAATAGGATGGTAAACTAACCTCCCAGAATAATCAGTAAACTTGTTGAAAAGTCGGCAAAGTTGCGAACCGAAAACCATGCAGGTTGTGTTATAGCGAAACGTGCTTGCCACATATTTACATTAGTTCCGAGTAGTTTGCTTTTGGTTACGTTTAACTGTACTGTAAAGCCAAGAAAATGGATTCTTCTGATGAAGAGCTCTACGGGGAATACGAGAATGTAATATTAAGAAGAAGGCACATCAGAGACAGACAAGAATTGTTCTTTAGCTACAACGATAGAGAATTTGAACAGAGATTTAGGTTAAGTAAGGACTCTTGTGTATTTTTACTTTCAGCAATTGAAGAAAACTTGACTAGACAAACTAATAGGAACTTCCCACTTTCTGCAATGAACCAACTGTTAATCACACTGAGATTTTATGCTGTTGGGACCTTTCAGGCTGTGTTAGGTGATCTTTTTGGGGTACACAAGTCAACTGTTTGTCGGGTGGTTAGAAGTGAAACCCATGAAATTGCTTTATTATCGGGACACCTTATAAAGCCCCTAGCGTCAGACAGAGTTCTCAGCTATGTCTGGATTTCCAAGAGTAATTGGCTGCATAGACTGCACCCATAATCCAATCCAGTCACCAGGAAGAAATGAAGGTGAACTATATAGGAACAGAAAAGGCTTCTTTTCCATAAATGCACAGGCAGTCTGCACACCATCTCTAAGGTTCCGGAATATAGTAGCCCGTTGGCAGGGTTCTACTCATGACAGCACTGTATTTTTAATGAGTAGATTACGTGCCAATTTGTTAACCAGAGTTGGGAAATGGGATTCTGCTGGGTGATGGAGGCTATGCATGTTCCAATTTCCTGCCGACTCCTCTAGCCCAACCCACAACAGAAGCAGAGGAGTTCTATAATTCCACACATATATACACAAGGAACTGTATTGAGCGAGCATTTGGAGTTGTAAAGAGGAGGTTCCCATGCTTGTCGTTGGGGCTACGTTTCAAGCTCAGGAGGGAGCAATCATCAACTTTAGAATGCATAGTTGCATGTTTCACCCTCCATAATCTTCTGGTGGAAAGAGGAGAGGATAACCCCCCACCTCCTGATGAGGACCTTATTAGAAGATTCTACCCACAAGTTGTTGGAGATGAAGCAGTCTTGGGAAGGAGGAGGAATGGAGAAAATGAAGTCAGAACTGCACTCATACACACATTTTACAGCACTAGCAGAAAAGTGAGAAAATAACATTTTTTTCAATGTAAACAGTGCATATGCATTTACTGTTCTGGTCTCTCACCTTGCAGGAGTTCTCAGGGAAGCTATTGTAAAAATGAAGTTACACAACTGAGTACATATTAGAAACAAATGCAATTCATTAAAGCACACAAAGTATAAAAAAAAACACAAAAACATGTGATGAAATTAATTTTCATTTTGTTTTTCCAAAATATTTTGTTTAATCTGGAGCTCAACTTGTGCCACTTTCAAATTTGTTTTTAAAATTTACATTTCAATTTGATCCTTATTTTGTGCCACTTTCAAATTTGTTTTTAAAATCTCCATTTCCATTTGATGCTTTTGAAGCATCAGTTTGCACATTAGTTCATTAAAATCAGTTTTGCTTGAAGTGTAATCTTCAAAGCAACTTCTTTTTGAATTTGATGGTCTGGCCTTAAACACTCCTGCCTGTGCCTCAGATTTCTCTGCCCAGATGGTTGGAGACACAGGAACTGTTGAAGTGGGGCTCTTAAAACATGTGGTTTTTGTTGTAGGAGGCAGCACAACATTTAACGGAGCACTATCAGCAGCCAGGGAAGTGTCACTAGAAGTTGGGAGCAGTGCAGAGGTTGAAGGTGCCGATTTTAGTTCCACTACAGGTACAGCATTGTCGAACAGTACCTCCACGAGGGACTCATGCGAAAACACATAATTTATTGAAAATTACTGTTTTTATACTTTAATGGCATTACATTCAAGAAATGAGAGATATTTGTTTAAGAGAATTTCTTTTCTTGTAACTACAATGCAAATAAAAAACTTTTGTTATCATTGAACATAGAGCATACTTATTAACATTAATCACATTTATTTCCCCACCGCTGAACTGCATTAAAAATTGCATCAGTGTTTTCATCAAAATGCTACAAAGTGTATAAATAAATTCATGGCAAAAATTAAGAATATGATACAAAGATTTTCACAAAGGTTTTCCTGCCCCAACGTATCCTTTATATGGAAATGTTTCTGTTATTTTGCACTTGCTCGCAAGTCTGTAACACATGTTGAGTAAAATGTCCTGTTTTAGCTATTAACCTGAAAACTAGATGAATATTTTTTTTTTCTGGAAATTGCTTGAGAAGTCTTATTAATTCTCAATAAGTTTCAGAGAATTTTATGTAACTAACTGTAAAGGGAGAGATTAAAACTTACTAGAAATGGACAATATCTCAATAAGGAAAAAATGTACAGACCATTAAAATACAGTTTGCTTCTTCCTTGGCTATGATATATACATTTGAATATTCTTTCTACATATTATGCATAAAGTAAGCTCATCATAGTGCTTAATTTTATCTTATAAATAATGGAAAGATAACTGATAAAGCAGAAACTTTCTTTATTTGTATCAGAATGACCTAAATTATTCTTACCTCGATTACATCAGTTTCCTCTCCCTGAAAAACCCTGTACTGCCCGTCGCTGTCTGTCGGATTATCATGAGAGGCAAACTGCACTATCAGCCTGGACACTAACCTCTCTCCATCTGCATCAAGCTTCCTCTTAAATGTGCCACCTCCAGTTTTGTAAAGCTCTGCCTAAAAAATAATAATAATTAAAAAAAATACATATCAGCAAAATCCTATACACCGGCCTTTGAAAACAGGCATGATTAGTGACTCACTCTACAGCAAAGATGTGAATGCAAAAGCAAACTGAGGCTAAGACTGAATGTATACTCAAATAGCTAAGAGAATAGAACATGTGCTCGCAAGATTAAAATAAAGACTATGCTGAGAGTTACAATGATGTGTGTTAATAGTATTCTGCAGAATACTAAAATGAGTATATAAAAACAGAACCAATCACGTAGATTTTTATTCCCTGCATACAAATATGTACGCAACATAACATTTAACAAACTTTAATTATTTGTCTTTAAACCAATAATTTTTATACTTTTATTAAATAGGTTTGCTAATTACAGAAAATCAAACTTAAGGATGTATTACAGGATTGTGCTTAGTTCCTAAGTAATTTGCAAACATTGAATCTGTTGTGTTCACTATTTAGTTACAATCAACATTTTTCTGCATGGATCTCTAGCCACATAATGTTATTAACACACAGCTTGCAAAGCTTAAAACATTTACAGCAATGAAACGTTTTGGCTTAAAACACGTGGCTTTGGCTTACTGGCTTAAAACACGTAAAAATATACTCGTGGCAAACCTAACATTCAGAGGTTAGGTTTGCGACGTTACAAATAATCGCAGCAATACGTAATAATAAATTCATGTTGTACCTACCTTATCATCAGCTGCAACCTTCTTCAGCCTACGGTTGTAGTTTTCATAGGCTACTTTTAGCTGCTGGGCACTTCTTGAAGCCTCAGAAGTAGCACTATTAAATTCTGCGGCAATTTTTTTCCACGCATCTTCTTTTTGCTTTATCCATACGCCGTCTGTTTTTTTTGTTTTCAATGGTGTCTAAATAACTTTCCACAATATTTAGAAGAAGGGCCCTATCATTGGTACAAAAATTAGAGCCCCTGCTGGCTTTTGGGCGATACATTTTATTTCAGTTGAACAAGAACAACTCTCGCTTGCGAAGCTTACAGTACAGAACACAAAACAACTGAGCTTCGTCTGCCAACTGTGGTTACCAAAATGCACTGTTGCCACATCACTTTCGGCAATCAGTTGATAAACATTCACTGATTGGTGATTGGTGTTTATGCAACCCAACGAAAAATCCAATTGATTAGAGATTAACTGATTGTCAATCAGAGGTGATTTAATTTGCCTTCCTGCAACCGGGCACTAGAGAGAAAAAGAAACTCTTATTCTAGAAGCTGCCGATCCCCCACCACCCTTTCTTATCTAGGAAATTAATGATGTAAACATAAAAGTGTAGGACTCTTGAGAGGAACAAATTCAAGCTCTTAATTAGGTCAGTTTTACAGAATATGAGGTACGTAGTATTTGAGGTAAGAAAAATTGTTTACAAGATGCAGATATATACTTCTGAATCTGTATTATACGCACACAAATACACACACACACACACACATATATATATATATATATTCTTCTCTATATGGAATTGATGGTGATGTCAGATGAAACAACATGAGACTCAGAACTTCACTATATGTTCTTCTTAAATGTCATGTATTGTTTTGGGTGTTAAATTTCATTTCTAACTTTAGCTGCTTTATATGAAGTTTTCAAATTCTTCTATAATTAAAAATGTCACAAATACAAATGAAATTAGGGCAGCTTTTCTGGATACAAGTAGAAGCGATATATAATAAACACACAAACAAAAAATGTAAACAAATTACATGGTATAGCATTTGAAGAGGGCTGGAGGTTAATTCTTACGTGGCCCTTTGTCCCTTACATATAACAGGGGCGATCCCGCTTTAAGGGATGAACTCTTATCTTTAATAACGTTTCATAACGACTTCTCATGTTCGTTTTACGATAGTACTGTGCAATCCACAAAAACAAACTTTTCGTAATACAGTCCCTAATTCGAACACATTTTAACACCTTAACATACTAAGTATAGTTTATATTTATGGTTAGCTTGTTTTCGCTGTACATATTTCAACTCTTCATTAAAACCAACTAACGCTATGACTTTCGATACATAACCTGTCTACTACCTTACTAGGTTTTCAGGACATGTTCCAGTTTTAAACATCGAATGCGCGTTATTTAGTACTCAAAATTAAATAAGGTACCACTATAAACTCCTATACACAATTGCTTGGTGATACGAAAATTCAGCTTTATTTTTATATTTTGGGCATCGTTATTTTATCAGCTGACTTCCATCTTAGTTTCAAGCCTCAGCAATCCGCATGGCAGAGGTCGCGCTATTCGCTCTGGAAGCTCGGCACTCGTTTACCTTCGGGTATTCCGTCTCCAAGCGCTTGTCACAGGTGATGGGTTAGGGTTGCCAACACTTCATTCCTTTCCCCGTCAGACAAAAAAAATCCCCCAAAATACTAGAAATAAAACATTTCCGTATTTTCGTGTAAAAATGAAGTTTGCTTTAAATATATCACTCGTTATTTGTTAACCCGCAGGAACAACACCCAAAAATGTGCCCAAATCAGTCAAAATAGACAAAATAGGGCATATTTTCAAGTAAAGATAAAAGGCAATTTACTCACCGGTGTTGATTAAAATAACACGTCTTCCTCTGCCTCCAGTTAAGTGTTGGGTTGGTTTACTCCTCGGTACGTTGCCGTTGTACCACAGGGGTGATGGTTGGATTGGCTAAGTGGAAACCGAGGGCACTAACTCCCCACATGGACACGGTGTGTCACTAGTTGTACTTTTGCGGGAAAGGCGAATTTTCTGATTGGCTGTTTCAAGTTTGGACGTTCGTAACGAACTAAATGGCAGAGGCACGAAGAAAGGGACCATCTTGGATTTTTGTAGCTGAAAGTTTTCGCCCGAAGTTTTTTCACCAGAAACAAAGCCGAGACGGTAATCATACATTTACGCTATTTCTGATTGAATGTATATTTGTTGTAATATTGGTATTTTCTATTAACTTCAGTGATATTCGTAGAATGAGGTAGAAAACTGATAGGTTACTGTATGTTGCAACATTTTTATATAACGAATTAATTTTCAGATACATTGAGCCGTCCAGACAGAGGGGATACGCCTACGATTTACATTCCTTCCAGTGTTGTGGTTCGAGTCCTGAATGGTGACATAGAATCTGAAGGTATGTTATTAAGTTTCCACCATGAGAGTGCTGGATGAAAGGTTAAGTTTTTAAGAGCTTCTTAGTGTTGCTGAATTTTATATTGTCCTGATTTACTTTTCAGATATTGTGAGTCATCCAGACAGTGGAATATACGATTAATTTTCGTGTTGACACTTCATAATTGATGGGTGGAGATCACAGCCAAAAGTAGGTAAGGTAAAATCAACCTTTAATGCAAATTAATTAGCATGTTACTGTGCTAATATTCAAACACATAGATGCAGATCATGCGAGTGATACTCTTGTATAATTAAAAAATGTAGGATTATTGGTGGACTGACACACTAACTGTCAAGGATAGCATGCCAATGATACTATAATTCTTTTAAGACAGTGGCCAAATGAAATTTTCTAATACAGAAGGAGGAAAGATATTTGATATCATTCACATATATTTCAGTAATTCACCCTTTTTGGGCATTTTTATCTAACTGCCACTATGTCCTTTTTTGAACTGGGCATGGTGTATGAAAATAGAAATTCTGGTAGCTTTTTTCACAATGTCCTTGTAATCTGTTATTACAGATGCTCAAAAGCATTTGTTTCCAAGAATAACTGAAGTGTTTGTTTTGATTGAAATTAGCAGTTTCAGTATGTGTTCTGAGGCTTTGAAATTCCAAAGTGGTTTCAATCTTTCGTGTCTGTTTTCTACCATTTAAACTTTGTAGCAATTTTGATGATACAAAATCCTTCCCTTAAAGATACATTGTGCAGTAGTAATTAAGTTGCAGGATATTATAAGAAATGTATAGGCATTTAAATGATCGTGTTGTTTTTGTGCAAAAATCAAAGGTTTTGAAATAATGGGCATTTAATATTTTTTAAATGTATTGAAGCCTTTTAAGTTAACACATATGATAAACATGAAGTTGATCACGATATATGATGAATCATTTGTAGAATACTTATGAAAATAGCTTACTGTGAGTAGAGAAAGTCTTAGATGGCAGAGCAGTGGTATGGCAAGTTAAAGATTGCTGGTTTGAATCCCAGGCATGGCATTGAATTTTTTGTCTGATTGTATATACTCATCCACTATTGTGTATATGCAAACAACCCATGGCTCTTTTCAATGAATTGGATCTTTTGAATGATCCCTTGATCTGTTATTTATAGTGAACATTTTAACACACTGAGTATTTTAAACACTTTTCATATACAGCGCATTGCATCCGAGGTACTATGGGAGGTTAGGTTTTTTTTCATATAAGCTTAGGTTTCTGAATTTATGGAAGGTTAGCATTAGGTTTGCTTATTTATATATATATATATATATATATAAGCTTAGTTTTCTGAATTCACAGAAGGTTAGTAATTTTTTTTTAATGAAAAGTGTTTAAAATTTCACTATAAATAACAGTTCGAAGGATCCTTCAAAAGATCTGATTCATTGAACCTTCAATGAAAAGATCCATGGACCCTTTGCATATACTGAATTTTATTTTGTTCAAGTAACACAAAGTGGTGGTGGTTTTACAATAAAAAGTGTTATTTCCTTCTCATTTAGCACTTTATCAACCAAACTTTTTTGCCACTTTTTAACGGTTTCCCAGTTTTGTGTTAAAACAGCTTATTCACACTATGCACTTCTTCCTTTGTCATGGCAACTCAAACACTAACTGATAAAATCAAAGATTTGACCTGAGCTGAGCATATGAGTGCTAGCGTATTATGAATGACTGTTTGCTTATATTTCCTGTGTTATGCAAAGAGTTTATTTGGTACTCAGATAGCACAGCTGCGAATTCATTGCTGCATTTCTCATATAGGCAAGAAAATAGCAGTCATCCACAGTTGGTAATTAACAAAAAGATACTCTTTGATTGTTAATGCAATAGCAGGTAGAATTAAGAAAATCATATTTTGTAATCTCTTAACAGTTGTTATATATCCATTACCTTTAAGAATGAGTTCTTACGATAACCGCAATAAAATGTGTAGTTCTATACCTTTCCTACTCCAATATTTCATGATGCAATACGTTTAAGGAACTATTTACATTGGCATAAGCGTAGTGCTTAGTTTCAAGACAAGAGGAAGCATATGCTTTGTTTACATCAGAGAGAACTCTGGTTTACAGTGGATAGTGTGTAATATAATCACAAGGTGTTTGTAACCACAAATTTTTCCTTAATGTAAGCAATTTCTCATTTTAGAAACCTACTTTTAAGGGTAGTTTAAACATGTGTGTTCTATTTAATTCTAGGATATACACAATGGAAAGTTGGAGTTAAGTTGTGGCTATTTGTGTCCAGTGATGGTGCTTCGTCAGAGCACAGAGAGTGACAATGACATTAATAGTGTTAAATGGTGTGGTGAAACTTGCTAATGACATTTATTGCACTGCTAATAGCGATTTAGTGAATGACAAACAATAGCTACACTATTGCATATAATGTGTGCAGAAGTTTCTTTGTAGGAAATGGATTTAAGTTATGTCAAATTGTATTGCGCTATCTAGAGTAGAATAAAATAACAAGTGTCAAACATGTGTTATTCATCCAATTTTCCTGTCAAATTCCACATCCTACTGTTGGTTGGAAGTTCAAACAAACCATGGAGGCAGTTTAAATGCAAACGATTTTACTATGAAGCATGCAGAAGAAATTATTGCAAGGTGCTGGATCTCATTCACTCTCAAAAATTTAAATGTGACAATTATGTATTATGACATAGAAACATTCAGCAACCACTATTAACCCCAATAATATTATATAAAAAGCAATGCATGTGCCGACTATTGGATAATTTAAAAAGTTACACAGGAATAAACAGTTGTGTTTTTCATACTAGCCTAGCTGTGAGGTGTTCAACTGATCATAATTGTGTTCTAATATTGTATTGCTACAGATGACAGTGACAAGATATTTTATGTGAGCTTTAATCGACTCCTTTAAAAAGAAATATGAATAACTCCAAGTGCAATCACGATTATTGAAGCTCACGTAATTAACTTTGTACGTCGTCAGTAGCGATACAATATTGGAACATATGATCAGCTGAGCAGACAGCTATGCAGGTATGAAAAATACAGCTGTAGTAGCTACGAATGACGTCATCGTCCGAGAGCACGATTTTTCATAGTTTAAGTTCCATCCCAGATCACTACTCACGCTGCGATCGCCCTCGTGTTTCCAACGTTTAACTAGAGAGTTGCACTTCTAATAGTTTGCTGTTCTGTGCGTTGTACCAATTTGCAACAGAACATTTTCTGCTAGGACATAATCATAACAATAGTTTTTCACTCGCTTAAGTCCGGCCCGCAGAATGAGAATTGAGTTAACCATATTGGTTTTAAGCCTATGTCTAAGGGAGGTTTTCACAATTTTGGGCATACTAAATACTCTTTCGGCGTTAGAGTTTGACCAAGGTAAGACCAAAAGCACCATTGCAAAGCCTGAGAGTTCTTTAAACGGATTTTGGGAACTTACATCTGTATATAATGCGACCGCTTGCCAAAATTCTATTGTATTGCTAATATTTTTCCATTGAACAGTGTTAAACTCGATTTTTGTTATTTTAGTTTCAGGTTCTTGAGCTAGCAGGATTATACTTTCATTAATCACTTTCAAACCCTTTTCAGGTGCAATTAAAGATACTTTTTGCAAAATCCTAACATTATTCGGCATTCGCCGCTAGAGTTCCTCTGCTAAGCAAAGCAGAAAATTCTCGCACCTACCGCGAAATACCTTTTCACGTTCAGTACTGATTTTGTTTTGTTTGATCCAATCCACTATCAAAACTTCTACTTATGGCCAAGATAAATTTAGGGGATTTGTATTTTCTAACCTCCACGGGTAGCAGATCCCTCTTATAACCGGAAACAACATTCCGTCTCGTAAGGCCTACAATTAGTAGAACTAAGTCTCGGAGAAGCTTTGAAGAGTGTGCTGTACTTGACTGGAATGATTTCTTCACTTTCTGACATTCTTCAAGTTGTGGTATAGGAAGCATAAGACAGAGCTTATTGGTGACATCATAGTATATGCAATGAAGGAGTTCAGGCGTGTAGCACTTAGTTTGAAGTCTGGGTATCTCAAAATGTGTCTGTAGTTCAAGCCATTGATTTAGAATCCGATAAACAGCAACTCCGATCGATAGCCACCTTGTATTTGATTGTTATACAACTTTAAGGGGCTGACTCCATCATGTATTGCTATAAACATGTCCCTGTATATGACTTATCGAGAAGAAGACTTAGTAAACCAAGTTTCCGAAATTAAAAACTCAAGGTTTCTTGGTAGCATTTCGGCAGCAGAGAACACAACTAACCGAACTGAATGGCAAACACAGGGGATTAACACAAGGTTAGAAACCACACATTTCAATTTCTGGTAGGCACCATTGTTAATGCCCATCATTACTGAAGCATTATTGGTTCCTATTCCTCTCATTTGTTTGATGTCTAATCCATAATCTGAAAGTAAAGACTTTATTGATCTAGTTCAATAATTCCGAAGAAAGTGGATATAACAGTTCTTAGTTGTTTTGAAAAGTATACAATACAGACAGCCAATAGTTAAGTGACAGAAATATCGTAGACTCGTCTATAAGAAGATTAAAATGGCCAGTGCCAGTGTCATTTTGTAGTTCTAGTTTAAAGTGCTGGTAGAGAATATTCCTAATTAAAGCACTACATTTTGTACGGTGCAGCCTTAAAAGAGATGCATGGTCAGCACTTTGGAAACATTTCTTGGTTAGATCTAAAAGATGATCAACGGATCTCATTGAGCAATGTCTAACTACAAACAAAGCATCAGACGCTGCGCGATCATACAAATGTTTGATAGGTTGAAATGGTAATTTTGACTGTCGTGAAGTTGAAAAGGGTTCTGGTCTTTTTAAATGCTTTTTTACTTTTTCCGTGAAGAAGTAAATCTGACAAGCGCACATTCAGATTGGAATGACAACACTTGCACAGCGCATTACTAGGTTCACTGGACACCTCTAATAACCAATCCTTGAATTGTTCGTTATTTAACCATTCTTTTCTAAACTTTTGAACATATCGCTTATCCTTTCCTGACTGTTAAACCATAAAACAAAAGGCACCAGAGACTGAGTCTTAAGAAACAGGTACACAACATTCAAATGTCGATGTAATGGACTCCCTGAATGCAGCTAACTCTCATAATGAATTCTTGAATAAAGGATCACGTTACAAACTGATTTAATATAAGGAGAAGTCACAAACGCTGTTGATAAATAGCATTCAGCGCACTTAACTTATCGGAAACGCCAATGCCGTACATTGGGCCACTATTCTGAGTGAAGTAAGCTTGAGGAATCTCTCACGTGGATGCTATATCAGGTTTATATTTTATTGCAAGCACCCGGGCTAGCAGTATAATGTGGTGTAGTGGTTATCACGCTAGCCTCTAGTTCCCGAGTTCGCGGGTTCAAACCCGGTGGAGGGCGTAAAAATCCTTAACATAGCTTCCCGTCTCGTAGATTTGCGGCAAATAAAAGAACCTCAAGCCTGAGAAAGATGCATCTGAGCAAAATTACCGGTCTTTCACGCCCAATATAGAATGGGACGCTAAAAGCCACAGGAGTTAAAGAGCGTCTATAAATAAAAACTTAAAAAAATAGCAGTATAATCATATTCCGTATACAGATAGCAGATGTTGAATAAACGGAGTGACAGAAAATTTATGCTACGATAACCTAATCTATACCTTAGGCAGCACAATGATGCTTTCTGATGTGTAATCCGAGTTGTGATGCAATTGAGTCATTCATAAATATAGGTATCGTGGACCATGCAGAGATACCCAAATAAAGACTTGTATGCGTCTCAACTTTTCCAAAAAAATGCAACTCATTTTTTAAAATTAAAGAACCTAGGAAACATCAGTCAAAAGACTGAACAATTCCCAATAATTTCCGTAAAAAAAATCCGTCAAAACCCATTTTTATCCGTCATACAACTTGAAATTCCGTCAATTTTGATGGAAAGTCCATCAAATTGACAACCCTGTGGTGGTTTCAACAACCAAATGAAAGGACAATGCAGCAAGGAGACTAAAATTGCCTCTTGAGGGAAAAGAGAGATAGTGACCCACAATTTTATTTTTTGTGGCACGGCCAAATTGAATAGCAGCATGTACATTAGACGGCGTAAAATCTCGCATTGCGATTGTCTGTTGTTGATTAGCAGGCAATGCATATGGAGAGAAATGCAGAATTCTTGATCTATGAACGCAACGCAATGCGTTGAATTTGCAAACTCTTGTTTTGCGGAATGGTTGGGTGAGTGCAAAGTGTGCTTATGCTACGTCTGCGCTTGCATTTCATTGTGAATGGGCACTAAGTAAAGCAGAGGGTGATTTATTCATTTTACTTACCTAATGAAGAAATATGTTCTCAGTATATTTCACTGCAGTTGAAAACAACAAAATGAGTTGCACATAAAAAAAGTAGCAACATCACTGAAAAACCCATCGAAAAATAAAGATATTTCAATATAGGTTAGGTTGCTCCTCCAAAGAACTGTCTCCAGAGCGTTAGGTGATACAAATAAAAACAAGCTTTTGCTTGCGAGTGCAAGTAAGTTGAGAATCGAGCATCAGGTCGGCGTTTGGTATAAATGCAAATTTCCGATCTTTGTTAAGTAATTGGCATCATCTACCACGCTATTGTTCAGAAACCTTCACAACAACGCTTCAACTGAGTAAACAAGTTGCCTATTCTGTCAGGGGGCGATTTAAATCTTTACTGCACTTAAACATCCATATTCAATATTCTTGTTAAGAATTCTCACATGTAATAAACCTAATAGAGATAAAGATTTGAAAGAACAGAAATGTAATTAAGATTTGGTGAATGAAATAGAAATTGAGATCCCCATATTGCTTTAATTCATGATTACATTTTATACATTACTGGAATTACTTAGTGTGATATTTTACATAAATCTTAATCGCCTAGTTGCAGACCATATCAATAATGATGCAAAAACACAAGTACAAAATAATCTAATTTCAGCATATCGTTCCCTAAATCACAGGTACCATACTATCCAATTAAGGCAATTTCGGATTAAATTTTATACTTCAAGGACAAGTAGTGAAGTTAAGATATCAGAGAATTGGGAATATTTAACCTAAGGGAAAAAATAGCAGAATACCGGAAAAATTGGTACAACCATGTCTGCAGAATGGAATATGATAGGATTCCCCCCAAAATTATAAACCAAGAGAACTACGAAGCCCAGGAAGACCTGCTAGAAGATGGATGGAGGAACTTTAGTTTGGAGTAGGAACATTGGTCTAATTTCTGTTTGTATTATGTTGATGTTAAAGAACATTCACAGTGATGTCAAATCTATACAATAGGGTATATCTCCTCACTATGATTCCACGTCGCTCTTGTATGTATATACACAGCATTTTTATATACTAGCCGCGATACTGAAGTAACGTTGCAATTTCCTGTTATTGGCAGTTCAGCTCCCGTTTCAACGTGATAAAAGCCTTGCTTTCCTGCCCTAGTTTAATTATGTATCATATTACACATGAATAATGTTCCAAATGTTGCTCTCGAATAACAGATTCGTTAGCAGTACTTAGATCGAAAATGTGTGTAAGAATGTACATTTGAAGCGGTATTTCCCTTTAAATACTAGCTGAAGTTGCCCGTTGTTTGACAGTTGATGTCTACAACATTTAGTCTTAGGTTGCACTTACCCAATAGGCTTGTGTTTCTTTGGAGGCACTTAAAAAGCATTACACAAGATAGCTGCATAAACAGAGTTAATTAAAACTGTCACGGCTCTAAAAAAGTAATAATATCTATAATTAACACAGGCCTGCAAAATTAACATTTTTTCTGCGTCACGGAGTTAAACAGGTCTCTAAATCTAATTTTGATATGCTGAATTCTAATCTGCTTTCCAATTTTTCATATCCCATACCGTTTTTTTTTTTTTTGGCATGCAGAAAGGAATGTGTAATATTCTAGTTTTTAAGTACAATTTCAAATGCGTGAAATGCAAACTAAGAAATACTCTCAATTCCACAAATGTAACTGTTTACATTGAACTAGGAAATTTCAAACATTCCTTATGACTATTTTCTCCTCCACTTTGTTAAAAACGAATGCTGAGTTGACTTGCGTTTGTGATCCTGACGAGGACTGTCCCTAATAACAGTAGTCGGCCATCATGGAGACGTCACACCGACCCTGATACCTTGTTTCCATCTCCTTTATGTCCTGGTGGAATCTCTCTTCCTGTATTTCACTTAATGCATCCAAGTTTTCAGGAACAATTTCGAGATACGAATGCAGAAAATGCAATTTTAAGCCCATATAGCATCCGAATGCCTTAACTTTTGAGCATGGTTTTAATAATATGCTCTAATTGGTCATCTTTAACATGGCCCAAAAACTTGTTTATAACCTCTTTGAATGAATCCTAAGCTTGAAGCTCTATGTCTGTCATGTTTTTTCTAAAATGAACGTACTTCATAAGTTTGCGAATCTGGGAGACGTCAGAAATGCCTTCTTTCGCTTTTGATGTAGACATCATTGGAAATTTCTGAATAAGATATTGGAAATATGGATCACGTTTGTCCAAAGCTTTGAAAAAATGCTTCAATACCCCTAATTTGATATGTAAGGAGGGTAGCAAAACCTTTTGTGAGTCAATCAGCGAGCTATTAATACATATTGTGTCCCTGACACTGAATCCCTCCTTTTTGGCCAATTAGTTTCACCGCAGTGTCTTTCTCCGGCTCTAGAGTACCATTCACACAAAAAGCACGGGAATTCTGTGTACCCTGCTTGTTGGCCCAATAAAATACTGCACACTTTAAGATCACAGCACACGTACCACTTGTGTTCATTATATTTAATTTTTTTTAAGACAGTATACAAATTTTGGTACATTTCTTTAAGGGATGTAGAATGAGCTATTGGAACTGAAGCATACATATGGCCATTGTGCAGCAGAACACCTTTCAGACTTCTCTTATTTGTGTTAATAAATAGACGTCAATTTTTAGCTTCGTAAGCTGTTCTAGACAACCTAACAAGTAAGGGATATCATAACAATACACTACTTCCTCTTCCTTTACAAAAATTTCTGAAACTCTTCTTCTCAAAGTCCGTACAGTAGAAAGTTTTTCAAGGTCCTAAAAGATTGTTTTCTTTCAGCCTTGAACCTAAAAGTTCACTTTTTTCTTTGGTAACACCCAAATCATGAACCAAATCAGTTAATTCTGACTGACTGAATGGATATTTAATGTCATTTTCTAAGTCTGGGTAACAATTTAAACCATCTTCTACATTCAAAGTATCAGTACTACTCTTTGGTAATACCATAGGTGATGATGGAACAAGAACATCAGATCCATGAGGCAAAGACGTAATTGCTGATGGCAAGTTTGCATATATAATTCCCACCTTGTTTGTTCTATATTACACAGACAAAAATGGCAGTTATTAAAATTATTTTGTTGTTCACGCCATACCATAGGAGCACCAAAGGGCGCATATGAACGAACTCCCTTGAAATACTGTCTTAGATTTTATACACAACTTTCACACACAATATGAAGAACCAAATTCTTGTCTTGATCTCCTAATTTTATTTTAAAATAGGTCAGATACAAACTCTTGATACATGTGGTAATCTTTCTTTTCTGCTGCTTTATAACATAACAACCACAGACATAACAGAAATTTTTAGAATTGTTCCCACAGCCCCTCCTAGATATACCACTCGAACCACCCGAACTTGCCATTTTTTCCACAAATAAAATTCACAACTCAATACAGCTTCAAAAGAGAGCTGCTGAGATGTTTAAAACTGTACTGAGGGTGCTAAGATAGGTTCCTGTTGATATCTTAGGCAATAAATTACCTGTAAAACAGAGATAGACAGCGATAGAACATGATGACATATGATTTAGAAAGTTTACATATTCTAATCAACCATGCTGTAAGTTGGACATTCAGTGATATTAATGCTAGTGTACTGAACTTTTAATTTTGTGTTGAAACAGAAATGTTCAAAATTTGTACTGGTATGCAAAACTATTATTATTTTCAAAATCAGAGCATTCAATTTGACCATTATGATAAAAAATATTCATTCATTCATTCATTATCTGTTTACCATCCTCTTATGTAGGACTTACACCCCCCAGGACTTACAAGCGGGTGCCTGGAGCAGAGACCCGTCGAGGAGCAGACACTCATGGATCAGACAGAGCATCCAGGATGGGTGATCAGCCCGATGCCTGGTATGGGATGAAGGAAGTAGATGAAACAAAATGTTGGTGAAATGGATGAAAGGAAAGGTGATGATGGAGCAGTTGGTGGAATGAATGGCGGGGGAAACCGGAGAACCCAGAGAAAACCCGCCCAGATGCCGCTTTGTCCACCACAAATCCCACATGCAGGTCCCTGGGATTGAACCCGGGCCGCCTCGGTGGGTCTAACCACTCGGCCACGGCCTGTGTAATAATGATAAGAAAGCACCACACAAAAGCTCTGCTGAACAACCACAAATACCACAGTTTGTTATGATGATATCTAATTAAATGCAGCTGAGTGACGGTTCCACGCTGTTGCATTTGTAATGAGTCATCATTATTTATAGAGAAAGTCTCGGCTGGGAAGAAATAATAGCACTTAAAGTAACAATATAATATTGTTCATTATCAGTAACTAAACTACTGAGAAAACACACGAAAGACAAAATAAAATGAAGGCCGTAGTGAAGGTATAAAGAAAATGGGAATAATAACAGCAAAAGTTGTACTTTGAATGGTTTAAAGCTGTTCTTACCCTTACCACCTGTCTTTTATGTCACTCAATTTTCATTTGAATGCTTATAAAAGCACCACAAACTTTACACAGAGAAGCAAACACGCTGATTACCGAAAAAGACAAACTACAAATTATAAATGAATATCCGAACATTGGAGTGTGATCACAGAATGAATGAATATGAACTTCGACTTATTTATTACTCCTATGTTAACAATGTTTGAGCACCATAGAGACTTTTGTAGCTATTGCGATTATGTTGAACCATTTTATGTTATTTTATATCAACACCCACTAAATAAAAATATAAAGGTAAAGAAGAATATGAAGAAGTGTATTTTGTCTGCTTTGATGCTGTTGCTTTTATCACATTCCAATATATACTTGAAACGTTAATTCTTTACCTTTACATTCGCAGAATCATAGCTGTTGTAATTTATTTACTGACGTGCTAATACTCCATGATCAATATCAGAGATGAGATCAACGAATAATAACTGAACCTGTTGTTCCTTTGTTATTTTGTGAGGCCCTGAAAGCCTAAGTAGTTATTCTCATGTTGGTAATATTGATCTATTATTATTATCATCATCACTGAGGATCTAGAAAATATTGCGAGAGGAGCAGGAATTTTTGAGCGGTGTTTAGTGTGATTTTTCAAATATCGGGAGTAAAGCTAAGTAATCCTAATTATTAGGCAGTTAAAATAATAATTAATTATTCAGTGTATAATATTTTTCATTAATTTGTTTTGGCCTCGGATTTATTTCGTAAATATTTGAAATTTCTATCTTCCACTTTGGGGATTCGAATGGAGATTGAATATGGCCCAGAAGTACCGAATTTAAAAAATCAAACAAATAATTCAGGATGTGATGTAAATGAGATGGTAACTAATGTAAATATGTCAGATAATAGGAAATTGCTGTATAATTATAAAGATTCTGGCCCTTTTGTTGTGAATTTAGTAGGAGTTGATAAAAATGTTAACATGATGCATCCAATGAAATATGGAAAAATGCTCTATGAAAACAAAATGAAATTTAAATCTATTGTCACAGTAGGGAAAAATAAAATTGAAATCCATTTTAATAGGTTCCAAGATGCTAATAATTTCCTGTTATATGAATTTAATTTGAAATACTCTGTAAAATCTTTTAACCCTAAATACAATATACTAACCAAAGGCATTGTTAGAGGTATTGATACAGATATGTCAATAGATGAGATAAAACAAGTGGCTAAAACAAATGGTGATATAGAAATTGTCCATGCATACAGATTTCAAAGAAAAAGTGCATATCCCAATGGAGACATACAATGGTTGCCTACTCAATCAGTTCTTGTGACTTTTAGATCTCAGTTGTTGCCACAAAGGGTATTTATTTATGGTGTGAGCTGTAAAGTAGACAAATTTAAAGAATCTCCTACTCAGTGTAAAAAATGTCAACAATTTGGTCATGTGTTTAAATTTTGCAGAAATCCTACAAAATGTGTAGCCTGTGGAGAAGAGCATACTCTTTCTGATTGTTTAGCTTCTGATATTTACTGTATACTATGTAAGGGAAACCACAAGGCCAATAGTCGTGATTGTCCAGTGTATAATTTTGAACAGGAAGTCATAAAAGTAGTATATGAGCACAAGGTGTCTAGATATGAAGCTATCAATACCATCAAAAATAAATCTTCTTATGCACATGTCACCAAAAGGACAAGTACTAATGATAATAACCTTACTTTACTTAGTTCAGTTGCCATTCAACGTCTTTCTTCTCCTCAAGAAATATCTGTTAACAGTACTTCTCAGTTTCCCCCTAAACTTCCTAGATTGACAAAAGAAACTCCAAAGAAGAGGAAATTCCTAGAAAATGTAAAGATAAGTAAACAAAGTAAAAAACTTAATTTGCAATCATCTCTAATTTGTCCTAATGGTAGATCTCCATCCTCCTCTGTGACATACGCTTCAGTTACTGCTGTTAATAACTCAAACTCTCAGAAGACAGTCTTTAAAACATCTGAAAATTTGAGTTCTGTTAATACTAATGAAAGTATCTTTCAGAAGATAAATCCTTCAGATCCATGCTGCTCCCATAGTAATTCCAACAAGACTTCATCAACAAAAAAACAGAATGATATTTCATTATTGTAAGAATATGGACTTCTTGAACAAATCTAAGTCGATTAATATTAAGCAATTAAACATCATATATTGGAATGCTCAAAGTCTTAAAAATAAAAAAGATGATTTTTTAGCGTATATAGTAAATCAAGATCTGGACCTTTTTTTTTATCTCAGAAACATGGTTAAAAGAATGCCATAATATTCATATTGCTAATTATAAAATCATACGTTCAGACAGACCTAAAATTGGTGGAGGAATACTAGCAGGAATTAAAAACTCAATTATTGTTAATTCATATGAAATTTTTGACAATAAAGATTATTCAATTCAAGGAATATCAATGGTATTAGGTAATATTAAAATAATTTTCTTATACAAAAAACCAAATACAAATTTCTCGATTTCCTACTGGAAATATCTTCTTCAACCTCAATCTCATAAGGATCTTTTGTTATTTGGCAACTTTAATTTCTATATTCCTCAGCTGAATAGGATTAATGGAATATTCAATCTGGCATTTGTTGATTGTTTAGCTTCTCATAATATATTTTTATTGAATGATGGGACACCTACAAGAATGGGTAGAATGGGTCAACAGGATACCTCTCCTGATTTAACTTTTACATCAGCTTCTCTTATAAATTTAATTCAATGGAAAGTAATTCATGAAACATTAGGAAGTTATCATTTTATGATCTCAATTATGTTGGGAACTACATCACTTAACATTTTGAAAAGTAACTGGCTTTCAAGAAATATTAATATAAATTGAGAAAATTTTAAGATATTTATGCTGGAAAAATATTACCATTCTTTCCACATCCCAAGTAAATTTGTTTTTTCCTTTATTTATGAAGTAATAGATGAATATATTAACAAATTTTGTCCTATAACAAATTTTAAATCCAAAAGGAGAAATAAACCTATATGGTGGAATTCTAATTGTCAGAAACATATTGAAGAGAGAAAGCTTAGATGTTATAATTTCATGAAACATAAAACAATGGAGAATTTTCTCTTAATGAGACAACAATATGCTAAAACAAAAAACATCATTAAACAGTCGAAATTTAATGGATGGAAACAATACTGTAATTCTATTATGTTAGAGAAGAAAACAGTTTCACAAATTTGGAATATGGTATGAAGCTTCACTCATTAAAAATTCCAGCAATTTTCTCCAATAACAATCATCGTTTAAAAAATAAATTTCTACATCTACTGTCGCCTGCTTCAGTTTCTTGTAATATTCCTCAGATTATTTCACATTATGAACCAACCAATTTACCATTGGAAAAATTATATAGAGAGTTAACTAATAACTTTACTTTCAATGAACTTCAAGGAGCTATTAAAGGACAAAAGGATTCTATGCCAGGCCCAGATGAAATTAAATATAAAATGGTTCAGAACTTTCCTACAAATATCTCTATTTATTACTTCATGGATATAATTGTATCCTTCATAGTGGTATTACTCCTAAGATATAGCAGCATTTTTACATTATTCCAATTAAAAAACCAGGGAAGAATAAAAATAGTGAAGAAAATTATAGACCCATAGCATTATCTTGTGTTTTTCATAAAATTTTAGAAAAGCTGCTGGCTCAAAGGATTCAATTTTTCTTGGAGAGATATGGAGGTTGACCAAGGAATCAATATGGTTTTCGTCTAGGATATGGAACAACTCACAGTCTGAGTACACTAAATTTGGAAATTCTTCAAGCTTTATCTAAGAAAAAGGCACTACAAGGACTAAGTTTGGATGTTTCTCATGCTTATGATACAGTAAATTTAAATATTTTAATCCTAAATTTGCAGAAATTAAACTTACTTAATAAGATCATAACTCTTCTATATAGTTTATTAAAAGATGGAAAGATTCAACTTCATAATACATTACAACTCTTAACATCAGAAGGACTCCCATAAGGATCTCCTCTCAGTCCAATTTTATATAATTTATTCTATCAATTATCTCTTATGAAATCAGCATCAACAAATATATTATTTTATGCAGATGATATTTTTATATATCAACATACCGATTTTAAAAAAACAAAAATAATAATGAAGAGTTTGAGAATTTGGTTAACAATTTTATCCTTCAGTTAGAAGAATTGGGACTTAACATCAATCCTCAAAAGAGTAAATGGATAATATTTAAAAAAGTAAGATTTGTACCCAATTTGTATCTGAAAGTACAAACTGAAATACTCCAAACAAATCTATGTGTAAAATGTTTAGGAATTATCTTCTTCTTCTTCAGCCAACGCCCGTCCTTGGCTGGTCTGCCATTCGACGCCTTGCCTTCCAGTACAGCCGTGACCTTCCTTCCATAGAATCTTCAACTATAACAGTCTGCAGGGCAATGCAGGAGGCCAAATGGTTAGCAGTGCCTTCCTCTTGCAAGCAGAGAGGACAAATTGGGCTATCAACCACACCGATTCTATGCAGGTGTTTTTGCAAATAATCGTGCCCTGTAGTCATCCTAAAGGTGGCTACTGCCAGCTCCCAGGGCAGGTTGTTGGGGATGGGGTTTGAAGCAAGCATTATCTTGGATCACAAATTGAACTGGAAAAACAATTTTAATTATATAGTTAATAAAATAAAAGGTATATCTCATATTTTCCAGTATATTTCTGGCTCCTCTTGGGGAGCTCATCCTTAAGCTATGATAATTTTGTTCAATAATCTCATCAGCTCAGTAATACAATATGGTTGTTTAATAACCCATAATCCATTAAAAAGTTCTCTTCGAAAACTAAATCGGCAGTTTATGATGTTGCTAAAATAATTTTAGGTATCAGAGGTAATCCATCTACACATCTCACATTAAAAGAAATTGGATTTAAAAATTATCAAGATACTCAACATATTTGAAATTATAAATTTCTCTCCAAATTATTCAATTGTTCTAAAGATAAACTTTGTCTGTTGTCTCAAATTACTAACTCAATTCATGTGAAGAAATTAGAAAATCACGAATTTGGATCACAATTGGATGTCTGGACAGAATATAATTCATTATCAAACCCGGCAATCCCTCCTCATCATCCTCGATACTGTGTTGACTGGAATATTCTCTTAAACAATTTGGATATTGATACCAGAACTGTCTGAAATATAGTCATATCACAATCAATATCTTTTACATTTTCTTCAGAAATTTCCTAAGAGGACAGGGAATTCATTCTTCACAGATAGTTCCAAAAAGTATCAGAAGGAGTGGGAGCAGCTGTATATCATTATAATTTAAATGAATCAATTCTGATTAAATTAAATGATAAATGGTCCATTTATTTGGCTGAAATGTTGGCCATCAAGAAAGTTATTCAAATCATCAGAAAACATAGATATAAATTTAATATTATATTCACAGATAGCAAATCATCTCTCCTGGAACTCCAAAATTTCTCTATTAAGAAAAATATTAGTCTTTTAGAAGTGGAAATCAAATTTTTGATTTATCAAGCTCTACTTGATAAAATAATAATCAAATTGATATGGATCCCAGGGCCTTAAAATATTATTGGTAATGAAAAAGCAGACTCTTTGGCAAAAAAAGCAAGATATGACGATTTTTCATCAGAGCCACTTCCTTTAAAGGATGCAAAAATCTTTATCCTTAATAAATGGTGTGATAATTATCCTCATAACTTGGATTCTTCTATGAAATGTTATATTAATAAACCTTGGTTCTGTAATATCAATATCAAGAAAGAAGACCTTAAGGATACGTTCAAAATAAGATTACAAGTAGCTTATACACCAGATTTTCAATATAAATTAGGCAAAACTGTTAATAATAAATTGTTATTACAATTGTACAAATTAGGTTTTTCAGGGCCATTAAAATCACTAATATAATACAATATGATCCAATTAAGGTTTTTAAAAAAATCATTACCCATATCCGTAAATGTAAAATTAAATTATAAGTTAGGATTACTTAGCCATTTCAGTTTTTGGGAATAGTCAACTATTATTATGGATAGGGTAATTAGACGTCAAAGAAGATATAGTGTCTTTAGGACGTCTATAAATAAGAAGGAAGAAGAAGAAAATATTGCGAGCTTTTGTAGGTATTACATAGAATTAGATAACCTGTCGTGAGAAATGGGGTGGAATTTCAAACTCTAAACTAGAGAGTAATTTTTGCCACGTGTCAAAGGCTATCTGTGCCAAGTTTGGTCGAAATCAGTGCAACTGTGTAGAAGCTAAAGGAACACGAACGCATACAGGACTTTTATATATATTAAGATTTTCTATAATATAAACACTGCCATAGGCAGTTGCAAAAATATGTGAAAGAATAGCTCGCCACAAAAATATTTACACACTTTTGTGGATATACTTGTCACCCTGCTATACCTAAACAGTTTGGAAAAACTTATCTCACTTATATTTGGGCTTCTGCCATTTGATAGCTTAAAATACAGATAAAGTAAATTGTAAATTTCGCATGAAAATTTTACAAGTATGGACGCTCAATTACCTTTCCCTAAGTTCTGTTACCCTGTTAAATTAAATTAAATTTTATTTATAGACACTCTTTAACTACTATGGTCCTTAGCGTCCCATTCTATATTGGGCATGAAAGACCAGAAATTTTGCTCAGAGGCCTCTTATCCATGACACAGGACCACCGGCTTTACTTTCCTTCCAAAGGAAGCCATGCTAAGGATTTTTATGCCCGAAAAAATCCATTGCCCTCCATCGGGTTTGAACCCGCGACCTTGGGAACTAGAGGCTAGCATGGTACCACTAGTCCACGGAGGACAACAGGAAGCTCTTGATACCATATACTCGTATTTATTGCAAAAAGAATAAATCCATTCAGAAAACACTATTTTGTTAAAAATTAAAATTCTACAAAATCAGGTAACAAAATCACAAGACTGATTTCACATCCACTTCATATTTTCAATCAGATGACCCTATTCCCCCTCATCATTTTCACCAACTAAGGCACTTTCATTACTTTCTTTGGCATTTCTTCTAACCACTGCTCCAGTATTTTTTTTTCTCTTCTGCATTACCTATACAGAACAATTTTTGTTTCTCTGCCCTCGCAGTAGTCACACAGACTACAGTGATAGCCCAGGAGGATTTATCTAAATTACATCAACATGTCTGCTGTTACAAATACAATATTTTTCTGATCTATAAGAATAAACAATGTTCTGAAGGCAGAGAAGCCCCCACCTCTCTAAACTCACTAAGAGATGTGGGCGAGCTGAAAGAAAATTACTGATTTACCCTGTAGCCTTCACAACTACTCATGGGTTAATTCTGTTCTGTTAAGGTCCTTCTTATGCCTCTCTTCTGTATGTAGATAATGGTCTCCTAGAGTTGCCTTCTTATAGAGTGTATGCCCTAGTGACACGTTGGGTTTTCTGGTTATCAGAATATCTAAAAAAGGGATGATTTGATCTTTCTTCATTGCTAACTGTATGTTTTCATTATCAATTAATCTATATCTTTTCGATGTGAACAATCCATTGTTTATTCTCATCCACTCATACTCTCAGAAAATTTTGTGCTATCTGTATGTGTAATATATTTGTCCTTAAACCTTATGCTTGGGTAATTACTATGTATAATTGTTTTATAATGCAAGTATATTGCTATTGCTTTTTCTGTATATATTAGTAAAATATTTCCATTAATAAAATAAAGAGAGTTGAAGGTTTTTACACTACATCACTAAAATGTTCTTCCTTGAACACATTTCGGGAGACGGTTTGCTCCCATCGTCAGCATGTCCTCAACTGATTTTGCCAGTCACTGTCTGGAAATTGTGTGTGGCTAGTGGTGTTCTCTGGTGCTGGGCTGATGAACTTCCAAAGGCTGCTGGGTGGCGGCAGTTTGAAATTCATTAGGTGATTCCTGTCTTTGACGATATGTATTTTTTCTAAGATATCCAATTCATTGATCGGTTTTAAGAGTTTTATGTTTGGAGTGATATCATGGTTTGAAGACCAGAAATGATGTGCTACTGCTGATTTATCTGGCTGCTTTTGGTAAATGCATCTCATATGCTCTTTAAGTCTTATTTCAAGATTTCTTTTGGTTCTTCCTATGTATACCAGGTTACAGTCATTACAAACAATTTGATATATACAAGCTGATTTATCGTTGGGGATGGGATCTTTTGTTCTGTTGCACAGTAGTTTTTGTATATTGTGGTTATTCTGTGGAGACAGGGTGATGTATTTCTTGAAAATCCTTTGAAATTTATGATGTGTCCAAGGGTGAAAGTGAATTTCCTATATGCTTCTGGTTTTTGTTGTCTGAGTAAAGTAGTCGTTTGTTGGATGTATTTCTGTCTTTCAAACTTTTTTATTTTCTTATCTATTGTTTTTTCCTGGTATCCATTCATAGTGGCTATGTTGATAATGTGTTGGTATTCTTTCTAGTATTCTCTTTCTCCATTGGTATATGTACTAAACTGTTTGTAATACTATTTAAAATTGCATGTTTGTGGTTTGTAGGATTGTAGCTATTGTTTTTAATATAATTTTCTGTGTGAGTTGGTTTTCTGTAAATACCGAATGTTAGTTTGTTATATACATTATTTCTTATGATCCTGATGTCTAGGTAAGGTAATTGGCCATTTTCTTCTTTTTCTATTGTGAATTTAATAGATCTTTTTTGTAAATTCAATAATTTCAAAGCATCTTCTGGAAGATTTTTTGAAACAATAGTAAAAATATCATCTACATACCTATACCAGGTTTTGAATATGTAGATGTGGGAAAGATTTAGTAATATGGCATTCAAAATGCTCAAATATATTTCTGCTAAAAATGGTGAAAGGGGGTCTCCCATAGTTAGGCCTGTGGTTTGTTTAAAGACAGGTGCTGAGCACAAACAGAAGATTACTTAAACTAACAAAATTATGTCTGGACCAGAATTTCTTTTCATTCCATAACAAAATCTTAACTTAACCACCAGTCACAGTGTGGCAAATCCCCTGTTAATTATATTTCTTTCAACTAAAAATCATAACATACCTCTATAATTGATAACTTAGTTTTCTCTTCACCCATCCTAATATACTGTGACACTGTGGCTGGTGGTTTGATTTGTGAACAGAGGTAACCACGTATTTACATTTTAAACTTTTAATTTAAATATAAAACTTTACAATAATTCTTGATTGAAACATTCATATAGCATTTTAAAATCATGATATGATTTAGATACATGTTAACTGAAAATCTTAAATAAAAGGTAAATCACTAATCAATTATTTATATTCTTGCACCATCCACATGGCTTCTTTTTCATTTTTACTTTAATTACCAAAGTCTTTGAAATATCACTTTTGACTATTTTCTTTATAAAATATTAGCTTTCAAATTGATGCATATTTGCTTTATGTAATATTTTCACAATCAAAATTTGACACACTTAAATTTTCACCTTAACATTCCCTTATATGAGTTTTATACAATTTTATGCATTTCCCATACTACCACCATTTTTCTTTGCTGAGTTTTCGTAAGTAGCCCTACCAGTTTAAACTACTACAAAATATAGAAATAACTGGAACATCTTTACTGGGATTATGGTCTGCTCGACGATCCAGGTGGTTCCTGATAATCACAAACACATCATTCTCGGATAAGGCAAAATCTTGTAGGATGTCTTCTTTTGGCTCCTCCATCTAATGGCTGAATCCAACCATCTTTAGTAATATAGCAGTTCTCCAACTGGTAACCCCTGCATCATGAAGTTTTCATTGTCGTGCCTAAATAGTCTTCTTTTAATGTTGCATCTTACAATTCAATGGCAGTCATCACTATCCATTTATGTAGCTGTGCTAATGCCATATCATTAGCCTGGTGACTGCAAGTTCCACACAGATATATGGTTACTTTACGTCAGATTCCATACAAGTCTGAAATCATATTAATAAGTCTTGGATAGTCTATCTTTTAATGTCAACAGGTCTTACCAAACTAAAAGTCTTGTGTAACATCTTTTAAGTTGCCGTAATTGTAAATTATGACATACCAAAATGGCCAAGTAACTATATTCACTGTGTTCATTTGATGGCTTTAATGCAATACACATGTGCGCCCAACTCTTGAACACTGTCTATGGCACTCATCACCCTGATCTTCTTGCTCTAACAACTGACATGCCACTACTCCAAGGCATTGCCTTGTAGTCCTTGCTCAGTTACATGAACTGACCCACTACTGTGGCCTAACTGCGACTTGCTGCTCTCTTGTTTTGCCCTGCTGACAATCTACATTATCAGTCTATCTTGTCCACTTGGAATGACGTCCATTTGATACTTCTGATTGTTTTGCGAAATTTATGCAACAAACAATTTACATGTGACAAATAGCAATATGGTCACAACTTTCTCTACCCTCTGTCGTTTATTAGTGGGTATATTCCTATTAAAGCTTATTTGTCCATCTACTTCAATTTGCTCCATATAAAACTTTCAGAAACAGCTACATTATACATTTCATTATAGATACAAAATGAACAGATAAAGTCAAATGTTTAAAAACTAAACATTATACGCTGGCCTTAAAACTCCATAGGGTTTCCATGCAATTCTAGGAAACAAATGAAGTTGACAGGACTTTAAAAGAATGACCAAGTAAACACAATTCACAGGATTATTCACGGTTATCTCAGAAACAGTTTGTGCCACAAAAAAGTTACTTAAAATAAATAGTATCTTTTAATGAGATCTAAAATTTTTATGTAGTATATTTTTGTCTTATAGCTTAATGTTTGCCAGTTATATAAGATTATACAAAATTCCTTCTGAATGAACATGATCTATTAGGCCATTCTGAGAAAATTTAAGATACATATTTTTATCCATCTTTAATGTATGGTATTTTAATTAAAACGTCAGAGCCACTTTTTCAGAAAATCAAACTTTTTAAAAATGCTCAATGTAATGAGTAGTTCAGGTGGGGGATTTTCTTCAAAATTGTCATGTTACATCTTTTATTTTCATATTCCTACTTTAATGTGTACATGCCTGGTACCTTTCTTTGTATTGCCCAGTCAGTATACCTTGCTGGTCTTCACTTAAATACTAAGATGGGTAATTATTCAACTTTTTGCTTTTTAATTATGCTATTCATAAGCCCAGAAATGGACCTTTCCTTTGGTTCAGTGGGCTTCAAAACACATTTGTAGTAAAATCTTGGCATCAAATTTTTGGGTGGAATATAACACTTCCTCTACTCACTAAACATAGTGAAGAAAGCAATTACTAACATGTTGCATGAGCGCTGCTATCCATAAAACAATTACATACTTCTCTGAAATACAAACATTACACAAAATTAAAAGAGAAGTGACACAATCAAACTTAGTTCATTCTCAACTGGAAAGGATATAAGAAAATAATTACTAAGTTTGCTTATTGCTTTATAACTTAATCAGTTAATGAGAAATGTCATCCTCCATGGTCTAGGGTTACCATGCTAGCCAATAGTTCCAGAGGTCAAGGATTCAAACCCAGCTCAGGGTGATGGATTCTTTTTGGGCATAAAAATATTGAGCATGGCTTCCTTTGAAAGGGAAGTAAAACCAGTGGTTCCATGTTGTAGATTTATGGCACATAAAAGAACCTCAAGCTTACTGAAGAGGTCTCTCACCCCCAATATAGAATGGGAAGCTTAGGACCATAGCAGTAAAAGTGTGTCCATAAATAAAATTCAATTTAATTTAACTTAATGAGAAACAGAAATAAAGAAAAAAGCTAAATGCCATTTCTTAATCCTTCTTTCTATTCCTAATAAATATAGACTATGGGAATTCAAAAAATCTAATTTATACAAAACCTAATATGTGGCTTTCTGCATTTATATAATTTTCAAGTTCCCAAAAACACCACTTAAACAACTTGCACACTCGGAGACATTTTGCCCTCATAAATCCAATTAACTCCTTCAAAAGTAGCAAAAAGAGTGAAATGCTTCCTGCAACCATCCAAATCCAATAAAACTCAATTTAATTTTAATTTTCCTCTAGATTTTGTCTTTTGGAATCAATTAAAAAGTCCTGATATTCGATGACCAGCAAAACTCTACTCACAAACCTAACATGGTGGCTTTTTGTCCTCTGAATTAATTTGTTTTTCAAACCTGACAAATGGGTAAAAGACTTTGTCACAAATATTACACCTGTGAGGCTTTATTTTATTTGTCATTTCAAACATGCTTCACTAGTGTGGTTTTATGTACTCATGAGTCAATTTGTGTATATTTAAATGGTGCAATTGAGTAAAATTCTTATCACAAATTTTACACTAGTGCGGCTTTGTGCCCTCATGAATCAATCTGTGTCTTTTAAAAACTGACAACTCAGTAAAACCCTTGTCACAAATGCAACACTTGTGTGCCTTTATGTTCTCATGAATCATACTGTGTTTTTTCAAAACTGACAACTGAGTAAAAGCCTTGTCACATATGTAACACTTGTGTGGCTTTATGCCCTCGTGAATCAATCTGTGTCTTTTCAAAGTTGACAAATCAGTAAAAGCCTTGTCACAAACATTACACTTGTGTGGCTTTATGCCCTCATGAGTCAATTTGTGTTTTTTCAAATTTTGCAATCGAGTAAAACTCGTTTCACAAATGTTGCACTCATATGGCTTATACCCTTATGAATGAATCCATGTTCTTTCAAACCTGACAACTCAGTAAACCCTTGTCACAAATCTTACAATTGTGTGGATTTATGCCATCATGAATCAATTTGTCTTTTCAAACGTGACAACTCAGTAAAAGCCTTATCACAAATATTACTCTAGTGTGGCTTTATGCCATCATGAATCAACCTGTGTCTTTTGAAATTTGACAAATGAGTAAACGCCTTACCACAAATGTTACACTTGTGTGGCTTTATGCCATCATGAGTCAATTTGTGTGTTTTCAAATGCTGCAACTGAGTAAAAGCCTTATCGCAAATGTAACACTTGTGTGGCTTTATGCCATCATGAGTCAATTTGTGTGTTTTCAAATGCTGCAACTGAGTAAAAGCCTTGTCGCAAATGTAACACTTGTGTGGCTTTATGCCATCATGAGTCAATTTGTGTGTTTTCAAATGCTGCAACTGAGTAAAAGCCTTGTCGCAAATGTAACACTTGTGTGGCTTTATGCCATCATGAGTCAATTTGTGTGTTTTCAAATGCTGCAACTGAGTAAATGCCTTATCACAAATGTTACACTTGTGTGGCCTTATGCCATCATGAATCAATTTGTGTCTTTTCAAAACGGACAATTCAGTAAAAGCCATGTCACAAATGTTACACTTATGTGGTTTTATGCCCTCATGAGTCAATTTGTGTTTTCTCAAATACTGCAATTGCATAAAAGTCATGTCACAAATGTTACACTTGTGTGGTTTTATACCATCATGAATCAAACTGTGTCTTTTCAAAGTTGACAACCGAGTAAAAGCCTTGTCGCAAATGTAACACTTGTGTGGCTTTATGCCATCATGAATCAATCTGTGTCTTTTTAAACTTGACAAATGTGTAAAAGGCTTGTTATAAATGTCACATTTGTTTGGCTTTATGCTCTCATGAATTAATCTGTGTGTTTTTAAATTTTGCAACTGAGCAAAAGCCTTCTTACAAATGTTACATTTGTGTGGCTTTCTGCCCCTATGAATGAATTTGTTTTTTTTTAAGTCTGGCAAAAGGTTACACTTTGTGCCCTGGTGAATCATTTCGTGTGCTTTAAAGTTTTCCAATCCAGTAAAAGTATTCTCACAAATTTTACACTTAATAGACTCGATGCTTTCATGAAACAATTGGTGTCTTTTCAGAGATGACAAATGATTAAAGCTCTTCCCACAAACATTACACTTGTTTACTTCTTTACTCTCATGAACCAATCTGTGTGTTTTTAAATGGGACAAGCATTTAAAGCATTTCTCACAAATGTCACATTTGTACATTTTTCTGTACTCATTACTCCAGATTGACTTGCAGCTTCCTTCATTTATTTGTTTCAAACAGGAAGCAATGCCAACAATTTTCCCACTCTCAGGTGTTTCTACTGAAAACATATCTCTTTCATCTTTGTCTTGAGTCAGATATTTTCCAGCATTTTCACATTCAGGACCATCCTTTCTGATATGAATGTTTATGTCATTTCCTAAGTCTTCATTTGAGAATAAATCTGACGTATCACTGGTAACACCCACTTTGCATAAACTGAAATTTAAGAATAATATAATCAGCAATTATTGGAACACAGGGAAGAAAAGTAAAAAAAAGTGAGTAGAAAAGAATCTTCATTATTTATTTGCCATATATACATGATCAGAGATAGAATTACCTCCTGAAACACAGTAATAAGAATCTGTATGTGTTATTATGTGTTGAATTGCAAGTTAAATGCTTTTATTAATTTGAAACATTATAGTAAATGTAAGTGAAAAGTAAGTTTAAATTCAATTGAGTTTCGTTTATGGACGCTCTTTAACTGCTTTGGTCCTTAGTGTCTCATTCTATTTTGGGCATGAAAGACTGCTAATTTTGCTCAGAAGCCTCTTTATCAGTCTTGAGGTTCTTTAACGTGCCGTAAATATATGACACCAGACCACTGGCTTTACTTCCCTTCCGAAGAAAGCCATGCTAAGGATTTTTATGCCTGAAAAAATCCATTGCCCTGTGCCAGGTTTGAACCCGCAACCTCTGGAACTAGAGGCTAGCATGGTAACCACTATACCATGGAGGACAATGCGAATATTTAGTCTGTCTGTTTGAAAACATTATGGTGTATGCAAGTTTTAAATTAGTTGCCCTTATTTTTGGGGCAAAATATGTAATATAAGGGTCTTTATGTAATTGGTTATCCAATTTCCATTATTTTGCATAAAATCTGTATTTTTTGCCTCACTGATGACAACCAAATCAAATATCTGCACTTACTACAGTTTTACTCTTTTACAAAACGTAAGTTAATCACTATTTAGTTCATAAAAAAATGGTGGCATTAAAATTGGTCACACTCCACATGTTCAGAAAACAATTTCACATCTATCACTAACAGGGAATATGTAGAATGTACCTGCGCATAGTTGCTTTTACAACTTATAAGTTATACAACTTTGTGTTACACTCCTTATGTTCAGAGAATGGTTCAACTTTTAACAGTAACAGGAAATACAACAGTGTCTGGAGATAGTAACTGCTATTACTTGGACAAATAACTGTGATGTCCTCTTTATGTTCAGAGTTACAGTTCCATATTTAACAGTAACAGGAACAACAATGGGGATAGTCACTGATATAACTTGATCAAATAACTGTAATGCACTTCTTATGTTCAGTCAACAGTTCTATATGTAACATTAACAGGAAATATGACAAGGTGTATAGGGATATTCACTCATACAACTTGATCAAATAACAGTGATACACTCCTTATGTTCAGAGAGCAGTTCCACATCTAACACTACAGGATAATAACAATGTGTCTGGGGATTATCACTCACACAAATTGATTAAATAACTGTGATACACTCCTATGTTCAGAAAACAGTTCTGTAACTAAAATTGACAGGGAATGACAATGTGTCAGAGGATTGTCACTCAACTCCTCCTTGCCCATTCTTCATCATCATAACAATACTCTTTAATCCCTATAGAGCAAAGTCTCTCCTAAGAGGAGAGTAGCTCATTATGTTGCTCCCACATGTGAGCTAAAAATGTGGAATTCCCTTGTGTTTGTCTTTGAAAGTTCATTGCCTTAAACTATATTTGTTTTTTATATTTACACACTTTTACTCCTTGGACCTCTGACCTTGAGTCTTATTGTTTTGTCACTTGACACTTATTCTCACTTTAATTTGAGTTGTTTGACATATGACACTTGTTCTATCACTGTCACATTTAGGAAGGTCTCATCTTCCTTCGTATGTGGTCGCACTGACTGTCTTAGTTCCTGTACAGTTGTTTGTGGGCCTTCCAAGCATCACAGCTTCTTCCCATCCTAGTCCAGTTGCTGCTAGCATTCCTTCTCATTTCATCTGCCCATTTCGTTTTCTGTGTTCCCGGTCCCCTCTCCCCTTGGGTCCCTCACCATTGCTGTGTTGGTCCATTGGTGGTTGTTAAGCCTTACTCTGTGATCTGCCCATCTCCATTTCGCTACTTGTGCTGCAGTCACAGCATGCTTCACTTTTGTCCTAATTTTTATGTTTCTCATTTGGTCGCTTGATGATATCTGTAATATCTTACTTTCCATCATTCTCTGAGTAACCTGTATGGAAGCTCTCTGTTATTTGGTTGTCCAAGTTTGTGCTCTATATATTAATGCAGGGGGGGATGCAGCTGTTTAAAATTTCATTTTTAGCTGTAGTATATATTAGGATGAAGCTTAAGCTACAAAACTTCCTGCACGCTAGCAGCTCCTTTTTATTTCTTTGTTGCTACTATCTTTAAATGACATGTTTTGACCCAAGTATACATATTCTTGGACGTATTGTAGTGCTTCTGAGTTCATCTGGATCTGGGTTTCTTCTCTGTTCATCATTACTTTCATTTTCATGGGATTTATTTGAAGGTCTACCTTATTGTATTGGGTCTGTAGTTGTTTTAGCATCCTCGAGTTCTTTTGCCAACTTCGCAAACAAAACTACATTATCCACGAATCTTAGGTTTTTAAGTCTCTTACCATCTATACTTATCCTGTAGTTGTGCCAGTCTATTTGGTGGAACACTTGCTATAATAGGCAGCTGAACAATTTTGAGGATATTAGTTCTCCCTGTTCGAAGCCTTTAAATAGTGTGAATGGTGTGCCTTCTTCATACGTTTTGATCTCGGCTTTGTTGGAGTAAATCCTCGCTAGTAGATGTACATATTTTCTTTCTATTCTCTAATTCAGTAGTCCATCAAGTATACATGGATGCTATACACTCTTGAATGCTTTGCAATTCAGAGTCCTAGCCTGAATTTTTGTGACTTTTCTAGTATTTGGTTAGCTTTTACCTTATACTAAGAAGGATTTTGAAGAAAATTTAAAAGAAATTGGAAGTCAGTGGACAAAGAATAAACCAGAGAACTTACCTTGGTGATTTCATGGAATAAAAGTCTTCATCTATTCCATCCTGTAAAAGAATAATTCACATGTAAAGAGACAGAAAGAAATATGGAAAATCCTTTTGTATAATCTACAAATAAGTAATCACTTTACATAAAAAGAATCAAATTAAGATAAATGATACTGTTCCATTAAAGCAGGCGAAAGGTTTGTTAAATTGTTAAGTTGTATTAAGCTGTGGATTTTCAAAAGTCTTGTTTCATTAACAGTTTAAATGAAAAATGAATTTACTTATTTGATAATTGGTTTGGTAACTTAAAGTTTCTCAATTATAATTAATTCGTCTGAAAATCTGTACATGGGCTAAGTAATTGAATGCTTTATTGGTTATGAAGTTGTATCAGTATGCTGCAGAATTAATTCCAAGTTAACTGAGTACTTCAACAAGAGAGTGAAATAAACAAAGGTGGTTTAAAGTTTAAAATGAAATGCACTATCACTCATTCTATTTCACTAATTGTTAGGACATGTTTTACAAACCCTCAATTGCATCCTCATCTCTCTTGAGACTCAGGATTTGTGAAACGTGCATTAACATTATACAGAGCGGTTCCTCAGCCATCTGGCCAGTAGTCGCACTGTGTGTTTCATGCGCAATCCCTCAGCTATCTGGCCGGTAGTCGTGATTCGTGTTCTGAGCGCTATATTCAGTGTATCTGTTTATTATTCTCATTATTGATACTGATATATTATTACTGATTTTATGATCATTATTACGATATATTGATTACCTATTGAACAAACATAATTACTTTTTATTTTATCACTACTAACCTTTTTCACAGTGTGTTGAAAGTGGTGTCCTTCGGAAGATAAACATTCTTGGCACCTTCTGATGAAATTACTATTCACATGCATAAGCTCTTGCTGCATAATTTCCCTAATTTCTGTTCTTATATTGTTTTTAAGATCGTCTATGGTGCGAGTATTATTCCTATAGACTCTATTTTTGAGAGTTCCCACAGTTAAAAGTCACACACAGTAAGATCTGGCGATCGAGTCTTTAGAGATTATTCTGTCATCACAAACATTCTTGATGTCTTGCAAGGAAGTCATACGCAGTCATAATTGATGGACAATAGTCACTCTGTATGGTTTCAATTTCAACAGTTTCGTAGACCTATGTACTGAGGTTTTAGAAACACTGACTTGTGCTACACATCGTAAAGATTTATTTGGGGACCGTTTAAATGCTTCGCCAATTTCATCAAGTTTTTCTTCCGTTAGAACCCTTCATTTCTTTTTACAGCTTACAACATTAAATGATCCGGTCCTCTTCACTTTATTTACTAGATATCTGTTTCTCTACTCGGAACTGGAACACCAGCAAATTTATCATGAAATGGCCTACATACCTGTCTACATGAGTCGGTTTTCACATAATGTCAAACATAAAAAGCCTGTATTCAAGCGAAAATTTGAGCACCATTTCTGGGTTGTAATAATCTGATAATTTAATCGCACACAAATACCACGCATCTATACACAAGAAGCAATACCAGCTGACTGAAGCCTGCAGCCACACATCCGATAAGTGGAAGAGCCCGTGGCCTTGAATTCATTCAGACGTGTCGCACAAGACTGCCGTGCAATTCCAGCCAGAGTGCTGAGGGATCACTCTGTATAAATTACTGAACAGATTGAGTGATAGTGTGAGTGATTTTAATCTTTATAATTTAGCTTCCCTGTGAATGGTCCAAAAATTAAATAATTGAAAAAAATTTAATTTGTTGAACACACTTTACAAAAACCATGAAAGTATTTACTGCCTTGTAGCACACACAAAAAATAGAGAAAACTAGGATTTAGACGTTTTGTATTTTTACAAAATTGTTATATAAAGATTTCATCAAGAGTAAAATTTGCCGAAGTTTTATTAAAACTAGATGGGAAGTCTTTCTTTAAAACAATCCTAGTTTTCTGTGAAATGCAAGCTTAATGCAACATAATGCTTGCCAAAATTTTTGCTTGATAAGAGAAAATCTCCTTACATTGAATTCTTTACCTTCACTTGCTAGGCATTTCATTTAATTGGTTTGCTGCCCATCTCTTCTCCTCCCCAAGTCACTTCAGGGCAAATTGCAGATATTTTCGGAAAGTTGAACCTTCATGTCACCAATTTCATTTATATTAGCTTAAGATATTATTCTGTTAGGCAAAAAGTGATGTACATGTTTGTTTTATAGTCTCCATTTTCATTACTTTCGTAAATATAAACCATTAAATTTTCTGATATTTCGAGTGCATCATTCTATATAAATATGGATACATCTGGTATTATTTATCAGAAAATCTTTGGCACATTCTCAATGTTGAAACACATACTTGATTTACATGAGAATGAAAATATAAGTTGTTAAATATTTACTGTTTTTAGAAACTCATTTAAGGTTTCAAGCATCATTATCAATGCTAACATTCCACTTTAAAGTTGTGAAAATAAAAAAAATATAAATGTAGTTATAAGACATTCACATACTAGAAAAAAGTTAATTTGGAATTTCAAATAATCACAGAGGAATGAAATAACTTAACAAGTTGTGCAGTTGTCTAGCAGAACAGTTGCAATGCTAGCAATGGATAAAAGGTCCAGAGGTGTATCAGCTGATTGTATGTGATTCATTGTTGTGCTGGCATCATGTACAAGGGCAACTCTGTGTACAGCTGGTTGAGTATCACTGGTCAGTTTAGTCCATCACACTTATCACACAAGAGAAAGTCAACAATACAAGGTTTAAAATGCCAGTAAAAAAATTATACAAAGGCAGTCACTATGTTTTGCATTACATTGATTTTTAAACTTATAACAGGTCAGTTAAATAGTGCTAAATATCCACCACTCTCCCCTAGCTTTGAAATGGGGAATTGCAGATGATTTGAGACAGTCCTTGCAATTAGCTAGAATAGGACTTTAATTTGTAATGAGATTACAAATATTAATACCATAAATCATTAAATTAACATTTTTATGATGAACACACACACAAAGCGAATGGGTGCTACTGGTTTCAGGGAGTACACATTTCTTTGGCCTTAATTCACAAAACTTTGAAAATCCTATTTTGACTCCCAGATACCTATCTTTGAAGTTTTGGTAATTTTCTTTATGACTGCTAAGATCAGTCTTTTTTGCTTCTGAATTCTCTTGCCATTATCTTTAACAGAAACTATGTTAATTTGGGGTACAGAGTCGCTAAAATTCCTTTTTCTTTGGTCACCTGTTTAGATATTTGTATCATGTGAGCTGAGACTTCAAGATATTGTTGTATTTTATTGTAAGATCAGCTGTAAAAATCAGTAATATACAGGATGGAACTGAAATAGGTGTGCAGATTCAATGGAATGATAGGTTGCAATTACAGGAAGAAAAAAAGGTTTAAAAATTAAATTGAGTTTTATTTATGCACGCTCTTTAACTGCTGTGGTCCTTAGCATCGCATTCTATATTGGGCGTTGAAAGACTGGTAATTTTGCTCAAAGGCCTCTTTACAGGCTTAAGGTTCTTTTACATGCCTAGATTTAGGGCACCACTGGCTTTACTTCCCTTCCGAAGGAAGCCATGCTAAGGATTTTTACGCTCGAAAAAATACATCACCCTCCGCCAGGTTTGAACCCGCGACCTCGGGAACTAGAGGCTGGCATGGTAACCAGTACACCACGGAGGACGACAAAAAAATGTTTATGTTACATTTTGTAATTACATGCATAGTTAATTAATAAATTGGATACAAAGTTTGCAAGTTATGGCAACACTGCAGAAGCCTAGAGATGTCAACAAACAGAGGCAACAGCTTGTGTTACTCCGCTAGCAAGTAAACAAACATGCAGGCACACAGGTAACCTTGTGCTTCCTCAGCGCCATGTATTAGTATTCACTAACGGTTATGAAAACAACAGTCAGATTATGTAAAGTGATAATTATGTCAAATTACTAGTCTAAAGTCTCTAGGCATATGCATACACTCTAATTTGCGATACTAAGAACTGAGTAAAAGAATAATGTGCATTATTTCATTTTGCCATTTTTCTTACAGCATTATTTTCTCACGATTGACAACATTGTTTATAGTTTAGTGTCACAATGTATACAAATAAATGAATGTTATTTTGCAACTGATACAATTACTTTTTCATGTAAATACCAATACCTTTAACAACTCCAGATATGTGAGCTGGCTTCATCTAACAGCACCACAGCAGATGTTCAAATTGGACAGTGTTTGTTTGTATGCATGCTTAGCAGCTCTTCTGTCGATTGTGACACACTCGCATGAAGAGTCTGAATTATTTGTAATATCTTCAGCTGCTAGGAAGATGTAATGATGAAGTCCCTTCAAAGAGCCTATTTCACCCCTGTAAAGTTTACTTCTCATGTCATCCCAGAGTAAAAGTCCAGCAGATTGAGATTTGCAGATCTTGCAGACCATGGTGCAGGTCCAAATCGTCCAATCCAATGACCAGGAAAGCTTCTGTTTAAATTATGACATACTGTAACACTTATGTGAGGTGGTGCACCATCGTGAAGATACCACATTGTTTTTCTAGTCTGCAATGGCACATCCTCCAATAGACGGGTCAAATCATATTTTAAAAATACATGCTAGTTTGTACCTCACATATGCATGGTAGAAGAATGAAAGGTCCAATGAGAACACCTCTGATTATACCTGCCCAAACATTAACAGAGAACCTGTGTTTGAAATCCCCTTGTTTGATAGCATGTGGATTTTAACAAGCCCACATGTGCCTATTATGAAGGTTTATAATGCTGTTTTGGGTGAAACAAACTTCATTTGTATCTATGACACACACTAGAAATGCTGCATTCTGCATACACTTATGTAGTAGCCGTTCACAGAACTTCGCACATGGAGATATCATTCCGCAACAAATGCTGTACTCGCTGAATATGTTAAGGGTACAGTAGTTGTTCCCTTATTGTTCTTAATACAGTTCAATGTGACATCCCAACATCCAAGTAATGTTGCAACTGCTACTATGAGGTTGTTCTTCCACTACATTCAACACTTCTTCCTCTTTGTTCGCAATTTTGCTGGATCATTGTCAACCACGATTAAGGCATCCTGGCACCACACTTCCTGTGTGACAAATCTGTTTACACAGTGTCATGAATGTTTTTCAATTAGGCAGATTCCTTTCTGGAAACCCTTCATGGTAAACTCTTTGGGATTCACATGAGTTACACTTAGTTTTGCCATAAATTATCATGTTCAGATATTCTGCATTTGAATATTTTGGCATGTTTGCACTAAACGGTAGCGACTGCAGTAATCTAACTCTTGCCTACCTTTGCACCCCTTTCAACATGCACTAACCAAGGTCAAGACATAACTGATTGACAATCCTCAAATAATAGTGTTGCACAACCGTTGGAATTGTTTACAAAATCCTGGCACTATTTGAATTTCTGAAAAAATGGTTCAGTGTATACATAAATTGCATAGGAATAAATTGTTGCTTATCAATCTCTCATAATGTAGCTGAGCATCAGGATCATATACTTAATACTTATAGAGATAATCATCATGTAACCTTGAGGAAACTTTTTTTCATGTAACCTATTCAAGTAAAGCAATATAGTATTACACCTTTTTACTTTATTTAATAAGGAATCACACTGATGTAAGCTGTGTACTTACTTCACTTCAATCCACTATATATTTTAATAGTTCTGTCATCTTTTGCATTAGTTTTTGTATTATTTGAGAATAACTTGAATTTTCATTTGAAGTAGAGCTTGCAAGATGAAATACTTTGTCCATCATCTATTATATTTTCTGTAACTCTTCTTGAGCATAACGATCATATAATTTTCTTTTTTATTGCTGATTTTCCTATTGCCACTAAACTCTCATTCAATTCCCTTATGTCTATGGTGTCTACATTTGCTTTGTCACTGGGAGATGAAGAGGAGCTTTCACTACCTGGATTTTCACGTTCTTCTATTGAACTTGCACTAGCACTAGGTACATACATTTCACTTGTACTTTGTTACCTTGCAAATTTCAATATTTTCAAGCAGCAATTATTACACACTTTGAAATTGTGAGACAAGTTTATATTTACAATTTTAGTTTTATAAGCATTACAGAGGTCACTGGTCTTAACTTTTCATTTTTATATTTTATTGTTAACCAATTAAAATGGACTAAAACAGTTGTAATCCATTGCACCAACTCAGCCATGATTAAACACAACCACATACAAGGCAGAACTCATATTAAAGGTCAACTGGCAACATACTGAAGGCAATGTTTATTTATATAGGCTTATTATACATGTGAATGTGAAGTGATACTCACACAGATGTTCACAGCAGTCTGTTCAATCAATCCAAGTGACTCACCTTGACAGACCATCAGTAAAGTATTTATAAAATCATTCTTTATTTGAATTCCATTCTGAAACAACGTAGTTCAATGCACAATATTTTAAAGATTATGATCATGTTTTTACCGGTTCTCTGAAGTGCCATTTTTGTTTTTAACTGAAGCACAAAAAATACTGTGTAAAACTGCAATGTTTGTACTTCAAAACAGCACAAACATAACAATTCTACTATACATATAATCCACGGTATAACTATATGCATATAATACAGCATGCAAATGCATAGAGAAAATAATATATAATAGATGACTATATTACAACAAAACAGGACAACTTATTTAATCTCATCTGGGGCTAACAAAAATAAATTGCAGAAAATACTAAAGTGTCAAGTTTTAGAAGTGCTCGGTTTGACATGGAATGATTCCCATTGATACATTGTTTCCTAATGGTCTTTGAAGTTTACTATTTTCTGTAATTGCTTCATAATATTATTTGTTACGGCTAGTTTGTAAAGTACCTGCCTAATGTTTCTATTTAGCTATCACAGAAGCTTGAGTATCATACACCTCTTTATCCACATCATTTTGACGAATCCCAAGTCTCTATTTTGCTATTCTATTTCTCAGCTAATGCCAATTTTGGAACATCATCTGCAGCAATGTTTGTTAGTTTTCGAGAATTGAGTTCCAAAAACTGCCTTCATTTCTCAACTGAGGAGTCAATCTGCTTTAACTTCTGGTGCCATAAGAGATAATTACCACGTTCGCTCTGATTCGGTTCAGACTTTCTTCAATTCGGTCAACTTACCTCCATCTGCAGATGCGATGAGACTCCTGGGGTTGAACTTTGATAGGAAACTTAGCTATTCATCACATATAGCACAGCTAAAAGTGTCATGTGACCATTCTCTGAATATCTTTCATGTATTAAGTGCCAAATCTTGGAGAGCAGATCGATCAGCTTTGCTGTAACTGGTAACACACTTATCCAATCAAAGTTAGACTATGGTTGTATGGTTTATTCTCCAGCACAACCACTTGTGCTTGGAATATTAGACACAATCCATAATTGGGTACTGGTATAACTGTCAGAGCTTTTCCAACTAGTGCCATTGTGAGTCTTTACTCCAAATCAACAGAACCCCCTCTATATCAGCGTGCTGTTATAAAATTATGGCAGTGGGCTTAAATGTTAACCTAGGCATCCAATGTTCACTTTTTTTTCAACACCACGCTGGAAGAACGTTATAGGAGCAGTTGCCTTAGTCCTAGGCCTGCAGGTGTTTGTTTCCAGGAGCTTCTTAGAAAGTGTGATATTAAAATACCTAGCATATTTCCTAAGGGGAAACAGTGTACCCCCTTGGGGTTCTCACATAAATCTTGGGGTGACAGCATACTGCAAGTCCATAATGCCTATCTTTAGTATCCACACTTTTTTTTTAATTTTTGTCGGGTTATAATCACCAAAACTTTATCTTTACCAATGGATCTAAGTGCACCAGTGGTGTTGAATGTTCCAAATTTATGGAACCAAACTGCATACATTTTTGGTTTTCATAGTAGCACTTCCATTTATAGTGCAGAGTTGGATGACATATACCATGCCACATTGTATATGCACCATCAAAAATTGGGTGACTGTCTCATTTTAAGTGATTCGTTTAAGGCGCATCAGAGCCTTCATCTGTACAACTACCATTCCAATGTACAGCACAATCCAGGATACCCTCCATGTTTTACACTCCACTGACATTAATGTGGAATGTGCTTGGCTTTTGGGTCACATTGGCTTACTGAGAATGAACTGAACTGGAGGATTTGGCAGGAACTACAGAACCCAATATCTTGTGTAACCTTGTCGCATGGAGGGCAGTTAGCTCCTCATGGAAATAAGCTTAGAGAAGTGAAGGTCATTCCAGTACACAAGGAAACTTCCTCTCATGTATCTGATTATGAGGAGGTGATTTTGGCTCATATATGCATACTGGTCACTGTAGTTTAATGCGTGGTTATCTTTTTAAGAGGCATCCTGCTCCTCTTTGTAGCAAAGGTCTGTCGGTTCATCATGTGTTGCTAGAGTACATTCCTATAGCACATCTTCGGGACTCTCTGCAACTGCTGGTATATCTTGCAGAGGTCCTGGTACACAGTAACCATATGGTTGAAAGGATTTTTAAGTTTATGTCAAAAGTAAACCTCCAAATGAGGATTTAGTCACATTGAGTTCAACTTTTTCATAATAGTCAACCTAGTTTTGTAAATTCATCTTTATCCCTGGCTTTTGTCATGATTATTTCTGTACACTGATCTTTATCTCTGACTTTACCATTATCCGTTTTATAAGAGCATTAATGACCTTTAGTTGAGCACTTAAATATAAATATAACAATTAACCAATATATTTTGCTTTATATTTCATAGATTGCTACGGCAAAAATAACTGAAAATACACAATTTTACATGAAAAGTATTATAAAACATTTGCTTCTTTAACACCCCTTCTGATTGATATTATACATAGTTCAACAGAAAAACCATGTGGTGATAACACTTGGAATTTTGACTGACACTTTTAAAATAGAATATTCATAAAGCATTTTTTTTTTCTGAAGCAAAATGAACTAATGATATTTGCTTAGAAAACCATAATGGAGTATTCTGTGCAGGAAACAAAACAAATTAAAAAATCTTATGCAATTTTCTCTGCAGAACTTACCTTAATATCATCATAAACACATGAAGTTTCATTCAAAGTTCTTTCCAACCACCACTGTTCTTCCTTAAATTCTATTTTGGTTTCAATTTCATTTTCTTTGCTGCTTTTATTAAATTTTATTACAGGGTGTTGTAAATATATCTCACTCTCATTCTGTAAACTAAGGTTGGAAATCGCAGCCTCTTCTTCAATTTTTATTTTGGTATCTATATCACAGTCACTACCACTTGTAATAGTTTCACTCTTAACTTTCTTAACAGGGTCTTTGTTAAAAATTTCTCCATCATTCTGTGAACAAAAGTCCAGGAAACAAGACTCTTCTTTGATTTCTATTTTGATATCCATGTTACTATAGTTGCTGCATTTCAACAGTTCTGTTCTTGAACTTCAGTAGCAGTCTGTGGAAAAAGAAACATGTTATTAGTAACATGAAATATATCTATAAGTTTTGCTTCTAGACAGTTGAAACTACACTACATTTCAATTAATGAAACAGACAGCATAATTATGTCTAAGTAAAAATGGTAATATATTAAGTACAACTTTTGTTGTTTAAAGAGCTATAGCTTGCTTGCTTACTTACTTATGGTTTGGTTAATCTGGATCTCTGTATTATTATAGTAAAACATGCTTTAAAATCACATTATTTCTACAGCTGCTTTATAACCTTGGAGATTGCAGAGCTTTTCATGTAATAAACATTCTAACAATAATAGTGAGCACTGCATTACTCAAAAGAACTTCAATCTGCCATTATCTGGTTTCTGAAGTTTCCTTGTCAAGTTAAAATATTACCAATTAAAATTAAAGAGAAGAATTTTCCTTCATTATCTAAACAATCAATATCATTAGTCTAAAGAAACAAGTTTAATATATACTGATGTATAGGTGCCCCCAAGCTACACAGAATCAACAAAATATAGTTTAGATAAGGAATGTTCAAGTTAATTAATGTGAAGTGTTATGTAGGTAAGTTAGTTATTAAACATTCTATGTAAATATTTATAGTTTTGGAAGGAAAAACTAGGAAGAGATGAAATGTTGATAAACCAAGAAGAAACACAAATTAATAATGAATGTGCTAAATTATTCAAGTAAAATGTGTGCTGGTAAGGCAGTAAACGAAACTAAGGCTACCGGGTGTTCAGAAACAGCAGAGCAGAGGATAAAAAAGGAATGAAAGAATGGCTCTAAGGAGCCTCAGAAAAGAAAGCAAAAAAGGGTGAAACAGAAACATAAGAGGTTAAGGTAGTATGATGCAATAGCACGAGGCGCAGAGTGGTGCATTATTCATTCTTCTCTGTTTGAAAACATTCCACTCATGCTGAATGTAATTTTGTCAGGGGTAAACAATGATGATACCACATTAAATTATAGCTTATATTATTTTATGTCTCCTTATTTCTTTGATTATATTTTTAGGCATGTAACGTATTTGGAAGTACTAAAAATACAAAGAGGAGAGGTAAAGTGAAGGTTAAAATCAAATGCTTTACAACAGACTTAAATAGCAGTGCAGATATTTCACTATTTGTTTATGTATCACTAACAAGATGGTAGACTGATTGTAGCTGAGCACCAATGTTGCAAGTGTACATACAGCACATAAGGCAATAGTGCACCCCATTTGACCTATGCTATCTTTTAAGCTTAAGACACGCTATAGTACATCAGGATATGACAACTACATTTATTATAAATAATTTTGATGTATTCTCAGTACAAACTGATGACACCAAATGTTTCTTATCTGAAAGACAGGGCAAACACATAAGGAAGCGAGAGCGAGTTTACTGCAGTTTATTTGTAGGAGATAGGATTGTCAACCACTCGAGACACATCTTGTCTTTGTAAGCACTTACACATCTCATCTAGTTCTTATCACATTTCATTAGTCTGTGTTTAATCTGGAAGTGAAGTCAGCTGGAATTTTTATGCTGGATTAGGATGCCGTGAGTTTTCAGTTCCGTAAGAAGGTATTTTGCACTTTATTTTGAGAATGTATAAACATCACAGAACACTTTTATTTTATATATATGGGAAATACGCATTACCTAAGCAGAGAAATGTTACAGATTTTGTGAAAGAGTCATATCATACCTATTCTGGAATCAAACTTGAAGATCAGAATAAAGCTTGGACACCACAGAAAGTATGCAGAATATACAATGAAGAACTTCATCATTGGGCCAATGGCAGAACATCATCGCTACCTCTTAGAATACCTTTGATTTAGAGAGAGCAGTTGAACCATAGTAATCAATGCTGCTTCTGTTCGTGTGATGTGAAGTGGTACAGTTCTAAAAACAAAAGCAAATAGTGTATCCAGTTGCTCAGTGTGCCATTTTACCTTTGTCTCATTGGTCTGATGTTCCAATCCCTATGGAACAGAAAATCTTGAAAACTTTAATCCGAGGCTGATGTAGAAAGGAGGAAAATTGTGACAAGTGACTACCAGAATTATCTACTGCAGAATGTGGGTGTTTAACAAAAGTGAATTAAATGGCTTAGTGAGGAATCCTGTCCTCCCTAAAGAGATAGTCGAGCTATCAGTCCTAGCCTCCAAGAAAAAAGTTTGCTGTGCCGAGAAACTTCATTCTATTGGTATCAACAGTGTGAAATAAATTTCAAATTCTTTTTCTCCAAAGATAGTCATCTTGCATATTGTAGTAAGGTGAAATCACTTATGCTAAATCTTGCACTTCCAAACTATGACTCAAGTGAATGGAGACTCAATTAATGCTCTCAAGTCAAATTTAAAAGGTGTCTTCCTTATTAACAGAAACATTTTTGTTTCAGTGCCCAATGCCTATTAAGTAATCCCCAAAGAATTGTATGGAAACTTGGAGCTGCTGTTATTACGACTGCACTACAGTGAACACAACTGGCAAGTTTCTTGAGATATGCTGCTGGATCAACAATCTGGTTTCATAAAACCTTCATGCTTTCTTTGTCTATGGGACAGTAAGGCATGAGTTGATCGCTGGACTAAGAAAGCGAGCCAACATTGAGTAAATGTGAAGTTGGTTGTAAGAATTATATTCCTTAATTAGGCAAGACATCTGCAAATTTTCAGCCGTGTAATTGTTTGTTCGTACTAGTTGTATGTACAAAGTTGGAAGATAGAACTAGCTTGAAAAATTTAATGCTACAGCCTGGAATTACAGTTTTTGCCTTCTCATTGCCATAGTTCTACAGCCAAGCTATCAGTTGAGATATCTGACATGCATTAAACCCTCTCAAGTGATCCAAGAAACCCAGTAAAACTTCAATACGTTCTCAAATACTCAAGAAAAACTGAGTTTATTTATGGACGCTATTTAACTACTATGGTCCTTAGCGTCCCATTCTATATTGGGCGTGAAAGACCACTAATTTTGCTCAGAGGTCTCTTTATCAGGCTTGGGGTTCTTTTACATGCCGTAAATCTATGATATGGGACCACTGGCTTTACTTCCCTTCCGAAGGAAGCCATGCTAAGGATTTTTACGCCCGAAAAAAATCCATCGCCCTCCGCCAGATTTGAATCCACGACCTTGGGAACTAGAGACTAGCACAGCACTACTAGTCCACGGAGGACGACTCAAATACTCTAGATTTCATACCTTGAAGGTAACTTGTAATGTTTGCAAGGACTTTCCACTTCTAGGTATCATAGTTAGCTACTATGTGTTTAACTGATGTTTCAATCAGAGAGTAGGTTTAATACAAGTTTTGATGTGTTGTCATAGTAACTAATTTATAAAGCACTGGCACAGAAAGCCATAGAACTGTGGTCTGTGTTCCAGCTGAGGCATTCAGATTTTCAAGTCCCATTCACTTTTCATGCCACACATCTTTGAATTTTGCATAGTATTGTGATATTGGACAAGGAATTTGAAAACAATGGGGGAAATTTAATGAACTCAAAGATAAGATACTAAAGGAATTGTTATATGCACCTTACTGATGAAGTGGTTGTGTCACAGCTATACAACACAGCTTTATACAGCATAATGAGAAGCTATTTTGTGATCTAGCATCTGAAATTAAGTTCAATAGTTTTAATACAAACTATGTGTATGTGTGTCTGCACGCGCGCTGGGTGGGTGGGTGGGCAGGCGTGCGTGTGTGTGTGAAACTATAGGTTTGTTCCAACACACGGTTCTGAACGGGTTCGGAACTAATCCCAACACATGCTAATGCACAGGCGCCAGTCCGGTACGCTCACAGAACTAATTCGGAATTTTGTGTGGTTGGAACACTACTTGAACCGTTCGCGTTCTGTCACGGCCTTCTTCGTTGCACGGTCAATCAGAAGACGATCAAATATCTACGTTTACAGCGTTGATGAATGAAATCAAACTGTACATCATAAGCGTTTCTTTCATACGGATTCCAGTCCTAATATTCGAGCAAAAATAAATCGCGTTCGTTTATCGGCTTAAAGCCATTGATACTGAGTTATTGCGAATAACAATTGTAATTTATAGATATTATATTTAAACCAGAACCCGGAAAAAGTAATTTAACACAATTCCAATTTAACATTAGGTTTCCTGCTACAGAAGCTTCTAAACACAATGTTTAATTTAAAACTCCAATACTCTGAGACAATGACACCCCACATAAGTTCTATTCCAACGTAATTCAAATAATACAAAACTACATGGTACCAATGTATGCTTATGATCAGGGTTAGGATTTTTAGTTGCAAATTTCAGATGAAAAAAGGAAGGGAAAAGGTGCTCAAATAAGGTGAAAAAGGCACAATAAGGTGCTGGTTTATTTAAGGGGATGCACAACTGAAATTGCTATTTTCTAAACTATCTATTCAATTGGGCTGAAATTTTTATTTCTTTATATATAATTGTTTTGTGAATTATAGCCAGGTCTTAATAATTCTCGGAACTGCGCGGTTGAGGTTATTGTCGTCTCTGCCTGCCCAGGCTTCGTCTCCACGTAAACAGATGACGTCTCTCACAGCAACAAACTCACATTCACGAACAGCAGGCTACTGATTCTGGTGGAATAGAATCACTCATTGTCAATTGCATTATTGCGGGCTACTTTATAGCAGTAAAGTGAGAGAAAGAGGTTTTCGTCGAACACACAATTATTTTCCATTGTTGCAGGTGTGCTTTCAATTCCCGCGTGGCGTTTACTGAAAGAGGTAGACTTACTATTCGCACGTACACAGCAAGCTGAGGAGACGTTAATTGAAAGTTAAACAATAAATTGGAATGAAACTTAAAAGAAAAAAGGGGATTATAGGCATGGTTGGGGGGAAATGGTATAAAGGTGCCAAAAAGGGGTAAAGGTCCCAAAATAACGGAATAATGTTTAAATGGAAATAATCCTCTTCATCGGAAGTCGATGCATCATTAAAAAGATCACTGTCACCTTCTAAATCACTCATTATTGTTATCTTTGAACGCTGTTTTGCTACCTGGCTTTGTTAGACGTTTGTTCTTTTCCTCAAGTATGTCGCCATACTACTCAACAGCGAGCAACTGCTTACCAAACACCTTTGCTATTCCGTATTGAGAAATAAACACGAATGGAGGAATAAATTACATATTCAAATTATTTTCTACTGAATACAGAGAGTATGTCGCTTTTTCAATACTCTCTGTCGGGTTTGTTCCAAGCGATTACAATCGATTCTGAATTAACTGAGTATGCGCTGTAGACCATACAATCTGCGCATGTCTGGAATTTTCAGTTCCTAGTCTTAATCCCAAACCGATTTCACTTGTTCCGAACTAGTTCCCAAATACGTTGGAACAGCAAACTGGAAATTCAGAATTGGTTCTGAACTGATTCTCTGTCGTGTTGGAACGCCACTTAGCTACTGCGCACACTCAGATAATTCGGAATCGATTCTGAATCGTGTTGGAACAAACCTTATATTACTAATTATCACCCTACATAAAGCATTTGCATTGCAAGAGTTGAGCATTGTTTGACAGGTCATTGCAAGCCGCAGTGAATCACTGCTGTGTGTATGCCCATGTGTAAGACCAACACGAGGTATCTCCATTCCAAGAGTTGAGCATTGGCTGACAGATCATTGTAAGCCGCACTGAATCACTGCTGTGTGTTTGTATATGTGAAACTATGCTATTAAATTATAACTAATATGATTTTCCGGGCTGTTATGCCGTGGTCTACTGAAGAAAGATTTCCCAGACGTTTCGTCCACAACTGCGGTGGACATCTTCAGTGGCGCGGACGAAGTCTTCTCGGTGAAAGTATCGCAGCGTTTGAGAAGACTTCGTCCACGCCACTGAAGATGTCCACCGCAGTTGTGGACGAAACGTCTGGGAAATCTTTCTTCAGCAGACCACGGCATAACAGCCCGGAAAATCATATTAGTTATAATTGTGACACCGGCCGTGAAAACCTACGTTCTTATATGTTATTAAATATCACCCTACATAAAGCACTTGATTCCAAGAGTTGAGCATTGGCTGAAGGACCATTGCAAGCCACAGTGAATCACTGCTCTGTTATGCCCACGTGTAAGACCAACATAAAGTATCTCCTTTGCAAGAGTTGAGCATTGGCTGACAGACCATTGCAAGCCACCGTGAATCACTGCTGTGTGTTTGTATATGTGAAACTATGTTACTAAATATCACCCTACGCACTTGCTTTGCAAGAGTTGAGCATTGGCTGACAGATCATTGTAAGCCACCGTGAATCACTGCTGTGTGTGTGTTAGGGATTACATCACAAGAAAGCTTATGAAATTCCTCCCATGACTTTATATCACAAACCATGTGGCTGTGTGTTTAGGAGAATTCATGAGTACTGCACAAGAGATTTTCAAGAAGGCACATCGACATTCCATGATAAACAGAAGTGCATGACAAGTTATGTAACAGAATCTTTGTTAGTCAAAATATCGGAATAACACACTCAGTGGCTAGTGATGTATACATGAAGGGGCATTTACAGAAGAGTGACACAGGACAGTTAAGAGGAAGTGGACAAGGGCTAACTTCGGAGATCTTTAACAGTAGACAAAATGTGAAGTTTTTTCTTTTGTTTTGTACTTTTTTGAAAACTGAAACTTTTAAGTATACTCATATGTGAATATCCTTTTTTGCCAACAATGAACCTTTATGTTTCTTTTGTTGGCATATACCAATACATCTATGTAATGCAAAATCAGACATTACTAAAACAAAAACAAAACAGAAAGCTAGATGTGCTAAACACTACAGAAATAGGGGCACAAGACAATGCCCTTAAGAGGACAGTTAACCTTTCAAAAGAATGGGAAAAATGTACAATATAGGAAATGTTCTGCAATTAACTAAAGAAGTATAAATAAACCCATTAATTTTAAGTTATTGACCCTTTTTGCTGAACACAGGTTCAGGCATCCATTATCAAACATTTTATTTACTGCAACTCAATACACTATTGCTGCAGAACTGCATTTTTCAATGTTACAAGAGCAAATAAAATACTTTATACTACACACAATGTACAACTACGCCCAGATACAAACAAGAGAACTAACAAAAAAATTCCATAGCAGAACAGTCTTTCTTGGCTAAGCCCTACTTTGGTAGACTTCGCTGGCTTGGTGTTCAGGAGAGGGGGAGGTCTCAGTCCTCCCTCCATCTCCAAGTAATATAAACACTGCACGATAACTAGTACACACAAATAATTTATAACTCTGTACTGTCCGGATATTTATGCAAATGGTGAACCGAGTTACAGGAAACTAATCATTTACCAATCCATTGTGTACAACATTCAGTTGATCCAACACTACATACACACAAACATTGAGAGATTCAGATGGGAGAGGGTTAGTGGTTTGGAAATCTCTCAGCTAGCAGGCGAAAGCATTCTATGTATATTGATAAATTATATTAAAATTACTTGTATGGGAAAATGCGTGGTGCACTGTTTTAGATGTAATGTGGCTTTGCTACATTACTTTGGCCTTCAGTGAAAACGTTAACAAAAGTAGCGGTTAAGCGGCCCTTTTTATATAGTCGTTTTTGGTAATTGTTGCCAACGTGAACCTTTCGAGTTTTAGACGCGCAGATCCCTGGGCTACGCTTTTAGGCTGAGGGCCTTCAAATCCCTCGGTTACGCCTTGAGGTTTAGGATTCTCTATCGTGTTTTCATCTATGTTGGCTTTGAAGGCCAACGTAATGCAGGTTACCGTCATTTTCAATGAAGACCAAAGTAATGCAAAATGTCCGGTATCGTAAATGATAGGGTCTTATATTCCTCTAAACGTATTGTTTGCTTAAACCGAATGAAAGCTACCATGGTTTTGAAGCACGGCAAGTAACATCGGTAAAGCGAATTAAATATCTAATGCTAACGAAAGCTACCGAATAATTCAATAGTTTTCATTCGATTGTCCAACACTAAGCGTTCCGCATCAGGTCATAGTAATATGAGTAAAGCAGACGGAAAATAGGATATAATTTTACTTACGGAAACATAGATAGTTCTCCGCACATTTTACCATTTGCAATGAGCAACAAAATTAACAAATCATATAGAACAAAATATTCGGTAAAGAAGGTTATGGTTGGTTAGGCTGCTCTTCCAAAGAATTTCAGAATCAAAGACGCCTATCACGTACCGACCAGAGAGTATAGAGGATGAAGAGGGATGTGTAAAACCCGAAAGGGAATAGAAGTGTTAAGGGTCAATGCATCGCTCACTGTTTACAATTCATTATACTGCTGTAATTGCAATATATTTCTATGTTCGGCACCAGTGTGTTGGCAAAACATGTCTGCTACTTATAAAGAACATTCACACTAATTTCGGAGCTGTAATATCAAATCAGGGTCTACCGAGCATCACACTTATATACTCGTATGTAGTAAAATGCAATAAGCACGTGTTATAGTACAGAACGGTGTGTCATGCAGAACGCTAGGCATACAGAGAAATGGATGGATGCTCGAACGAGCGGGTAGGCAGACGAACTATAGTATGTATGTTTGGATGGACGTGTGGATGGATCGATTTATTAACTCCTCCTATCATACATTGCACTATTTATGCTCCAATTTTCCAATTTGGAACACGTTAAAATGTCAGTTTAAAATTACGAAATTCCATGAGTCTATATAAAAGTAGTCATAGAAATGCAATGCGAAAAGGCAGTATTATAATATAATTATAATTTACGGTTCCAATATAATATTGTTCTATTTATAATGTAAGTTAAGAATTAATATTTTCTTAAATCGAATGGATGTGGCCTACGCTCGCCTCATACTAGTTTTATACCACATACGCTCATAATCATTATTTCGATCTAATTTATTTACACACACACACTAACCCTAACCTAACCTCGCCCAAACCTCGAAACCACAGGACCCTGTCGTTCGCTGCGGCTCGCTACGGCCTGAAGGCCTACGCTCGCCTCATACTTGTTTTAAACTACATACGCTCACACCCATTATTTCGATCTAATTTATGTACACACACACACACACACACACACACACTAACCCTAACGTAACCTCGCCCAAACCTCGAAACCACAGGATTCTGTCGTTCGCTGCGGCTCGCTACGGCCTGACGGCCTCGCTCGTTTTAAACCACATACGCTCACACCCATTATTTCGATCTAATTTATTTACACACACACTAACCCTAACCTTACCTCGCCAAAACCTCGAAACCACAGGACCCTGTCTTTCGCTGCGGCTCGCTACGACCTTACGGCCTACGCTCGCCTCATACTCGTTTTAAACCACATACGCTCACACCCATTATTTCGATCTAATTTATTTACACTCACTAACCCTAACCTAACCTCGCCCAAACCTCGAAACCACAGGACCCTGTCTTTCGCTGCCCCTCGCTACGGCCTGACGGCCTACGCTCGCCTCATACTCGTTTTAAACCACATACGCTCACACCCATTATTTCGATCTAATTTATTTACTCACACACTAACCCTAACGTAACCTCGCCCAAACCTCGAAACCACAGGACCCTGTCTTTCGCTGCGGCTCGCTACGGCCTACGCTCAAACCCATTATTTCGATCTAATTTATTTACACACACACTAACCCTAACCTAAGCTCGCCCAAACCTCGAAACCACAGGACCCTGTCGTTCGCTGCGGCTCGCTACGGCCTGACGGCTTACGCTCGCTTCATACTCGTTTTAAACCACATACGCTCAAACCCATTATTTCGATCTAATTTATTTACACACACACACACACACACACACTAACCCTAACCTAACCATGCGCAAACCTCGAAACCACAGGACCCTGTCGTTCATTACGTCCTGACGTCCTCCGCTCGCCTCATACTCGTCCTAAATCAAATAAGTAGCAAAGCTGTCACTTATCACTAAATGAGTTAATGCTACGGTAATCCCTCATGAAAATTTCTAAAAATTGCACCGCATGTGTTTATTTTTCTAATCTTTTCAACGTAATCATACACTTCAGATCCAGAAACTGGGATTCATACCCAAACTGTCGAGGGCTTATGGTCTCATCTCAAAAGGTCCCTACGCCGCCGGTACAGAGGAACTAAGCATTTAGCGGACCATCTCTGCGAGTTCCTCTGGCGCCGGCATTTAAAGAGCCGACAAGCCGCCGACGCCTACGCTGCGCTGCTGGAAGATATCCAGCTTCTCTACCCAGTACGCAAGGCAGAGCTGGCCGGCGAGCCCACAACGGCGGGAGCAACAACAACCATGGAGTAGGGTTGGGTCCAGCGATTCTTTTGCAGTAATCGATTCATACGATTCGTTCACGATTCATGAATCGTGCCCTTGTTTGCTGGTCTACCCTACTGCACGATTCAATCATGTATCGTATCCACCACGATACTGCACGTTGCACGATTCAATCATAAATCGTCCGCTTGACTGCCGCCTATTCTCACTCACAATTCTTATATGAAACGTCCCCCGTTTGTACTTTGCAGTTTGCAGACAAAATGTGCAAACAGGAGTTTGTTGTTACGATGAGGGTTATGATCTTTTTTCTTTCACGTAAAAAAGACAATGTTTGTAAAAATGCTTTCCGCGCTATTTTGGGTAATACACTTAGAGTTTCCTGAATTTGTCAATGAAACCATCCTGTGTGATTCCTTTAAGTTACGATTACATAAGGTATTATGCAAAGTAATTATGAAGACGTTATTATTATATTCTTCTTCATTTCGATGATTAGGCATTCCACCTGCCTTCGCATTCTTTACTCCCATCTTATCCTGGGCTGTCCGATGTTTCTTTTTCCTGACGATTTGCACTTATTAATTAATAGTGGTATTCTTTCTTCAATCGTGTAGTGAAGTTCATATGATCTTTTCAAATAAATTAATTTTCTTCCATTTTATCATATAATTTATAAATATTCAGTTCTATAATTTTGTTTTATTTATTATTAGATCTAATCTAGTGCATCCTTAAGTTCTTCGTAAAAAATCGTTTCCGCCCTCTGAAGTTTACTTTTGTCTGCATTTTATTATTATTATTATCATCATCATCATCATCATTCGTCACCACTAACGCACTTGCGCGGGCCAATAAGCTCTATAACTTTTATAAATACGTGACCGTGCGTGCAGAGAATAATAATTTTTATATAAATTTTACATTGGCATATTCGAGGTACTATTAATGCATTAGAATTGGCTTAGTTATATCGATGCATGTTCATTTACTTTTAATGTAGATTATAGTATATAAATTAATGTTTTTAAATTACATAATTTTAAACACTTTAATATTTTATAATCACAATGTTAATCAAACCAAGAATTCTAAAATTCTCTATTTTTCGTACATTTTGCATATATTTTGGTATTGTATATTATAATATCTACTACATTGTAATCATGCAATACTGTGTATCATATCTCCCAGTAGAGTACTGAAAATTACTTAAATTGTTAATACCACGTGCTGCAGCCTACGTTCATCCATTGGCAATGCTTACGATTCATTTTACTGCGCTTTACAGCTATTTACACAATTTGTTTTTAAGAATTTATCTTTCTCGGCTGAACTCGGTACTCCTAGGTTATGACATCAGCATCTCAACGAATCGTGTTGATCTACCAATTCATATTATGAATTCTAGCGATTTTTTAGACCTGTGCAATTCACTCAATACTTTGATCATTCCGGTGTACTACGAATCGACAGAAACTGGCAATACTTTTTTTTTTTATGCGGTGGTGTTTTTATGCTGTTTTCGTATACCATGTTACAGCATCACAAAGCTTGCCGCTTGGTAATTTCCTTGCTCATCATCGTATTCACTCGGCAACATTCGTCTGGGCTCGGCTTGGCAGCCAAAGTGCAAGCGAGAATGAATCGAGAATGTCCTGTTCACGATTCTTTTTGATCACCGCTTCATGTACGATTCTTGAGATTCTTTCCGAACCACGATTCATGCACGATTCTTAGATTCATTTTGAACGACGATTCATGCACGATTCTTAGATTCATTTTGAACGACGATTCATGCGATTCTTTCCTTGTAATCGTTCATATGAACGATTCGTTCATGAATCGCCGCATGTCTACCATAGAACCACAACCCTCGACATCAAGGAATACAACAGCAGAAATGTAAGTACACATAAAATACATTACAAAATCAACAAATAATGAACAAATCTTCCAGAATACGAACTCTGAGCACCCATACTCGTGCATCATCGTATATAGAATACAAACACCCAGTAAAGAACATGGAAGTTAGAACCTTCTCGGATTGTTACATAACCACTCTTGTAGGAAACGTAACTAAAATCAACAATTAACGTGTCGCGCTAATGCAATAATGGTGACCTTTTCGACTATGGCGAATATGCCAAACACACTTTCATCGCTTTTTAAGGTCGTTTAGCTTGCTTTTTGTGAGGTTCGTAAACGCAAGTTGGGTAAATTGCCTTAAGGCTGGTTCACAACCACCCGGTAACGGTAACCAGAACGGAAACGAGAACGGGAAGCAAGAAATTTTGATTCACAACAGCCCGGTAACGAGAACGGGAATGCATATCGATCACAGAGTGAAAGTCGATTTTGCGCATTGGGATTTCATTTGTTTTTAACTGACCAATGTCATTTTTTCACCTACTTTCAATTTAGCCGAGCCAACGTCAAAATTCGAGAGTAAACATTATCTAAATGCATATTCATTACATTTCCGATCCCTCTACTTATACCAAACTTTCATTCCTTTATTTAATGGCATACATTGTTTATTCTTTTTTCATTTCCACCGGATTTAGCTGTTCTTTGTAGCTTTTGCATTGTTTTTTTAGGTAATAGCCACTTTTGAGTTGCATATAAACAAACTACAAATGATCCCTTCACCAGAGGAACCAACCTTGATTAGATTTGCGGGTGTCGGGATGAGGTTAGGAAGCACATTTACTACTAATTCTTTCCAGTTTCATGTTTCCAGCTTGAGACTAGAGAGACTAGTGGCTGTTTCATGTCATGGCCGCTTAGAATAACCTCTAGAGTGAAGAGTCTAATATGCACAATAGGGATCTAATATGCCGTGCCCGAGAACGAGAAAGTTAAAAGTTGGGCAACTCTTCTTCCCGTTCCCGGGGCCCGGGAAGGCTTCCCGTCGGTTGTGGACACTCCCATTTGAATACATGTATTTCAACTTTCCCGTTCTCGTTCTGGTTACCGTTCTCGTTGGTTGTGAACCAGCCTGTCAAACATGTGTTCCTGGGTGTCCTACAGATGGCACTGTATCTCATTCTCTGACTTTAATGCAATGCTGGCAACATGAATAATGCCACCGAAGCCGGTAAGATAGTCTCAAGGCGTAGCCGAGAGATTGAGGGCCCTCAGCCTCAAAGCGTAGCCGAGGGATGTTTTTTAGGAGGAGAGGAGTGTAGCAAGTTGCGGCTTGATAACTGCAAAGCGACGACAGGGCATAGCCGAGGGATCTGCGCGTCTAAAACTCGAATGATTCACGTTCACAGAAACAACAACACATCACATATTTAGTGCATTTCACTTTTTGTTTAGGTTGGCAGTACCCACTTTGCATGTGATTTATTGGAAAAATGGCTACGTTTCTTGTGTTTTTGACGCGATTTGCCTATATAAGTAAAGCACCTCAAACAGGCGGGCACTTGGGCACCAGATATAGAAGAGACCACATCATGTTCTAAACTCACTCTTATGGTAATTTATTCACTTTATTACTCAATTTATTACTAATATAGGTCGGTTAAGTATGACAATTTATCCGGAAGTTTGGCCGTTGTTTGATGTTAGAAAGTCGGATTTTCAGTTTTAATACAGCCCATGAGTGATTAACATTTAAGGTTAGTACATCACACAGCATCCGATTACCTGCATTCTACGATGACTTTGCATCTCAGCACCAACTCTTTTAGTTGGTTTCTTTCCTGCTCACTGGAATGTTTTCCTTTTGGCATGTTTTCAACTTGACTAATGTAACTCTATGACTAATACTACTAACTTTAACTATATTTAGGTTATCCTGTATAATAGCGGCCTGTCTTCTGCTAGTACGGTGGTTTAAGGGGTTCGAGCGTTGCCAACGGTAGGAAATGAATGCGCGGATTAGATTGGATTGGATTCTGTGAGTTCACTAGCAGCCATTGAGGTTTGTGAACATAGAACATGTCAAGGAAATATACAATATAGTTATATATATATATTACATACATGAATATTACATAGAATACAGAACATCTAAAATAAAATAAAGACATATTATATACAAAATGAAACAAATCAGGTGTAATTTTGCACAAAATCGAATACCTCCCTACGTTATAAGGTTAACATTATATTTATAGACAAGTCATTTTAACTTTCACTAGGTTTGTATCTTTGTTCGTCTCATCATTTTATTCTATTTGGTTTGTAATGCATAGCATATACTGTCAGTTCTTAATATACATACATTTAAATAACCCATTAATTCTAGAGCAGGCAATTGAAAAACTGGCAATTGTCATTAATATTACTAATATTACTTAGAGAGCTATATATGTATTATCAACAGAATAATTTGTCATTCAGATAATTCTGCACAGAATAATATGCTTTTGAGCATAGGTACTCTCTAACAGCAGTTTTCAAGACATTCAAATTGTCAGCTTTTCCCTTAAGTTCATAAAGGAGAGTATTAAATATTTTTATGGTCTCATAATATACACCTTTCTGGAAGCAAGAAAGCTTTGCACTGGGATGATGGATGTTACCCTTTTGTCTAGTGTTTATCTCACGAATTTCCATGTTTGTAATAAATGCAGTTTTGATTGCATACATAGAATTTTAAGATTGAAAATATCTACATGTAAGGTAGGATCAATATCTTCAGTCTTCTAAAAAGATGTTTGCAAGAGTATCTATGCTATGCGTGCTGGAAATTATTCTTATGACCTTTTGCATGAGGAATATTCGTTTACTTTCTACCCAGTTTCCCCAAAATAATATTCCATATTGAATGATAGAGTTGAAATATGCATAGTATACTAATTTAAGCATATCTATAGAACTGACATTTACCAGTGCTCGGATAGCATAACAAGCAGAACTGTGTTTGTATAAGATATACGTAATGTGAACTTTCCAATCTAAATATATGTCTACTTGGGGACCCAGAAATTTAATGTTGTCTAATTTGTTCTAGTAACATGTCATTAGTCCCAATTTCTATTGGAGTATGTGGTGATCGATGGGTTATACCTTTAACAACTTTTATTTTGTCTAGATTTACAGATAGTTTGTTAGCTTTAAACCAGTGTGACATACAGTTCGAAACATAATTCAATTTAATTACACTCATATTCAAGTTTTTACTAGTCAACAGAACACTCGTGTCATTTAAAATCTATGGCATTTAAGTCTATGGTACTATTTGTTTAATCTCAATGAGACATGGCAACGCAGTTGTTAGTACATCTTGACTAGTGCACATTTTAAGAATCTTATGCACTTGCACAACTAGTACCTTATGGGGGCAAATACAAACATGATGAAATGCACTGGCATACAAAAGCTGTTCATGCACTCTATTTCCATATTATCACTAAATTTATGTCAATGCTATATTCTTCTTAATGTTGTTGTTAGACATGGCTGCAGATTTGTTCATAATGATAATTATTATGCACCAGATGATATTTCACATTTTCAGGGCTGACTAACATTTTGTGAACACCCAAAATTTATACTCACAAGTAGCTACTGATGATACCCCATTGCAGTGCTGTCGCTTTATACTGAGGCCGTGAATCGTGCATACTAATACTCTGCATGCTATCTGTTACATTGCAGGTTTTTAGTTCCATAAATCCTATGATAGTCACATGCACTCTAATGAGTACTAACCTTGTTATAATGTTGTCCAACAGAAATGAACACTCCCCTTGTTTTTTGTAGAGCTTCAGTATCAGCTGTAACCGCATAGCATATAATTTGCAAAAAGGCCCACCCCAATTGCGGTTACAGTACAACCAATTGCACCTACATTCCCGTTTTTGCTGGTATTTAATCTCGCGTTCAACAATTTGTTTAGGTTGATTTAAGGGGACAAGATAGTCTGAACACATGAAAATTACACATTAGTTGTGTCAAATTACCACTTCTCTTACAGTTTCCCAATGGTTTTTCCTGAAAGTTTTATGAATTACTCTATAAATCATGACAATTATTTCAAGTGGTTGTTTGCATTGATAGCTTATGTAGTTGAGTCCATAAAAATTATTTCATTAAGCAGAAAAATAATAAAATTTAGTCTTAAAACATGTGAATTTGTGTACCTTTTTCTCTGATACTGCTTGCAATACAGAATCACACTTTTGCATGCTTGTTCTTAGTATAATCAGCTATCTTCTGAACCTCAATTATTTAGTTATGAATATCAGTTCACTAGAAATTGAAAAAAAAAAAAAAAAGAAATTACAAAGTAAAAATGTGGAAAATTTGCAATGTTGTTGCTTTCTTAATATCACTAATATACACTTTAAACTTATGATTGCATTTCAGAAAGTTTAACTATGTGTTGTATACATGTACTGAAAATGTCAGGTCTCTATCTTTCATACTTTATAAGAAAAAGGCATTTAATTATTTTTTTTTGTTAGTATATAAATTAATTATACTTTTAATACACCTTAGCCTGGTCTAGGGCAAGTTTTTATTATAGAGTCAACAATTACACTTTTAATAGACCTTAGCCTGGTCTAGGGCAAGTTTTTAATATAGAGTCAATAGTTCTCCCGCTCTCCGTGCGGTTGCTCCAGTTCAGACAATAATTTAAATGCATACATTATTTTGACTTTTAATGTTATATACATTTACAAATTAGTAGGAATTTCTCAAGGGGGCTATCAACATTGCCAGAAAATTTCTCCTGCAATTCTCTATACAGCTGTCTACATGATTAGGTTTTTATGTATGTTGGTGCAAATAAAAAGTTGTTGTTCGGATGTGAATTTGTTGTCCGGCATTGCAGTGGACTAATAGCAAGACTTTAAGCAAGTCACACACAACACGGATGTCTTGAATAAACTTTCACCTTTGAGATGCACCATGCATAACTACAGCACAAGCAGCGACTCAAGCACAGCTGATAAGGGAAACTGGGAACACATCATACACATGTTGTGATAGGTAAATTACTGAGATAGTTGGAGTATGCATATAGCCAGTCTGGCCTCACCTTAAAAGGATGGCACTGTATTTGTAACGCCATCCTTCCCATGCAATTCTACAGTTTTGTATTTACATCATTGCATTAACATCACATTAATTCTTGCTACACAATTATGCTTATGGAATCACTGAAAAGCTGATTTTAAAATGTAGCAGAACAAGCCACTTCAGAATTTTTACTTTTAGGCTTTTAACTCAATCCACTAAATGATTACCATTTGGTCTTACTACTTTGGAAAATAACAAAAGTTGTGACATACATAAGTGCTATAATTTTTCATTATTCAACATTTTTCACAAGTCAACAATAAGCTAGCTTAAAAAGGCGATATTTACAAAATAGTTACTAAAAAACTGTGCTTAGAGTTTGCTTAATCCAGATTAAAACAATTCAAAGGTTCTCATAACTAAAGTAGGTGACAGCGAACACAAAACACAAAGTGAGCAGGTAATGTTCTGTATGTTAAACACTTAAAGTAAAGTTTTAACCTCTCTAGCTTCGCTTCTTTACTAAGAACTTATTGGAACATGTTTCAGAGACTGCTGTGTACATCATCAGCCTAGACTCACTGCCACAGTTTCTCCTGTTGTTTGTAGATGGCCTCACATGTTCTAATAGGTTCTTTCTAGAAGAATTGAAGTTGGAATAACTAAAAATTTCTCTTGTGTGTTTTCTGTATTAATAACCTTTTTGTTTTCACAAACGAGAAAAAATGAAAAAGGTGACATTCTGTTAACATGCTAGATCAGCAGCAAACACTGCATTTTCTGCTTGTTGACAATTTGGGTATTCAACAGCATTGCCCTTGCACCTAAATTTGTAATTAGCTAGGTACATAACTAAAAGCAAGTAAGTGTTCTATTACTATTGCTGTAGCCAAATATTATCATAATTAAAGATTTATTTTAGCAACAATCTAAGTAGGGTGCAGTGAGGTAATCTGTACTAATTCATAAAAGCAAAATTAAGTAGCATTTGTTTTTATATAAGTTACCTTGAAAACAGTTCATTTGATTTGAACCATTTCTTGAACAGTAAGTAACTTAAACCCTAGTGTTTATTACAGGCTAACCAAATAATAGATAAGGAAGGTATGGATGTTTAAACATTAACAATTTTGTACTTAACATAACACACCATATTACCATTGTTACTTTATACTTGTTTATGATGTCAGTTCCTTTAGTTGAAACATAATGAAGTTTCAGTTATCTAGAAGTGAAATGCATGGAAATATTTCAGGCTACTAATAACTGTTTCTTTTTCCACAGACTTGCTACTAGAGTTAACAGAACTGTTCAAATGCAGCAACTATAGTAACATGGATATCAAAGTAGAAATCAAAGAAGAGTCATGCTTTTTGGACTTTTCTTCACAGAATGAGAGAGAGCTTTTTAACAAAGACTCTATAAAGAAAGTTAAGAGTGAAACTGTTACAAGTAGCAGTGACTATGATGTAGATACCAAAATAAAAATTGAAGAAGAGGCTGTGGTTTCCACCTTCCATTCACAGAATGAGAGAGACAGATTTTCAGAACATCCTGTAATGGCATTTAATAAAGGCAGTGAAAACCATGAAATGGAAACCAAAATAGAAGCTAAAGAAGAACAGTTGTGGTCGGAAAGAGCTTCAACAGAAATTCTGTGTATTTATGATGATATTAAGGTAAGTTCTGCAGAAAAGCTGCCTAAGATTTTTTTCATTTGTTTTAGTTGTTTCCTACATACAATACTGAATTGTGGTTTGTAAGCAAATATCATTAGTTTATTTTACCATGTAAAGAAAGCAAAATTACATCATAAATATTATATTTTATAACTGTGTTAATCAAAAGTCCAAGTATTATCACCAATGGCTTTTCTGTTGAACTTAAGTATAATTTCAGTCAGAAGATGCGTCAAAAATGGAAAGGTTTTGTAGTAATTTTTGTGTATAATTAGGGATTTTCTACTATTTTAGCCATAGTAATCTATCAGATCAAAGGCAAAATGGACTTTGGATATGCAAAAATATGCAGGAAGAAGGGTGTGATTCAGTGAATTCTTTGATTAATATATTAAATAGCCAGGCAGTTTACAAACTATCTGTAAAAATAATATTAATGACCACTTAGATAAAACGGAGCTCACATAAAAACCTTGTGGGAAAGAATGTGCCCATCATGAAGGAGGAGAGATGGGCAGCAAACCTAAAATGAAAAGCCACATAATTGAAGTAATTTAATGAAAGTCATGGGTTCAAACCCAGTGGAGGGTGATAAGTTTTTTTTGGGCATTAAAATACTTAGCATGCCTTCCTTTGGAAGGGAAGTAAAGCCGGTAGTCCACTGTTGTAGATTCATAGCACATAAAAGAACTTAAAAACTACCAATCTTTCATGCCCAATATAGAATGGGATGCTAAGGACCACAGCAGTTAAAGAGCATCCATAAATAAAACTCAAATTCAATTTGATGGGCTGTTTATCTTATAAGGCAAATACTGCTGACGTGCCTTTTGTTGCATAAAGTTTCTGTTTTCCAAAACACAGGTTGTTCTAAGAAAGAACTTAAACTAGCTAGTTTTAATAAAAATTCTGCAATGTTTACACATTATAAAATATTGATATTACAAATTGTGTATGTGCTGAACACCTAGGTCCTAGTTTCCTGTGTGATGTGCTGCAAGTAAAGATCTTCATGGTTTTGTAAAATGTCTACAAACCACATTGTTGGTTATTTAATTTTTGGAACTTTCACAGGGAAGCTAAACTATAAAGTTTAAAATTAGTCAAACTACCACTCCACCTACACTATATGATCAGATATATCCGGACACCCCACAAACATAGGTTTTTCATCTTAGGTGCATTGTGCTGCCACCTACTGCCTGGTACTCATTATCTGCAACCTCAGTAGTCATTAGACATTTTGAAACAGCAGAATGGGACACTGTGGAAATCACGGACTTCGAATATGGTTGGGTGATTGGGTGTCACTTGTGTAAGAAGTCTGTACGCAAGTTTTCCATAGTCCTAAACAACCCTAAGTCCACTGTTTCTGATGTGATAGTGAAGTGGAAACATGAAGGGACATGTACAGCACAAAAGCGTACAGGCCGATCTCGTCTGTTGACTAACAGAGACTGCCGACGTTTGCAGGGGGTCATAAAGAGTAATAGGCAGAAATCTATCCAGACCATCACACAGGAATTCCAAACTGCATCAGTATCCACTCCAAGTACTATGACAGATGTGAGGTGAGGAACCTTGGATTCCATGGTTGAGCGGCTGCTCATAAGCCACACATCACGCAGGAAAATGCCAAACGACGCCATGCTTGGTGTAAGGAGTGTCAACATTACACGATTGAACAGTGGCAAAACGTTGTGTGGAGTGACGAATCATGGTACACAATGTGGCAACCTGATGGCAGGATGTGGGTATGGCGAATACCCGGTTAACGTCATCTGCCAGCGTGTGTAGTGCCAACTGAAATTCAGAGGTGGTGGTGTTATGGTGTGATTGTATTTTTCCTGGAGGGGGCTTGCACCCCTTGTTTTGCGTGGCACAATCACAGCACAGACCTACATTGATATTTTAAGCACCTTCTTGCTGACCCACTGTTGAAGAGCAATTTGGGGATGGCGATTGCATCTTTCAACACGATCGAGCACCTGTTCATTCTGCGTGAGCTGTGGCATAGTGGTTACATGACAATAACATCCCTGTAATTGACTGGCCTGCACAGAGTCCTGACATGAATCCTATAGAACACCTTTGGGATGTTTTGGAATGCCAGGCCTCACCGATCTACATTAATACCTCTCCTCAGTTCCGCACTCCGTGAAGAATGGGCTGCCATTCCGCAAGAAACCTTCCAGCACCTGATTGAAAGTATGCCTGCGAGAGTGAATGCTGTCATCAAGGCTAAGGGTGGGCCAACACCTTATTGACTTCCAGCATTACTGATGGAGGGCGCCATGAACTTGTACGTCATTTTCAGCCAGGTGTCCGGATAGTTTTAATCACGTAGTGTACTTCATTAATGTATATAATGTTAGTGCATGTTTCACAAATCCTGAATCACACTGGAGTCAGCTGAGGATACAAATGATGGTTTGTCAAACATGTCCTAATAATTAAAAGTAGATGGAGTGATAGTGTGACTCATTGTAAACTTTAAACCAACCTTTGTTTATTTCATATGTATAGAGTTAATTCAACAAAATTTCATCACCACCAAGCAAAACTAACTTTTTAGTTAAAAAGCATTGAATTTGCCTGCCCATCTACAAATTTTCACACCACTTCATTATAATTCAGAAGCTAAAATTGCTCAACCAATAAAAAATAAATAATATAATTTTTCCTTTTAACTGTTTTATGAAACAAGACTTTTGGAAATCTGCAGCTTCAGATAAATTTCCATGTTACAAAAGTCTTCATAGAAGAATATCATTTGATACTCTTAAGGCTGGTTCACAACCAACGAAAACAATAACCAGAACGAGAAAGAAAAAGTTGAAATACATGTATTCAAATGGGAATGTTCACAACCGACGGAAAGCCTTCCCAGCCCCGGGAACCGGAAAGAAGAATTGCCCAGCTTTTAACTTTCTCGTTGTTGTTCCCGGGCACAGCATATTAGATCCCTATTGTGCGTATTAGACTCTTCACTCTAGAGGTTATTCTTGTCGGCCGTGACATGAAACAACCACTAGTGCCCTCTACAGTCTCAAGCTTGAAACATGAAACTGGAAAGAATTAGTAGTTAATGTGCTTCCTAACCTCATCCTGAGTCCCGCAAATCTAATCAGCGTTTGTTCCTCTGGTGAAGGGATCATTTGTAGTTTCTTTATATGCAACTCAGAACTGGCTATTTCCTAAAAAACAATGGCAAAAGTTACAAAGAACAGCTAAAACCGATGGAAATGAAAAAGGAACAATAAACAATTTTAATGTATGCCATTAAATAAAGAATGAAATGTTGGCATAAGTAGACGGATCGGAAATGTAATGTATATGCATTTAGATAATGTTTACTCTATCGAATTTTGATGTTGGCTTGGCTAAATTGGAAGTAGGTGAAAAAATGTCATGGTCAGTTAAAAATAAATGAAATCCCAATGCGCAAAATGGACTTTCAGTTTGTGATCGATATGCATTCCTGTTCTTGTTACCGGGCTGTTATGAACCAATATCTTGCATGGTGAAGTGATTCCCATTTTGGTTACCATTCTCGGGCAGTTGTGAATCAGTCTTTAATATCAAATAATGTTTTTTATTTGCAGATTATACAAGAAGTGTTTCCGCCCCTTTTTCTAAAAATAACAATGTCAAGGTTGAAGCAGATCATATGATTTACTTGTGAAGCCTCTAGTTCATGGGTTCAAATGTAGTAGGGGTCAATGGATTGTTTCAGGTGTAAAAATCCTTATCATGGCTTCTTTCGAAGAGAAGTAAAGCTGGTGGTCCTGTGTTGTAGATTTATAGGATATAAAAGAACCTCAAGTCTGAGGTGTCTGAGCAAAATATATGGTCTTTCATGCCCAATGTAGAATGGCACGCTAAGGACCATAGAGTTGTCCTCCATGGTGTAGTGGTTACCATGCTAGTCTATTGTTCCCGAGGTCGCGGGATCAAACATGGCGGAGGGCGATGGATTTTTTTTGGGTGTAAAAATCCTTAGCATGGCTTCCTTTGGAAGGGAAGTAAAGTCAGTTATCCTGTGTCATAGATTTGTGGCATGTAAAAAACCTCAAGTCTGATAAAGCGGCCCCTGAGCAAAATTACTGGTCTTTCACGCCCAATATAGAATGGAATGCTAAGGACCACAGCAGTTAAAGAGTGTCCATAAATAAAACTCAATTTAATTTTTTGTTGCAGGATGGAATAGAAGACAACCTTTACTCCATAAAGGCACCTAGGTAAGTCCTCTGGTTTGTTCTTTGTCCATGAATTTCCAATTTCTTTTAAATTTTCTTGACACTCCTTGTTAGTGTTAGGTATGGAACTATTGTCCATATGTAATTAAGAGAGTGGAATTCATCAACCAAGTTACATTAGTGACTATCCCCAGACACATTTTCATTTTGTTCTTTAGTGTTAGATTTGGAACTGTTTACTGAACATAATGATTTAACACATTTCTTTGACCGAGTTGTATCAGAGACTATCCCCAGACACATTGTCATACTCCCTGTTAGTGATATATATGGAACGGTTTTCTCAACATAGAACACAGATCTTTGACCGGGTTTTATAAGTGACTTTCCGTAGACAGGTCATAGTGTCTGTTAGTGTTACATATGGAACTGTTCTCTGCTTATGAGTGTAAAGATTTTTGATTGAATTATTTAAGCAACTCTCCGCAGACACATTGTCATATTCCCTGTTAGTATTAGAAGTGAAACGGTTCTGTAATAAGGAGTGTAACACAGTTTTTTGATCCAATTGTATCAGTGAATATCTTCAGACACATTGTCATCTGCCCTATTAGATATGGAACTGTTCTCTGAACATGCAGAGTGTAACACAGTTCTTTAATCAAGTTATATCTGTAACTATCCTCAGAGACATTGACATATCACCTGTTAATGTTAGATGTAAAATTTCTTTAAATGTAAGGAGTATTATAATGGCCTAGATGTGGAGGTTCCTAAACTATTACATTGGGAGGTCATAAGTAGAGATAGAGTTATGCTGATGTTCAAATACTCAACTAAGCTTTCCATTAAAGAAACAACTTAATATAAATAATATAATGATTGATCAACACAAAGTGCAAGTAAGCCCTGAACAATAAGATAGTATACCTGATGCTAATTCAGTGAAGAGCTCACCTGATATGTTGTGTGCTAACAGTTTTGTTATGCATGTGTGTTCCTCGATTAATATAATTATCATATTTCTTTATTTGTTATTAATTATATGTGTATATTTCACTCAGCATATATGTCCAGTATAATAAAAATATTAAACAAACTAAAATTTAAAAGCTAAATGACCAACATTAAGGTAAAGTGTCAATAAGAAAAATATTTTACCTTTCATTTATAACTATAGAAAAATAACAACTAAGATTGTTGATCATGAATTGTCAAGGAGATACTATGATACAAAAGCACCCTTGTAGGAGATTAGCCATCAGTATTCTGGATGGGTATGATTTTATGCCTTCAGTCAATCTTCTGCAATGTATAATTAGTATCAATTTTTGAAGATTTAGAAGCTTGTAACAGTAATGTGTCATAATTTAAAATAGAGAGTTGAGGGTTGTTACACTACATCACTATGATAATCTTACTTGAACGCGTTTCGGGAGACGGCTTGTTCCCATCGTCAGCATTTTCTCTCAACTGATATTTGCCGGTCATCGTCTGGGGGATGTGTGTGGTTTGTGGTGTTCTCTGGTGCTGGGCTGATGAACCTCCAAAGGCTGTTGGGTGGCGGCAGTTCAAAATTCATTAGGTGATTCCTGTGTTTGACAATATGTATTTTTTCCCAGATGTCCAATTCATTGCTGCTGTTGATCGGTTTTAAGAGTTTTATGTTTGGAGTGATATCATGGTTTGAAGACCAGAAATGATGTGCTACTGCTGATTTATCTTGCTGCTTTTGGTAAATGCATCTCATATGCTCTTTAAGTCTTATTTCAAGATTTCTTTTTGTTCTTCCTATATATACCAGGTTACATTCATTACAATCAAATTGATATATACCAGCTGATTTATTGTTGGGGATAGGATCTTTTGTTCTGTTGCATAGTAGTTTCTGTATGTTGTGGTTATTCTGTGGAGACAGGGTGATGTTGTATTTTTTGAAAATCCTTTGAAATTTATGATGTGTCCAAGGGTGATAAGTGAATTTTCTATATGCTTGTGGTTTTTGTTGTCTGAGTAACGTAGTCATTTGTTGGATGTATTTCTGTCTTTCAAACCTTTTTATATTCTTATCTATTGTTTTTTTCTGGTATCCATTCATAGTGGCTATGTTGATAATGTGTTGGTATTCTTTCTGGTATTCCTCTTTCTCCATTGGTATATGTACTAACCTGTTTGTAATACTATTTAAAATTGCATGTTTGTGGCTTGTAGGATTGTAGCTATTATTTTTAATATAGTTTTCTGTGTGCGTTGGTTTTCTGTAAATGCCAAACGTTAGTTTGTTGTGTGCATTATTTCTGATGATCCTGATGTCTAGGTAAGGTAATTGGCCATTTTCTTGTTTTTCCATTGTGAATTTTATAGATCTTTTTTGTAAATTTAATAATTTCAAAGCATCTTCTGAAAGTTTTTTTGGAACAATAGCAAAAATATCATCTACATACCTATACCAGGTTTTGAATAGATGTGGGAAAGATTTAGTAATATGGGATTCAAAATGGCTCATATATAGTTCTGCTAAAAATGGTGAAAGGGGGTTTCCCATAGTTAGGCCTGAGGTTTGTTTAAAGATTTTGTGATGGAATGAAAAGAAATTCTGGTCCAGACATAATTTTGTTAGTTTCAGGTAATCTTCTGTTTGTGCTCTAGGTGTGCCATTGTTTAATATCCAATTTTCTAGGAGTGGTAATAATTCTTCTTTTGGTATGCTTGGGAAGAGTGCAGTGACATCAAATGATACAATCATGTCTGTGGGTGATATATTTATATTTGAAAGGTGACTGGTTAATTCTAAAGAATTTTTTATGCTAAGACTTTTGAACATAGGCATGGAGTTGAAGGTATTTGAAAGCCATTTTGCTAGTTTATATGTGGGAGAGTTTATGTTATTCACTATGGGCCTCATTTTGTTGCCGAGTTTGTGTATTTTTGGTAGTGCATATAACCTAGGTATGATGGGAAAATCTGGTTTAATTCTGGATTTTTCGGCTTTTGTTAATGTTTTGGTTTCTATCAATGTATTCTGGAGTGACTTGGTGCATTCTTTTAATGGATTTTTGCTGACTTCTATGTACTCTGGGTTATGTAGTAATTGCATAACTCTAGATTCATAATCTTCTTGGTCTAATATCACTAATGTGTTTCCTTTGTCTGCTTTGGTGCATACTACAGGTTTTGACTTTAGAGATTTGATAATTTTTTGATGTGGTACGTAGTGGTGTTTTTGGGCTTGTATCTGGTGCAATATTGGTTCACACTGTGATTGTATTAAACTTTTATCCTTATCTGTAAGGTGGTTGGAGGCTATTTCAATATCAGCAACAAAGTTTTCTGTATTTTTTGTGAAGTTGAAACAGGTTTTTAGGCCATTGTTCAAGACTGATAGCTCAGTGCTGGTGAATGGTTCTTTTGAGAGGTTAACTACATATTGGCCTGTGGTAGGTTCATTGTTTAGGTTATGTTTATATGTTGCTTTCCGTTTTTGGTTATGTCTAGGAGATTTTTCCCGGTATTCCAGGGAGTTTTTTTGTTTGAATATAAGGTTGTTTAGTTTCTTTTTCAGTTTCATTGTTTTGGCGCTCATTTTCTTGCTAAGTTGCGTAAGGAAATTTGACCGTAAATTTTCCCATAAGGGTATTCCTAAAACTTTCGGTAACCATAAGTGTAATTCATAGATTCTAAGGTCCAAATCCTGTAAATTTGCATAATGTTTGTTCTTTTCTATTTCAATTACTTTCTTGTCTGCTGCTGTTAGATGGTTTACATTGTGATTAAATTTTACGTATTTTCTAACGAAGTTTGGCGTAACTTTGTGTTTTAAGTAAAGATTTAGGAATCTTATGTTTGCAGCCGTGATTTTCTTTTTGATTTCTAGTTTTAAGTATAATTTTATGTCCTGTTTAATTCCAAAGTTTCCGTTGAATCTGTGTAAATCTGTGCTTACCTCCATATTCTTTAGTTGTTACGTGCGGCAATATCGGTGTTTATTCTTTGCTTCTTATAGACTTGTAAGTCCAATTTTTGAACATTTAAAAGCTTGTAACAGTGATGTGTCATAATTTAAAATAGAGAGTTGAGGGTTGTTACACTACATCACTATGATAATCTTACTTGAACGCGTTTCGGGAGACGGCTTGTTCCCATCGTCAGCATTTTCTCTCAACTGATATTTGCCGGTCATCGTCTGGGGGATGTGTGTGGTTTGTGGTGTTCTCTGGTGCTGGGCTGATGAACCTCCAAAGGCTGTTGGGTGGCGGCAGTTCAAAATTCATTAGGTGATTCCTGTGTTTGACAATATGTATTTTTTCCCAGATGTCCTATTCATTGCTGCTGTTGATTGGTTTTAAGAGTTTTATGTTTGGAGTGATATCATGGTTTGAAGACCAGAAATGATGTGCTACTGATGATTTATCTTGCTGCTTTTGGTAAATGCATCTCATATGCTCTTTAAGTCTTATTTCAAGATTTCTTTTTGTTCTTCCTATATATACCAGGTTACATTCATTACAATGAAGGACATGAATGTTTTTCAAATGCTGTGTTGGGTTATAAACGAAATTCTGTTAAATAGATCCCTGCTCTCCCGCAACATTGGAATATTGCTTATGTTTTGTTTGCTTTGCATTCTGTTTTCAATATTCTTTATATCACCTTTAGCCTAAAACCTGTATTTTGTTTTTTAAGTATTAAGGAATTCCATTGCATATAATAGAGTCCTTTATAGTTCCCACAAGGGGTGTAGGTTATCAATCTCAGGATGTACTGAAGTATTCTGTTTACTGGAAGGTTTTTCAGTTTTACAGCCCATTATAAAAATGTTTTATTTTCGCAGAATTAGCACATGTGCATTATGTTTATGGAAATACAAAAAGGGCATGATATCTTTATGCTGAGACAACAACTACGAGAAACAGGAACTTTCCAAACACAAGAGCATTGTTTGGAAGTTCAGAGAAATGTAAGAACAGAGGCCCTAGAAGAGGAGGTTCTTGACAGGATTCATATTTCTCTGTCCACAAGCATAAGAGCAATAGCACATGCCATGCATTCAATCCAGTCTTGGATTACTAGAATTCTACACGAACAACAACTATATCTGTATTATCTCAACTGAGTTCAAGCACTGGGGCCAGATGACTTTCCATCTCAACTACAGTTTGTCCAGTGGTTTCTTCATAAATGCTTTGATTAACTAAGATTTCTTACAACCATATCATGGATGGACAACAAGGTTTTTACATAAGAAGGCCTGTTTAACACACATAACTGACACATTTGGGCACAGAAAAATCCTAGAGCTATTAGAGTTACAAATTACCAACATTGGTTTGCATTGAACATTTGGGCTGCCATTGTGATTGACACTCTCATAGAGCCCTATTTACTACCTTCATGTCTTTGAGCCACACTTACCTACAGATCTTGCATCATATTTTGTCAGAACTTCTGGAAGGTGTACCTTTAGGAATATGCCAATTAATCTGGTTCTAAGGTGTTGGGGCATCTGCACATTATACCAGTGACAAGGGATTTCCTAAGTATGATGTATCCTGATTGCTGTATTGGTAGAGCAGCGCCATAACCAGGTTTTCAATAGATCCAACTCCATTGGATTTCTTCCTTTGGAGGCTGCTCTGACTCTTGTGTACGAGACGCCAGTTAATGGTGAACAGGAGCTGTGTCCAGGTTGTTTGTGCATTTGATACTAATTATATGCAAGGGATTTTTGAAAGAACTGGCAACCATTACAACATTATCAACTATGCTCCAAAGTAGTCAAAGTTCAACAGTTTGAACATATTTTATAAACACATATGCACTTTTTTTTTAAAATAGAGAGTTGAGGGTTGTTACACTACATCACTATGATAATCTTACTTGAACGCGTTTCGGGAGACGGCTTGTTCCCATCGTCAGCAATGATGGGAACAAGCTGACGATGGGAACAAGCCGTCTCCCGAAACGCGTTCAAGTAAGATTATCATAGTGATGTAGTGTAACAACCCTCAACTCTCTATTTTAAATTATGACACATCACTGTTACAAGCTTCTAAATCTTCAAAAATTGAACATATGCACTTGTTCAATTCTTGTTTTGTCCTTTGTTTAACTGTGTTAGAAGTCTTTTAAAAACATATGTTTATCTCATTTAACCTTTCTAAAGTAATTTGTACGATGGTGGAGAAAATTTGACCACCAAGAAAAGTATTATTTGCATATGTTATTGACAATAGCCCGCATTCACAGCTGTAAATCAGTTAGAAAAAAGTTTTGACCTACTTCAGAGCGCATGGATTCAGTGCCATATAATTAAAAAATTACTAAATCAATTTAAGAGAGTTTTGCATTGATGAGACAATGGTCACTTGCATACTCACACTTCACTTTTTTGTTGAATGGTTTAAATTACAAATGTTTTCAAGGTCTGTTGACATTCTCAGCCGTTTGGTGGCTAAACCCCAAAGTCTGGCCTTCTTAATTCATTGGCTGACTTAGTCCATGCTGCCATCTGGTGGTAGAATGACAAGCTTTTACCAACTTGCTCGTTGGCAGGATTTCAAAATTAATACGTCTTGAGCATTTTAAAAATAGCTTTTCCCATATGGTTAGATTTAATGCTGATGTGGTCTGTATGAGGATTTTAATACTGTCAGCTGTAATATGATTTTCTTTCCAAAAATGAAATGCAACTGCATACTGTGTAATTGTTTCTGTTTAATTTTTCTTTAATGTTCCTCTAGTCTAGTATCCAAATTACTATTGGTTTTTCCAATATAGTATTTTTCACAGTTATTAAATTCTATTTTATCTATTCCTGACTTCATCTTGTGGGATAATTTATTATTAAGTGGCTTATTAAGCAGATGTTTTTAATTAAAATTTTTATGGAGCCAATGTAATGTTATACTCTGTAAATATTTTTTAAAATTTCTTGAATGCCCATGGGTGGTATGTAAACTCCCAGCTTTGGGGCTTAGTCACCAAATGACTGAAAACGAGGTCAACAGACCTGAAAATGTTTCCACTTAAAACCATTCAACAAAAAAGTGAAGTGTGAGTACGTACATGATCACTGTCTCATTAATAAAAACAACTTCACTGTTAATAGTCCTTCTTGTCAATATAATTAAAGTTTTCCATCATTTACTTTGAATTAATTTTCCTATTCAATGTTATTCAGTATTTTATGTGAGCATATATAAAAGCATAACTAACACACACACACGTATATATTTTCTATTTGTTGTTGCTAGCAGAGATTCTTGTCATTTTTATCCTTACAAAATTGTTTAACATACCTGGGATCCATTGCCACCTGTATACAGTTTTATCTTTGTAGACTGCTTTTTGAAGATTACACTTTACCCAAAATATTTTATTAGCTTATGACCATAATCAGAATTGACAAATTCTATATTTGTCATACAATTGTTTTCTTTTATTCTTTAATCTCTGTTTAATTGTACGTTTAATTATAATGGTTGTATCATGTACATAACCAATTGCAAATTGCAGTGCTATCATTTCTTGTTACTACAGTTTTACTTTGATGATCTAAATAATGATGAAACTAATATTTTGTGAAAAATAATTACAGGTAATTTAATAAGTTATACTCAATTACTTCTCATCCTCATTATATCAGGGAGACAGAAAACACACATTTTACAATAAACGTCAGATAACCTATTACCTAATCACCCCACATTACTTATATTGTCACAAACATAAGAGTGTTTACCTTTACACGTTTGGGAATCATAATACTTTGCAAAAAACATAGTAACCTTTCGTATGTATTGTAATGAAAAGAAGCTAGAAACAGTGATGTGTATTGAATTTATTTAAAGGTGAGTCGAAATTGTAACACTAACATCACTTAAGTTTACTCACTTTAGTTAAGTGAGTAAACTTAAGTGATGTTAGTGTTACAATTTCGACTCACCTTTAAATAAATAGTAACCTTTACTTACATTTACTGTAGTGTTTCAAATCAGTGAACCCATTTCATTTGTACTTGAATACATGATAACAGCACATCCAGATTCCTATAACTGTGTTTCATGAAGTAATATTATCTCTGATCATATTCATAACAATAACCATTCACATTTCTTTTCTGTTATTTTGGGATTCCTGTTTTGTAATAATTGCTGATATATTATTCTTAAATTTCAGTTTATACAAAGGCAATATTTCCAATTATACACCAGATTTGTTCTCCAATGAAGACATAGGAAATGACAAAAGTTTCAATATGAGAAAAGGTAGTACTGTATGTGAAAGTGTCGGAAAATACCAGAGTCAACAAAGTGATATTATAGGTATATCTTCAATAGAAACAAGTGTTTGCTCAGAAACACCTGATGATGTGAAGATTGTCAGCATGGCTACATGTTTGAAAACAAACACTTTGCTTCAGCAGAGCAAGATAAATAAAAAAGGTAACAATGTGGAGAACTGCAAATCAATCTTGAGTTGTGAGTACAGAAAGGTGTATAAATGTGATATTTGTGAGAAGAGTTATAAATATTTGTCCCGTTTAAAAGATCACAGATTGACTCATGAGAGAAAAGAAGCAAACAAGTGTGATGTTTGTGAGAAGGTTTTTAATTATTTGTCAGCTCTAAAAAGACACAAATTGATTCATGAGGGAGAAAAACCATACAAGTGTAACATTTGTAACAAGGTTTTTAATCAGTTACCACATTTGAAAAATCACAAATTCATTCATGAAGATAAGAAACCACACAAGTGTAATATTTGCAGCAAGAATTTTCTTCATTTGCATAATTTGAAAACACACAAATTGATACATGAGGGCATAAAGCCACACAAGTGTAACATTTGTAACAAGGCTTTCACTCAGTTGCAACATTTGAAAACACACACATTGATTCATGAAGACAAAAAGCCTCACAAATGTGACATTTGTGACAAGGCTTTTAGGCATTTGCCATATTTGAAAACACACAAATTTATTCATGAGGTCTCAAAGCTGCACAAATGTAATATTTGTAAGAAGACCTTTATTGATTTGCCGAATCTGAAACCACACAAATTGATTCATCAGGGCTTAGAGTCACACAAGTGTATTATTTGTAACAAGTTTTTTGCTCGGTTGCGAGATTTGAAAAGACACAAATTGATTCATGAAGGCATAAAGCCACACCAGTGTGACATTTGTAACAAGTCTTTTACTCAATTGCAGAATTTGAAAACACACAAATTAATTCATGAGGACATAAAGCCACACAGGTGTAATATTTGCAACAAGGGTTATACTCAGTTGTCAAATTTGAGAAGACACAAATTGATTCACGAGGACAAAAACCCAAGGTAGTGTAAGGTTCTGAGTAGAGCTCTCTCAGTTGAACACTTGAATTAATTCACAATGACTAACTTTACTTTACAGGAGAGTGATGGTTGTAAGCAGCACTTCACTTGTTTTTAAGCTTTTGAAAGAATTAATTTCATTCATGAATACATAAGGTCGCAATTAGGTGAAAATTATAAAAGAGCTTTGTTGAGAATTTAAAATTGTATAAATCCATTTATGAATGGAGAAAGGTGTATATAATGACTGTAATGTGTTGTAAATAATAATGTAATACTTCACTACATTTGGGGCTACCATTGTTTTAAAGTTACATTTATGCTAATTGTGAAAGCTTAATTCAACATTTGACATTTAATTGTCTGACCAGAAGGTATAGGGTCATAATGTAAATTTAAAGATTTACTATAAAGAAGGTGTAGTCAATATTGTGTCTTTTAACATGACTTTAAATTTTTAAAATAAAATGCAATACTCGCTCAGTGACAAAAAGTGAAGTCCATACATCGCTTCTTTGTGCTGCAGAATTTGTCTATAATTTTAGAGTTGAAACCAGAGCCTATCTATCAATGCATGCCCGGGTATTTTGGAGGAAAAATAAATATATAATCATTTATTTTTTAATATTTTTGGAGGGATTTATTTTATTTTTATCATACAGTAAACGATAACAGTAAAATAATGTCCAAATGTGGTTTGAATTCGCTTCTTAGAACATTAAGTGCACGTAATTCCACAACACCTAGATGTGTGGTGCTGTAGTAATCTAGGAGTTTTATGATGGCAGCTCTTGCCTCCAGTTCACGAGGGAAATAAACACAACAAAATGTCTGGTCAAATGTAAGAAAGATGTGCAATTGGCCTAAAGATAAATTATAACACCGTCAGATACTAGGGAATGGTTCCACAGCTCAATGACTGTTTTTAAAACATCTGTAGTCATAGTACCATTAAAGGAGTAAAGGTTACACTTCAGGAATCACAAACATTTTCTAATGCCATAACACTCTGTTGCAGCTCCCCTAAAGTGATAGGGGTGGTGCGCTGACACATCGAGATCAAGTGTAATCACGCCACCTTGATCGGACCTGGGTGCTGCTGCCTAAACTCTTGCGTTTTTAGGGGTATGGGGCTAGTCACTGAGGGTCAGGGTCAGTAGTTTAGCTGACGGCTGTCTGCTAGTATGCCCTCTACAAATTAAATTGAGTTTCATTTATGGACGCTCTTTAACTACTATGGTCCTTAGCGTCCCATTATATATTGGGCGTGAAACACCGGTAATTTTGCTCAGAGGCCTCTTTATCAGGCTTGAGGTTCTTTTACGTGCCGTAAATCTACGACACGGGACAACCAGCTTTACATCCTTTCCGAAGGAAACCATGCTATGGATTTTTACGCCCGAAAAAAATCCATCGCCCTCCACCGGGTTTGAACCCGCGACCTTGGGAACTAGAAGCTAGCACGGTACCACTAGTCCACGGAGGACAACTATGTGCTCTACCCTTGGCGCTGTTGGGGAAATAGCAAGGGGTTCAGAAGGAAAATTGAAAGTGGAAACAGAATACAGGGAGGGTGCAGGGCAGTGATGCAAGTATGATGGGGGAACGCAGACTAAAGCATCTAAATCTCGCTCAGTGGTGGTGGTGCCTAAAATGATGGGGTTCACCACTTTTACTGCATTATGATATTTACCTTTCCAAATGACTTTATTTTCTAAATCATTTCAAATATACTGTAGTTCTAAAATTACCTTAAAATGATCCTGAAGACGATGGGGTTTAATTTCCTGTAGAGGTATGTTTATAGAGAAAGTCCATCCTCTTTCCTTTTTTGTGGCAAATCTGTCTATGACTCTCTTGTTGAAATCTGGAAACTTGTGGATCATTTCGTTTTCAATGGATAGCATGGCAAGAGCAGGCAGCCTATCTTCATCCATGGTGCTTCTAAGAAACGTTTTGATCCACTTCAAAGTGGAGAAACACCTCTCTGCTTAACATGTTGCCTTTGGGATAGTAGCTACCCATTTCATAACCTCTCCAAAGGGTTCTTGAAGGTTATTTTCAATTAAAAACTTGGGGAAGTGCTATAACTACCAATTTCATGACCTCTCCAAAGGGTTCTTGAAGGTTATTTTCAATTAAAAACTTGAGAAGTGCTATAGCTACCAATTTCATGACCTCTCCAAAGGGTTCTTGAAGGTTATTTTCAATTAAAAACTTGAGAAGTGCTATGGAACTTTTCATTTCTTGAAAATCATCTCGAGAATAAATGATCTGCAGTTCTGTTTTCAACTTAGATTTATTTAAAAATGGATAAGACTGCACAACAGCAGAAAGCATTTTTTCAGGAAATTTATTCTTCAGTGAAGAGAAGAGTTGCTGGTCAAGTAAATTAGAGGCCAATAGGTGGCTGGAGAATTCAAACCTTTGTTTGCTCTACTGAACTATTATGTCACATACTTCCCTTGCTGCTACATTCACATCTTCGCATTTTCTTTTAGTTACATTTGGTTCTTCCTCGATTATGATGTTATTAACGTTGTCTCTAATTTTCAAAATTTCACATTTGAATGATCTATTGCTTGCTTTATTGATACAGGATCAGTGGTGCACTTTTGTAATTGACTGTACAAGATATCCACATGGGGTATTATTTTATAAATAATCTCTAACCAAAAGGAAAATTTTGGCTGTTTCTGTTTCAGCCTCAGTCCATGAGCTTGATTCACAGTTGTCTGGTTGCTGGCGTCTTCAATTTGTTGGGGACATTCTAGAATGGCCTCTTTATTTACATGAACTATAAGAACCGTTTTGGATTTAAAGTTCCATCTCTTGGCTGATCCCTGAGGTACTTTTCGCTTCACAATTGCATCTAAAACAGCCACTCTTTGAGGTGAATGAGAGAAGAATATTGGAATCTCTGGAATAGTATTGAAAAACAGTTTTACTTGTTTATTTTTACTGGTGGCTTGGGCAAGAATAAAGTTCAATTGGTGAGCATAACAATGCACATAATACGCGAAATGATATCTTCTCTTATGATTGTACTCCTGTGTATTGGCCAAACATGACAGTGGCGCCATCATAACTTTGAGATGTTACTTTTTCTTTCTGTTCTTGTACAACATCGGCGAGGACATTTTTAAGGCAAGCTGCTAAGGAGGAAACGTCACTACCAGGTGGATTTAAAAATGTCAAAAATATTTCAACAGGCCCTCCAGTAGATAACAGATAACGAAATACTAAAACCAATTGAAATTTAGAAGATACATCAGAAGTTTCATCTGCTATCACAGACACGAAATATGTCTTGCCTATTTCAGCATTAATTTCCTCATGACACACATATAACATACACTCTAGCAAATCAATTTGTATATCTTTGGATATGGCCTTAAAGACTGTAGCACTATTCATGTGCTCTTTTACAACTGCATCTAAAGCTGAAGTAAAATTTATTAGCCCTCTGAATATTCCAGGATTGTTAGATTCTGCTGTTTCAGCATGTCCACATAAGGCAAGTTCAAACTCACCGCAGAACTTAATACAATCAATTATTTTCGAAAGAACATAGCGATTTTTCCTTACGTTGTCATTGTGCCTTTTTATGTTCTGCCTGAAAGCTTAGCTAAACTGTTGCCTAATTTCCGTTTTTTCAAGGACTGATAAATCTAAATAATCATTCTTATGTGCAATAGATTCCTCGTGCTTCTTAATTTTCTGTGTTAGATGACTTAGATCTGACACGCCATGGCCTGTCCAGTTTGTATCTTTACCCTTAGCAAACAGTAAGCACGGAAAACCAAATAGCTTATTTGTAGAAATGCAACCGCAAATCCAACTATTTCTTTTGTATATATTTACATTAAAAGACCTGCAGAATGTCTTACCTCGGCTGGTTTGCGCTTGTTTTAAATCGAGCTGACGTATTGGCCTGCCAAGCTTCTTAATTTTACACTTCTCTTCCAAGCTTAAAGCTGTGAGGTTTGTTTTTAAAAGATATTGAACGTTGTTCATTCTTCTTTGAAAACAAACTCGAACAGATGAACATGCATATGAACACTAAAGCACAAGTATATAACCGAATACACTTTCAAATCTATTATTCAGTAAACAATGGTTTAACGATTGTAAGAAAATCACCCTGTTACAATGAAAACACACGTGTTAATGCTCCGGTTTTGTAGCCCTTATGGTTTGGATTAATTTGTGCGCTTCCTTTCGAGTCCGACTCGCAGCAGAGCTGGTTGTTCCACCAGCTCAAATTCACATTGTTAGTGACGTTTCCCCTTACCCCTCCTTGCCGTAAGAAACACCATTAAACTTATTCTCGGAGGCTCAGAAGAGGGATTGAACCTGGGCAGCGCGTTGGAACGTATGCACGCTATCTCAAAGACTTGAACGTTTTGTGTATGATAGAATAATTTAAAAATGCAAATAAAATGAGCTAATACGAGAAAAAAAGGAAGAATGATTATGTAAATTATAAGTTTATATATTTTAAACATGTGAGAAGAAGTTTATTAACAAACATGGCTCTGGACCAAAGGACATTACAAATTAAGTAAGAGATGTACTTACCTGAGCTGAAAGGGCGGTGCAGCATGGTGATTGGGGAGTATCACTAATAAAATGAAACTTTATAACACGTGGGTTTTCAAGAAACCAAGTGACTCAAGCTTCCGCCGCATCACGAGACAGAATTCCCCGAGTGACCAAAACCTAGCGTGTTTAAAGCGAAATGCGACCACTCAGGCACTCGAAAGGTTAACCTACTGACGCAACTCAGCGATCTTCAGCTCATTACCCTAATTCTGGCACAGAGACTTCTGTGTGTCGCCAATTGACTACTGTATGGTAGCTTATGTTCTGAGTTTAATAATTTAGGATTGTATGACCAAAAGTTATACATTAATTATTACAATAATGCTGCTGCCAAATGCACCGTGACGTTACCCTCCCTCCAGTAAAAGCAGCCGTCCACGGCAGAAACCACGCAGTACAAAAACATGTCACAAAAAGAAAACAAGTGAACCAATACAGATGTACATAATAATAAATAGCCAGGCGAAGCTTATGTTCAAGCAAGCTCTAGACAGCTTAGGAATACCAGGAACTCTAAACTTAACCTTCGTTTGTCCAGCATGGGGTAAGCCTGGATAGCAACATTAAGTTCTCTCACACACATACACTCGCTCACGCTCTGGGAAAAGCCTTGACTATTCTTCAAACTTGAATCCACAGATTTGCTGCTTCTAGGGGATCTAGGTCTTGGAAACGATCACGACTTCACTATTAATCCTATGGCAGACTTCCTTTGCATTGGAAGGTCAGCAAGACTTATCTTCTGATGCCTGCCCTATGAGGTTTTCACTGCTGTATTTGCCATATCATTGTCGTCGATTGAGGCCCTTATATTATTAAGAAGTTGTATGAAAGCGAACGCTGAAACTTTTACAGCATCGACTGATCTTGCTTGCAATTATCTGTACATATGATGCGTTACTTTGTGAAAGGATGCTAGCCGAAAGAGGAGTTCTTCTTGTAGATTCCGACGAACTTCAAATGTTTGACAACAAGTTTGGTCGGATAGTAATTTCTTCAGGGGCAATCGGTCTTTCACGCCCAATATAGAATGGGACGCTAAGTACTACAGCAGTTAAAGAGCGTCCATAAATAAATCTCAATTTTCCAGCGCCAATAAACCTTCCAGTGGCAAGGCTTTATTTTCATACACGAGATTTACGGTTCGCGGCTTAACATTTTGTGGCCCACTGGTCCTTCGCACCACTGCTGCCTCTAATTCGGAAAGTCATTCTGGCAACCTTGAAAACAAGGCTGAAAAACCTGACAAATTTAAGCAGAACAGCCTAGGCGACTGGTTTTCTGAAGCGGTGTGTTCCGTCGTTAAATTGGTGCGCGTATCATTGCACTTAATGACCATTAGGACACACAGTTCTAATTTTTGCCTGTACGTTGCCTTCACAATTGCACGTAAACGAACCTCAAGCCTCTGAGCGAAATTATCGGTCTTTCATGGCCAACATAGAATAGGACGCTAAGGACCACAGCAATTAAAGAGCGTCCATAAATAAAACTAAATTTAATTTAATTACAGTTATACCATTGTTGTAGTGTGATAATTTTGTGTGGTGTAGACTTGAACAAAGAATCTATAACATGATATTAGAGTATCTGCATTATGCCCTTCGGGATTTATGGCACACTGTTTTTCTCATAGCGCAACATCGATACGAGCTGTGTCGTTTTGGAAACATGTTTCACCTGCCACCACAGCAGCAAACTCAGTCTGCTTTATTAATTCTTCCGACATTACTTCACGACAAGTTTCCAACTGACGGTCCAGCAGCTCATTTTGGATGGACTTTTAAATCCCTTAAGAACCTCGTCAGTCATTACGTTCTACGTGTTCTTTCAGTGCACTGTCTAAATCAGAAAGTAACGAGCGAGGTGGCACCGCGGTAATGTGCGCGACTCGCATTCCAAGGCTCAATTCCAACCGACCGTCCACTTTGACCTATGGGTTATCCATGGTTTTCCCGGGTCGATAGGCAAATGCTGGGGCGGGACCTCTTCTACCACGACTTTCCTATATTCATTTTATTTACCCATCATCTCTTTTATTGGCATGTGATTCAGAGTTGTAGGACCTAGAGACGGTGTTCCGGGAGTGTGCACTTTGTATATGCTTCTTCCCTGACGTCTTTGGGGTCGCTCAGATAGGACCCGCCTCCGAGTGAGCCCCTACGGGGTGCTGGAGGCTTGTTGCTGAATTCGGGTGGCGTCGGATGCGTTCACCCGTCCATGCTTACGCCAGTCGTAATCCGGATCTGATCGCCCTTCGGGTCTCTCCCCTCACCCCTCCCTCTCTCTCTCGGGTCACGGTACAAGCAAACCCTTGCCTCGGTTGAGGGGAACCTCCTTTCCTCTGTACTTTTACATTTATATAAAGAAAATCAACCCTAAAAAGACATCTCCATGTTTCTGTGTCATCGTGCGCTCTCAAAGCACCGACTGTTTTATACAATCAATAATTTTGGATAGTACGTCATGTCTGCTTTGTTTTTCTACTTGCTGATTGTGTTTCACTGTCGCGACTTAACATTGCTGCGATCTTAGCATTACCTAATAAACCAAGATAAGTTTGTTGTTTATATGTTTTATCGTTTCCACTATGTTTCTTTATTAATGTACTGATATGCTCAGGATCTTTCACCCCCCCCCCCTCTATCCTACGCATTATTCTTCCCGAATAACAAATATGGAAAAATTAACGTCTTTCACGCCCAAAATAGAATGGAACGCTAAGGATCATAAGACTTAATGGACGTCCATGTATAAAACTCACTTTATTTATTTATTTTTACAGTGTGTAAAATGAAAATGTGACAACTCCAGTTGTAACATGCAAAGAGTTAATGGAACCGTCGCAAGATAGCGGACAGTTGGCCTATAGCGGTATCAGATCGAGTAGAAGTAAACACATATGTTAATTTATTTCCGCTTTTACAACGGAGTTATTTATAGGTTTGGTGAACCTGTGTAGATCCAGGTACATCACAGCTAGGAACACACCGAAGGTTCTTGACCTTGAAGTGTTGTATGTAAGCAAATATAATGTATAACTTGAAAGCATTACACCCTACTTCGATAGCAGGTGGACCAGAATTATCGAAAATTAAAGGAAAAATCCCAATACACACACTCACACACACCAAGTCACCTCGCAATTTAATGAAGATATTAATATACAGAAATCTGAGTTACATTGTGTTTTCTTTTACATCGAAAGCTGTACTTTTTAAGCAATCGCCGCTCTTGTTAGCGCACAATCAGATCCTCGAAAAATTCTGATCCATAGTTTAAAACTGAGGAGGTTGAAAATCCACTTTCCTCCTTGTTCCTTTCTAATAATTTCACATGTACCTTTGAGTTTCAGTGAACTACAGGTTGTTTAACATGTTTTATACGTCCTTTGAGCTATAATGTTACATTTGACGGTTTCCCATGTGTGCTGAAGTGTTTCTTGCCAAATTTCGCTAAAAAGAAGTTAATTGTAATGATGATTTTGATGCATGAACTCTTCTTCATTTTAGACAATTGTCACGGAATATGTGGAATAGTCCCAATAAAACGGCCCGTTGTGTTAGCGAGGACAGTATCTGTCACACTGCCTGACGTCACCTATACTCCGTGCGGTGAGACGATTGTTCTGTTGTTTACTGAAACCCTCTGCCTGGTCATGAGTGACATGTGCATCTTTAAACTTAAATTAGTATCAGTGTATCTAAATGTAACCGGAACTGAATTGTGTAAACAAGACGCTGCCAACCTGTTTTGTCCAAGGGTGTAAATCAAAATACGACAAAAAAGGTAGTGTTCGTTTCAGGGGACCCAAGGACAAAGATGAGTCCTCAAAATGGGCTAAAGCGATTCCGCAGGAAGATTTACTATTGTAAGATAAAAAGGATTTTAATGAAATGTTCACTATAAAAACAGACTCTCTCATGCTAAAAGGTAGAAATTCCTAGAGTGTGCTAGAAATTAAATCCAGGAGCAGTCTTTCATATATTTCATAACTTGCTAAAATATTTCAATTCCTATAAAGTGCATAAATGACTTGCGGACTGACAGAGTATTCAGACAAAAGATCCAGTAACATCCAAAATCAAAAGACGAGAAAAATTACTTTCTTGATGAACCCTGCTCTTCTCAGACTGATAGGTTAGATGAATTAGGTCTTAAAACAGAATATCCAGCTTAAAAACAAACTAAAATTGTTAATCGAAAATTAGTTCGCACTAAAGTTACTCTTAGCACTGCGAACGCAAGAATTACTCTCCTAGAAAAGAAAATTAAATATGCTTGTCAATATAAAACCTTTAAATACCCCAATAAATAGGAAAAAGGTGATTACAGATGCCATGATTAAGAAACCTCAAATTCAACATTTACGTGGATGAGGTACAGCAATGATTTTACTTTAGAGAGTTGGTTATTGATGCTATTTTGGAATGTCATAAAGATGAAAATGGTGAAAATATAAGATACGGGTTGGTAATTGTTTATGAGGTGAAACTCGGGGAAGAACTTTATTTTAATAATTCCACACTCAAATATTCGGGTTTGTTGACTTTGGCGATGAATGGTAAACATCGCTAATCACCCTCCTTCTCCAAAAGCAGTGCTTACATAACCGTGGTTTGCCTTACTTTTTACTTGGTACAAATTGTAAAGAAATGGTTACGAACAATTTATTCACGTCATTGTATTTAACGCTATTGCAGCAGTCTGTGTCATAGAGGCAGCAAGACGAAGTCGGGGAAACGAAAATCGTAAAATAATCCTTACATTGTTAATGCATTGTTTACAATTATTGTATTATCACCTTGAGTTTAATTGAAGCTTGTCAACTATGTGACCACAAGTGCAGCATACACATTAATTGGAATTATTATAGCAAATTAATTAAATAGAGACCTATGTAATAATAACTGAATACCTAACCATCATTATTTCCTTAAATGTGCAAAAGTAAATGTTTACATGCGAAATTATCTGGAAATTCTGTAACCATGCAGAACACTTCAAAGTTAACGTTTTGTTTTTGGCTTACCCTTAGATTAACAATAAAAAACATGTATATGTTGTTCTAGACTTTCTCTGGCATCTCTCCCATCTTCAGGATGCTGCACGCTCCCGAAACGTCGATGTACCAACTTCACCTCATCTGGCTTGCAGCCCGAGAACGTCTAGAACATGTTCGCCGCCAGGAAAGCTTCAGCTCTTGTTTAATGTATATATCGTCTGCTTATAAGTTTAATCTATAATTTTCTCTTGGAAATTCATGAAAAGTTAACGCAGGGCCGTTATTTCTGGAGCTCTGTTTACAACGTGGCACACAGCATAATTTTTACAGAACATATATTAGAATAATATAAGCGTAACTATACAGGGTGGACCATTTAAGTTGAGACTGTACATTATCTCCAAAACTAAGCGTTGTTCTTTGATAAATGCTGCTTTTATTTATGGTGAAAGTAAATACCATTAGTCGTGTTTTGTTTGGAGGGCTATGACCATTTTAGGGTCAAATTAGTTTTAATGGGAATCTACATTTAGGTTCAATTCAAAATGACCCTAAAATGACCGTCACAACGTCCTCCAAACAAAACTCGATTAATGGCATTTACTTTACCCCATCATATAAAACAACTTTTATTCAAGACACTTCCTTCTACAACGCTTAGTTTTGGATATATTGTACATTCTCAACTTAAATGGCCCAACTTGTATATATATATATATATATATATATATATATATGTGTGTGTGTGTGTGTGTGTGTATGTGTGTATTGTTTTATACAATTCTCTGTAATACAGTTTCAAAGCTATCCGGAATCTGATACTCTGAAATAAATACCTCGTGGAAGGTGCCAGTTACTAAATGTAATGTTTTCAAGGATTACAAGCTTATATCCGCTTACAGCAGTGTCGCTCTTGCGCAGTTATTAATTGTGTATTATTTAGGCATATAACTGTCAATGCTTAATTTACCACGATGCGGCAGTTGCAACGCGACATGAGACACGAATTTACTCGTGTGACCGCTTCAAATTTTACACAGATTTACTCCTCAAAAATCTAGTGATCAAAATATTTAAGCTTCTCCAGCGGGCTGTCGTTCTCAGTGGTCAAGGTGTACCATGCTAACTTCTAGTTCTCGAGGTCGCGTGTTCAAACCCAGAGTTGGGTGATGGATTTGTTTTCGGAATAAATATCTTTATCATGGTTTCCTTTGGGAGGGAAGTAAAACCGATATCCCGGGTCGTAGATTTACGACACGTAAAAGAACCTCAAGCCTGATAGACCTCTGAGAAAAATTTCTGGTCTTTTACCCCCAGTATAGAATGGGACGCTAATGAACGTAGCATTTATAGAACGTCCATAAATAACATTCAATTTCATTTTTCTCTAGCGTCTGCTGCTTCAACAAGAACAGCGACAAACGTTGCACGCTATTGAACAAGCTTTCCCTTCTTTGGAGGCTAAGGTTAACTGTACGGTGAAAACTTACGCCTTTAAATTTTACTTTGGAGGACAGGAATAACTTTTTGTTCGGGCAGCTTTTATTCCTTGGAACTTGTTAGAGGCCTTCGGGTAAGAGAGCACCTTTGAAGGAGAGCACCTAACCTATTTTAAGACAGCTTTATTGTTTGATATCACTTTTACTACGATCATCTTCTTTTATTATTACCTATAAAAACGGTGAAATGTGCTGCGAAATTATTTCTATTAAATCATATTTCTTTATTACTACAAATGGAATGAAGAGTGTCTATTTTCTCATATGTTTCGGTTTACACTTGAAAAGTAAACAAACAGAATATTCGCTTTATAAGATAAAGCAATCATTCTGAGAAACTTGTTGCACAAATCTTGTGTTAAAATTAGCGCTCACAATTTACAGTTATATTTTCGAAATTGGAACACGAACGTATGTTCGGGAATAGCTGTGTTATTTAGGTTGTGGTGACAAGATTCAAGCAAAATATTCCTAATATTTGTAAAGAACATTCGAAATATTATTTCACTGTTGTGAAGTGAAATATATATCATGGATTATACCTCCCCACTAGCTTCCACATCCACTTATATGTAAAGCAAAATACATTTCAAATCTAGAATAGAAGAATGGCGTTTAACAAAAACTGCTGGATAGGTAGATACATGTATGTAAGAACGGGCGGATGGATGCAATTTTAGATTGATTGATGGGGTGGTTTATTAATGTCTTAAACCATACGTTAGTACGTTACACTTATTATGCTCTAATATAGAAGAATACAAAATACTACTTTAAAATTTATCTACATTTTAAGGAGTCTATATAAAGGAAGTTAGGAAATATAATGCTACAATTCCAGTATCATAATACAATTCTTATATACAGTCCAAATTGTTCTTTTTACAGTCTAAGTTGAACATTAACATTTTCTTTATCTCAATAAAAGAAGTGGTTGAGCCGATATGTCAGCATATTAGATTCAAAGTGTTAAGTTTTTACTTTCTCTACTACGTATAGTAAGTATCGACATCGAGATTTCACCGGAAATACATGTTTTGAGATCCCTGAATCCAAGAAAAGCATTTTTGGAAACATTTCTGTGTGTCTGTGAGCAGCATAACTCAGAAATGAAGTCATAAACACCAAACTTGTATTTAGGTCCAGTATCTTCCAGGGATGCGACACGAAGGTTTTCAAGAAAATCCCCCACCCCAGACTACCCTTTACATGGAACATTTTTCGAAAATTTTAATTTTCTCAAACATGGCTCTAATGACTTTGAATAAAATATATGTTTAAGATATTTTCATGACAAATGACATGTATATCTCGAAGTTTCTGGGAATGTCTCCAAAAGTATTCTTCATTGTGAACGACTTTTGCATAACCATAAGAGATAGACAAAATTTTACTACACAAAAAATGTAGATCGCGTTAAAATGCACAATTTGTCATATACATTTTGTTGTTGTTGTGGAGTGAACCATTTTCGAGATATTGCTTGTTATTCCCTTAAATTTTCCAATACTTATACTTTTGCTCAAATTTGTTATTCATTTGTTTTGTCCTGGTAATGCAAAGAGAATGGAATACTCCACATAGCAACCAGCTCTTAAAACATTTGACTATCGCTTAAAGCCTACCAATTCCCCTTGCATCTACAAGAAAATTAGCAATAAGATTAACATCTCGATATCTCGATTAACATGAAGCATATGGAGAATAAGCGTTTGTAAAAGTAGTTTGTACAAGAGTAGAGAAAGTCATATGAGTGTAACACATCAGATTTTTTTTGTATTGCACTAGTATACTATATGGTAGTTATAATGTTTGTATTCAGAGTACACTATCCCTTCATTACATTATTGTATTTGCTGTTATTACACCTGCATTTTATTTCTGTCGAGTGCTGTGATAATGGAGACATTCATTTGTTGTGAGAAAATTCCTTACTAATGCTATCTTAGCATAAATGTCATACTCCGGAACATAAACAGGCGGAATAAGGTACAATTTGGAGTTCCTTGAATATTAATCTGCACGAACTCCTCAAATTGACACCTATTATTACTCTCATTATTCACTTTTGGGTTTGAAATAATGTTTTACAAGTCGGGGAGTTATCCCACAATACTTTTCCATATCTTAAACCAGAATGCACATAAGCAAAATATATCCTAAGTGTCGATCCCCACATTTTCTGGCAGTATTCCAAAATTACGACATGTAGAATTAAATTTACATGTTAAAGTGCTAACATGCTTTTCCCATTTTAAGTTATTGTGGATTCAATTGCCAAGAAATTTCACATGGACAGTGTTTTCAATTTGTTTTTCATTGAATTTATTAGCTGTTGGTTCCAAAGCGATTTGGTTGTAGTGAAACATCATACAATTTTGTATGTAGATGCAAAATTCCTAATTTGCACTTTGCTGAATATAATTTGAATGACAATTACATTTGCCCGCCTCTGAAGATTTATCCTTTTTTGATGACTAGCTAACGTATTCGTCATTGCATTGGTGTATTTGTAAATCTCGAATGACGATTTTACTAATTTCATTTACCTGCCCTCATATTCTTTATGGTGGAACAACCCCCTTTACCTCTTATATATAAACTGGAACAACCCTGTGATGTTCCTAAAGAATGAAAAATAATCTTTATATTCGCGGAAATGGATACGATATATTGGTCAATATCACTTTTAACAGTTTCTTAACCTTCTCCAGAGAGTTTTCCAAGATATAAAATGCAATAAAGCGTCTTAAAATATATTTGCCGATGAAACAATTTTCGTAATGGTGGAGGAAGTTATTACTCATGTCATAATACATTAAATTTTTAACCTTAGCCCCTTTACTTTGGTCCCATCGTTATTTAAGACAGATTTCACATAATAATACGGAAATCCTTGACATTACTATAAAACGAAATAATGGTTAAGCTGATGAATTTGAAGAATTTACACTCCCAGGCTTCCAAACTAAAGATTTTATAAATTGCACCAATAAAACTGTCGCTCAAGTTTAACGCTATTGGCAAGGAAATTATGGGAATAATGACGCAGCTTTAACAATAAATATACCCACCACTTCCCTCTTTCTGTATACTCTCTGGTGACAAACGTTAAACGCTATCCTTTTTAAACTAGTTAAATTTTAAGCTTAGTAGGTAGAATTAGACGACCGAAAAATTCAATGCCATAGCCGGGATTTGAACCACGGATCTCCCGGTCTCCGTCCGGTTGTTCTAACCTTTGAGCTACCATGGCAACTTGGCCACATCCAATGATTCGCATTTCTCCCGGTAAACCACAAGGAGATCTCAAATTGTACTGAGATGACATACCCCATTGTCGACCTACAATGTTGTAAGTACTTTAAGTCCTGGGCTTCATAGTTTCAACCATTATTAGGTAGTTCATTCATTCATTATCTGTTTACCCTCCTCTTATATATAGGACTTACACCCCCCAGGACTTACTGGCGGGTGCCTGGGGTCAGAGGCCCGTCGAGGAGCAGACAGCACATCCAGGATGGATGATCAGCCCGATGCCTGGTATGGGATGAAGGAAGTGGATGAAGCGAAATGTTCGTGAAATGGATGAAAGGAAAGGTGATGATGGAGCAGTTGGTGGAATGAATGGCGGGGGGAACTGGAGAACTCGGAGAAAACCCGCCCAGACGCCGCTTCGCCCACCACAAATCCCACATGCAGGTCCCTGAACCCGGTCCGCCTCGGTGGGAGACGAGCGGTCTAACCACTCGGCCACGGCGCCGCCTATTAGGTAGTTAATGGGATTAATTGTTCTTTCCACAAGCTGTGTGTTGGAGGGGTTGGAAAGGTAGAATCAGACGACTGAATTACTGCTTAAACCACGTGTTATATTGTGAAGCCTCTTCTCTCCATACCTCATTTCAACACATTTTGTTGAACAAAGGGAGAGGAGAATAAATTTCGTCTACAGAATATTAATTTTAGCTAAAGTCAACTCTTCCTTTGAGAGGCAACAAATGCGTAATATTTCCCTGCAGTTTATTTTATATGCTTGAACATTTACTAATGCGTGTTTTTGTTACGTTTATGCCCGGTTGCAGGAAAGCAAATCAAAACTGATCGGCGATTAAGGCAACTTTGATTGGCAATCAAGAAAATTTCTGTTGCAGAAAGGCCAATCAGTGTTTGATTGGAGAGTATTCTCTCGTCAGATTTGATCAGCAGGTTTTTGCTGGTTATTGGCTTGATTGCCAATCAAGAGCGCATTTGCGATCGAAATGCTCAAACCTAACCTATAATTCCATTAAAGTTTGCTAATGCCTGGCATGTGGAATTATCATTCAAATAATTCTACTACAGATTGTTGCCTTCCTCAACGAAATATTTATAAATATTGTACTATATATTTTTTTCATGAATATTCAACATTACATTATAAAATTATTATAGTTAAGAAACCCCCCCCCCAAAAAATGCCGTGTATAACGGAGGAAACAACGTTCCTTGTATTAACATTTTACAGGGTTTTTTTTCTTTTTGTTTCTATTGAGAAGTTTAATTTAACAGCACAGAAAAATAGAATGGTAAACTAACCTCCCAGAATAATCAGTAAACTTGCTGAAAAGTCGGCAAAGTTGTGAACCGAAAACCATGCAGGTTGTGTTATAGCGAAACGTGCTTGCCACATATTTACATTAGTTCCGAGTAGTTTGCTTTTGGTTACGTTTTACTGTACTGTAAAGCCAAGAAAATGGATTCTTCTGTTGAAGAGCTCTACGGGGAATACGAGAATCTAATATTAAGAAGGCACATCAGAGACAGACAAGAATTGTTCTTTAGCTACAACGATAGAGAATTTGAACAGAGATTTAGGTTAAGTAAGGACTTTTGTGTATTTTTACTTTCAGCAATTGAAGAAAACTTGACTAGACAAACTAATAGGAACTTCCCACTTTCTGCAATGAACCAACTGTTAATCACACTGAGATTTTATGCTGTTGGGACCTTTCAGGCTGTGTTGGGTGATCTTTTTGGGGTACACAAGTCAACTGTTTGTCGGGTGGTTAGAAGTGAAACCCAGAAATTGCTTTATTATCGGGACACCTTATAAAGCCCCCAGTGTCAGACAGAGAACGACTTGCAATCCAGAGAGAGTTCTCAGCTATGTCTGGATTTCCAAGAGTAATTGGCTGTATAGACTGCACCCATAATCCAATCCAGTCACCAGGAAGAAATGAAGGTGAACTATATAGGAACAGAAAAGGCTTCTTTTCCATAAATGCACAGGCAGTCTGCACACCATCTCTAAGGTTCCGGAATATAGTAGCCCGTTGGCAGGGTTCTACTCATGACAGCACTGTATTTTTAATGAGTACATTACGTGCCAATTTGTTAACCAGAGTTGGGAAATGGGATTCTGCTGGGTGATGGAGGCTATGCATGTTCCAATTTCCTGCTGACTCCTCTAGCCCAACCCACAACAGAAGTAGAGGAGTTCTATAATTCCACACATATATACACAAGGAACTGTATTGAGCGAGCATTTGGAGTTGTAAAGAGGAGGTTCCCATGCTGACGTTGGGGCTCCGTTTCAAGCTCAGGAGGGAGCAATCAACAACTTTAGAATGCATAGTTGCATGTTTCACCCTCCATAATCTTCTGGTGGAAAGAGGAAAGGATAACCCCCCACCTCCTGATGAGGACCTTATTAGAAGATTCTACCCACAAGTTGTTGGAGATGAAGCAGTCTTGGGAAGGAGGAGGAATGGAGGAAATGAAGTCAGAAATGCGCTCATACACACATTTTACAGCACTAGCAGAAAAGTGAGAACATAACATTTTTTTCAATGTAAACAGTGCATATGCATTTACTGTTCTGGTCTCTCACCTCACAGGAGTTCTCAGGGAAGCTATTGTAAAAATGAAGTTACACACTGAGTACATATTAGAAACAAATGCAATTCATTAAAGCACACAAAGTATAAAAAAAACACAAAAACATGTGATGAAATTAATTTTTATTTTGTTTTTCCAAAATATTTTGTTTAATCTGGAGCTCAACTTGTGCCACTTTCAAATTTGTTTTTAAAATTTACATTTCAATTTGATCCTTATTTTGTGGCACTTTCAAATTTGTTTTTAAAATCTCCATTTCCATTTGATGCTTTTGAAGCATCAGTTTGCACATTAGTTCATTAAAATCAGTTTTGCTTGAAGTGTAATCTTCAAAGCAACTTCTTTTTGAATTTGATGGTCTGGCCTTAAACACTCCTGCCTGTGCCTCAGATTTCTCTGCCCAGATGGTTGGAGACACAGGAACTGAAGTGGGGCTCTTAAAACATGTGGTTTTTGTTGTAGGAGGCAGCACAACATTTAACGGAGCACTATCAGCAGCCAGGGAAGTGTCGCTAGAAGTTGGGAGCAGTGCAGAGGTTGAAGGTGCCAATTTTAGTTCCACTACAGGTACAGCATTGTCAAACAGTACCTCCACGAGGGACTCCTGCGAAAACACATAATTTATTGAAAATTACTGTTTTTATACTTTAATGGCATTACATTCAAGAAATGAGAGATATTTGTTTAAGAGAATTTCTTTTCTTGTAACTACAATGCAAATAAAAAACTTTTGTTATCATTGAACATAGAGCATACTTATTAACATTAATCACATTTATTTCCCCACAACTGAACTGCATTAAAAATTGCATCAGTGTTTTCATCAAAATGCTACAAAGTGTATAAATAAATTCATGGCAAAAATTAAGAATATGATACAAAGATTTTCACAAAGGTTTTCCTGCCCCAACATATCCTTTATATGGAAATGTTTCTGTTATTTTGCACTTGCTCGCAAGTCTGTAACGCATGTTGAGTAAAATGTCCTGTTTTAGCTATTAACCTGAAAACTAGATGTATATTTTTGTTTCTGGAAATTGCTTGAGAAGTCTTATTAATTCTCAATAAGTTTCAGAGAATTTTATGTAACTAACTGTAAAGGGAGAGATTAAAACTTACTAGAAATGGACAATATCTCAATAAGGAAAAAATGTACAAACCATTAAAATACAGTTTGTTTCTTCCTTGGCTATGATATATACATTTGAATATTCTTTCTACATATTATGCATAAATTAAGCTCATCATAGTGCTTAATTTTATCTTATAAATAATGGAAAGATAACTGATAAAGCAGAAACTTTCTTTATTTGTATCAGAATGACCTAAATTATTCTTACCTCGATTACATCAGCTTCCTCTCCCTGAAAAACCCTGTACTGCCTGTTGCTGTCTGTCGGATTATCATGAGAGGCAAACTGCACCATCAGCCTGGACACTAACCTCTCTCCATCTGCATCAAGCTTCCTCTTAAACGTGCCACCTCCAGTTTTGTAAAGCTCTGCCTAAAAAATAATAATAAATAAAAAAAATACATATCAGCAAAATCCTATACACCGGCTTTTGAAAACAGGCATGATTAGTGACTCACTCTACAGCAAAGATGTGAATGCAAAAGCAAACTGAGGCTAAGCACTGAATGTATACTCAAATAGCTAAGAGAATAGAACATGTGCTCTCAAGATTAAAATAAAGACTATGCTGAGAGTTACAATGATGCGTGTTAATAGTATTCTGCAGAATACTAAAATGAGTATATAAAAACAGAACCAATCAAGTAGATTTTTATTCCCTGCATACAAATATCTATGCAACATAACATTTAACAAACTTTAATTATTTGTCTTTAAACCAATCATTTTTATACTTTTATTAAATAGGTTTGCTAATTACAGAAAATCAAACTTAAGGATGTATTACAGGATTGTGCTTAGTTCCTAAGTAATTTGCAAACATTGAATCTGTTATGTTCACTATTTAGTTACAATCAACATTTTTCTGCATGGATCTCTAGCCACATAATGTTATTAACACACAGCTTGCAAAGCTTAAAACATTTACAGCAATGAAACGTTTTGGCTTAAAACACGTGGCTTTGGCTTACTGGCTTAAAACACGTAAAAATATACTCGTGGCAAACCTAACATTCAGAGGTTAGGTTTGCGACGTTACAAATAATCGCAGCAATACGTAATAATAAATTCATGTTGTACCTACCTTATCATCAGCTGCAACCTTCTTCAGCCTACGGTTGTAGTTTTCATAGGCTACTTTTAGCTGCTGGGCACTTCTTGAAGCCTCAGAAGTAGCACTATTAAATTCTGCGGCAATTTTTTTCCACGCATCTTCTTTTTGCTTTACCCATACGCCGTCTGTTTTTTGTTTTCAATGGTGTCTAAATAACTTTCCACAATATTTAGAAGAAGGGTCCTATCATTGGTACAAAAATTGGCTTTTGGACGATACATTTTATTTCAGTTGAACAAGAACAAGTCTCGCTTGCGAAGCTTACAGTACAGAACACAAAACAACTGAGCTTCGTCTGCCAACTAGTGATGGGTCGAAGGAGTCGGAGTCGTTTCAAAGGAACGCTTCCTCCTTTGGAAGTGTGAAGTAACCATTCCACTATTCGGAACTGGCACTTCCTTACTTCCAATCGCTTCCAACTCCATCGAAGTTACTTCCACAACAGTTTTACTTCCATTCCGCCGGTGTACTTCCAAGACATTTACTTCCAACTCCGTCGGAGTTACTTCCACTTCCAATTGCATCATTCCATTAATTCCATTGCCATTACAATATCTAACCAGCATTGCGTTATGCGTATTATTTAGAAGTCGCTATAGCATTGGATATAATTTCCTTTATAGTGGATGAGATTACATTAATGCAGCCTGCGTCACGTTGCAATTTAAGAAAGAATGTTTTAAGTAAATTAAGTCAACAATTCTGACTCAAGTACTGATGAATTCGGATTTGTGTCATTTATGCAAAATTGATGTTAAATGTCCTATTGAGTATGGCAAATGCAATGAACGCCTTTAGTTGAACGTTAATGCAGATTTATACGCATAAACTTTCTACCCCCCCCCCTGATGTATGGTTCAATACCAATTATCCTTTGAGAAAAGGAATTTTTTTTAGTTATATTTCATCTACTTGTACTTCCCACGCCATGTAGTAATGATTTTAATAAAGGAATATTGCAGTAAATTGAACGTTATGTGCAGAATTCCAAAAGCACACAGAAGCCTGTTTTTTTTCTGTTGTAATCATTTAATTCCGATTATGCTTCTATGAGAAAATTCCAATTTCTGGTTACATGTCTACTTAGTACTTCGCACGTATGTAGCAGTTATAATAATATAATATTGCAGCATGTCTGTAGGCAAATATTGCATTTTAACTGCCTAAAGCAACATTTTATGTTGATTGCCAGTTTTAGCTTTAAAATTAGTAGTGAGTACATTAACAGCACGAATTATGCATAATTACCCATTTAAAATATTTTTTCATTTGTTATATTGTCGCTGTGAGCAGAATAACTTTTTTAAACAAGAAAACTGTTAAAACACCATAATTAGCGACACAAAGCTACAATAATATTTAATTATGAATTGTCATACGTCACATAACCTCATTTTAAAACAGCTGAAGATGATAAATGTTACTTCCAGTTTCGCCAACCTCATTTCTGTTGAAAATGTTGGTACTCTACATTGCGCATTTTCCTTATCCGCTTCGTTGTTGGCTATCTGCCATGATGTAGATTAGTAGTCGTCAACAGCAAAACAGCTGATAATTCTGCATATACAGGTGTAACTAAGACGAACAATTTGTAATTTGCATTATTTTGTATTTGATAACCTAGTTTTTTCACAAAGTTAGAGTAATACCTTAATAATGTAAACTATTAAACTGCCTTAAGGAGGTAAACTTTGTCCCGTAGACTTAGGGTTCAGAAGGATAAATAAAAATAAATGCAAATCGAAGCATACCACTTTTTATTACATTCTCAAAACGGTCCGCTTCACAATGACATAAAATTCAGCTCCTAGAAATAATATTTAAATTAATTTCCCAAAAGAATGTTTTATATTTGCTGAAACCACATTTATTGCCAAAGAATTTACCTCCACACTGTTCATAACCTAAACGTTTAACACGCAATAAAGTAATGTTTTACGAAGTATCTAGGCATAAATTTCAGTCTTAAAGCCAGTAATGGAATGGAATTACAAATCATTCATGTATGTAGGGTCTACATTACTACATATGATGTTACCAATATTACTTTGTAGTTCATTATACAAAGGGGATAAAAATACAACATACTAGCGTAGAACTACAAGCCATTAAATCTTATGTTTAATGTTCAAATCACTTGCTTATGTGACAGGAGACATTAATTGTTAAAGACATGTGTGGCATCCCGTTGTAATGCTTCCTCTTCATAGACTAGGGGAAGTCATTCTGGAGTAAAACAGTGGAAGTATTTTCACCAATACTCCGGAATGAGGAAGCGGAAGAACTTCCAATGGAACTACTTCCTTGAAACGATTCCGACTGCGGAGTGGAACTGTTGGAAGTAGTTCAGATAAAGTAACGCACTCGACCCATCACTACTGCCAACTGTGGTTATCAAAATGCACTGTTGCCACATCACTTTCGGCAATCAGTTGATAAACATTCACTGATTGGTGATTAGTGTTTATGCAACCCAACGAAAAATCCAATTGATTAGAGATTAACTGATTGTCAATCAGAGGCGATTTAATTTGCCTTCCTGCAACCGGGCACTAGAGAGAAAAAGAAACACTTACTCTAGAAGCTGCCGATCCCCCACCACCCTTTCTTATCTAGGAAATTAATGATGTAAACATAAAAGGGTAGGACTCTTGAGAGGAACAAATTCAAGCTCTTAATTAGGTCAGTTTTACAGAATATGAGGTACGTAGTATTTGAAGTAAGAAAAATTGTTTACAAGATGCAGATATATACTTCTGAATCTGTATTATACGCACACAAATACACACACACACACATATATATATATATATATATATATATATATATATATATATATATATATATATATTCTTCTCTATATGGAATTGATGGTGATGTCAGATGAAACAACATGAGACTCAGAACTTCACTATATGTTCTTCTTAAATGTCATGTATTGTTTTGGGTGTTAAATTTCATTTCTAACTTTAGCTGCTTTATATGAAGTTTTCAAATTCTTCTATAATTAAAAATGTCACAAATACAAATGAAATTAGGGCAGCTTTTCTGGATACAAGTAGAAGCGATATATAATAAACACACAAACAAAAAATGTAAACAAATAGGCTTATTTGTTTACATGGTATAGCATTTGAAGAGCGCTGGAGGTTAATTCTTACGTGGCCCTTTGTCCCTTACATATAACAGGGGCGATCCCGCTTTAAGGGATGAACTCTTATCTTTAATAACGTTTCATAACGACTTCTCATGTTCGTTTTACGATAGTACTGTGCAATCCACAAAAACAAACTTTTCGTAATACAGTCCCTAATTCGAACACATTTTAACACCTTAACATACTAAGTATAGTTTATATTTATGGTTAGCTTGTTTTCGCTGTACATATTTCAACTCTTCATTAAAACCAACTAACGCTATGACTTTCGATACATAACCTGTCTTCTACCTTACTAGGTTTTCAGGATATGTTCCAGTTTTAAACATCGAATGCGCGTTATTTAGTACTCAAAATTAAATAAGGTACCACTATAAACTCCTATACACAATTGCTCGGTGATACGAAAATTCAGCTTTATTTTTATATTTTGGGCATTGTTATTTTATCAGCTGACTTCCATCTTAGTTTCAAGCCTCAGCAATCCGCATGGCAGAGGTCGCGCTATTCGCTATGGAAGCTTGGCACTCGTTTACCTACGGGTATTCCGTCTCCAAGCGTTTGTCACAGGTGATGGGTTAGGGTTGCCAACACTTCATTCCTTTCCCCGTCAGGCAAAAAAAGTCCCCAAAAATTCTAAAAATAAACCATTTCCGTATTTTCATGTAAAAATGAAGTTTGCTTTAAATATATCACTCGTTATTTGTTAACCCGCAGGAACAACACCCAAAAATGTGCCCAAAATAGACAAAACAGGGCATATTTTCAAGTAAAGATAAAAGGCAATTTACTCACCGGTGTTGATTAAAATAACACGTCTTCCTCTGCCTCCAGTTAAGTGTTGGGTTGGTTTACTCCTCGGTACGTGGCCGTTGTACCAATTTGCAACAGAACATTTTCGGCTAGGACATATCATAACAGTAGTTTTTCACCCGCTTAAGTCCGGCCCGCAGAATGAGAATTGAGTTAACCATATTGGTTTTAAGCCTATGTCTAAGGGGGTTTTCACAATTTTGGGCATACTAAATACTCTTTCGGCGTTAGAGTTTGACCAAGGTAAGACCAAAAGCACCATTGCAAAGCCTGAGAGTTCTTTAAACGGATTTTGGGAACTTACATCTGTATATGATGCGACCTCTTGCCAAAATTCTATTGTATTGCTAACATTTTTCCATTGAACAGTGTTAAACTCGATTTTTGTTATTTTAGTTTCAGGTTATTCAAATTCTTGAGCTAGCAGGATTATACTTTCATTAATCACTTTCAAACTCTTTTCAAGTGCAATTAAAGATACTTTTGTGCAACATCCCAACATTATTCGGCATTCGCCGCTAGAGTTCCTCTGCTAAGCAAAGCAGAAAATTCTCGCACCTACCGCGAAATACCTTTTCACGTTCAGTACTGATTTGGTTTTGTTTGTTCCAATCCACTATCCAAACTTCTACTTATGGCCAAGATAAATTTAGGGGATTTGTGTTTTCTAACCTCCTCGGGGAGCAGATCCCTCTTATAACCGGAAACAACATTCCGTCTCGTAAGGCCTACAATTAGTAGAACTAAATCTTGGAGAAGCTTTGAAGGGTCTGCTGTACTTGAGTGGAATGATTTCTTCACTTTCTGACATTCTTCAAGTTGTGGTATAGGAAGCATAAGACAGAGCTTATTGGTGACATCATAGCATATGCAATGAAGGAGTTCAGGCGTGTAGCACTTAGTTTGAAGTCTGGGTATCTCAAAATGTGTCTGTAGTTCAAGCCATTGATTTAGAATCCGATAAACAGTAACTCCGATCGATAGCCACCTTGTATTTGATTGTTATACAACTTTAAGGGGCTGGCTCCATCATTTATTGCTATAAACATGTCCCTGTATATGACTTGTCGAGAAGAAGACTTAGAAAACCAAGTTTCCGAAATTAAAAACTCAAGGTTTCTTGGTAGCATTTCGGCAGCAGAGAACACAACTAACCGAACTGAATGGCAAACACAGGGGATTAACACAAGGTTAGAAACCACACATTTCAATTTCTGGTAGGCACCATTGTTAATGCCCATCATTACTGAAGCATTATTGGTTCCTATTCCTCTCATTTGTTTGATGTCTAATCCATAATCTGAAAGTAAAGACTTTATTGATCTAGTTCAATAATTCCGAAGAAAGTGGATATAACAGTTCTTAGTTGTTTTGAAAAGTATACAATACAGACAGCCAATAGTTAAGTGACAGAAATATCGTAGACTCGTCTATAAGAAGATTAAAATGGCCAGTGCCAGTGTCATTTTGTAGTTCTAGTTTAAAGTGCTGGTAGAGAATATTCCTAATTAAAGCACTACATTTTGTACGGTGCAGCCTTAAAAGAGATGCATGGTCAGCACTTTGGAAACATTTCTTGGTTAGATCTAAAAGATGATCAACGGATCTCATTGAGCAATGTCTAACTACAAACAAAGCATCAGACGCTGCGCGATCATACAAATGTTTGATAGGTTGAAATGGTAATTTTGACTGTCGTGAAGTTGAAAAGGGTTCTGGTCTTTTTAAATGCTTTTTTACTTTTTCCGTGAAGAAGTAAATCTGACAAGCGCACATTCAGATTGGAATGACAACACTTGCACAGCGCATTACTAGGTTCACCGGACACCTCTAATAACCAATCCTTGAATTGTTCGTTACTTAACCATTCTTTTCTAAACTTTTGAACATATCGCTTATCCTTTCCTGACTGTTAAACCATAAAACAAAAGGCACCAGAGACTGAGTCTTAAGAAACAGGTACACAACATTCAAATGTCGATGTAATGGACTCGCTGAATGCAGTTAACTCTGATAATGAATTCTTGAATAAAGGATCACGTTACAAACTGATTTAATATAAGGAGAAGTCACAAACGCTGTTGATAAATAGCATTCAGCGCACTTAACTTATCGGAAACGCCAATGCCGTACATTGGGCCACTATTGAGTGAAGTAAGCTTGAGGAATCTCTCACGTGGATGCTATATCAGGTTTATATTTTATTGCAAGCACCCGGGCTAGCAGTATAATGTGGTGTAGTGGTTATCACGCTAGCCTCTGGTTCCCGAGTTCGCGGGTTCAAACCCGGTGGAGGGCGTAAAAATCCTTAACATAGCTTCCCGTCTTAGATTTGCGGCAAATAAAAGAACCTCAAGCCTGAGAAAGATGCATCTGAGCAAAATTACCGGTCTTTCACGCCCAATATAGAATGGGACGCTAAGGGCCACAGGAGTTAAAGAGCGTCTATAAATAAAAACTTAAAAAAATAGCAGTATAATCATATTCCGTATACAGATAGCAGATGTTGAATAAACGGAGTGACAGCAAATTTATGCTACAATAACCTAATCTACACCTTAGGCAGCACAATGGTGCTTTCTGATGTGTAATCCGAGTTGTGATGCAATTGAGTCATTCATAAATATAGGTATCGTGGACCATGCAGAGATACCCAAATAAAGATTTGTATGCGTCTCAACTTTTCCAAAAAAATGCAACTCATTTTTTAAAATTAAAGAACCTGGAAACATCAGTCAAAGACTGAACAATTCCCAATAATTTCCGTAAAAAAAATCCGTCAAAACCCATTTTTATCCGTCATACAACTTGAAATTCCGTCAATTTTGATGGAAAGTCCATCAAATTGACAACCCTGTGGTGGTTTCAACAACCAAATGAAAGGACAATGCAGCAAGGAGACTAAAATTGCCTCTTGAGGGAAAAGAGAGATAGTGACCCACAATTTTTATTTTTTGTGGCACGGCCAAATTGAATAGCAGCATGTACATTAGACGGCGTAAAATCTCGCATTGCGATTGTCTGTTGTTGATTAGCAGGCAACGCATATGGAGAGAAATGCAGAATTCTTGATCTATGAACGCAACGCAATGCGTTGAATTTGCAAACTCTTGTTTTGCGTAATGGTTGGGTGACTCTGAATGCATCCATTAAATAACATGAGTGCAAAGTGTGCTTATGCTACGTCTGCGCTTGATTTCATTGTGAATGGACACTAAGTAAAGCAGAGGGTGATTTCTTCATTTTACTTACCTAATGAAGAAATATGTTCTCAGTATATTTCACTGTAGTTGAAAACAACAAAATGAGTTGCACATAAAAAAAGTAGCAACATCACTGAAAAACCCATCGAAAAATAAAGATATTTCAATATAGGTTAAGTTGCTCCTCCAAAGAACTGTCTCCAGAACGTTAGGTTATACAAATAAAAACAAGCTTTTGCTTGCGAGTGCAAGTAAGTTGAGAATCGAGCATCAGGTCGGCGTTTGGTATAAATGCAAATTTCCGATCTTTGTTAAGTAATTGGCATCATCTACCACGCTATTGTTCAGAAACCTTCACAACAACGCTTCAATTGAGTAAACAAGTTGCCTATTCTGTCAGGGGGCGATTTAAATCTTTACTGCACTTAAACATCCATATTCAATATTCTTGTTAAGAATTCTCACATGTAATAAACCTAATAGAGATAAAGATTTGAAAGAACAGAAATGTAATTAAGATTTGGTGAATGAAATAGAAATTGAGATCCCCATATTGCTTTAATTCATGATTACATTTTATACATTACTGGAATTACTTAGTGTGATATTTTACATAAATCTTAATCGCCTAGTTGCAGACCATATCAATAATGATGCAAAAACACAAGTACAAAATAATCTAATTTCAGCATATCGTTCCCTAAATCACAGGTACCATACTATCCAATTAAGGCAATTTCGGATTAAATTTTATACTTCAAGGACAAATAGTGAAGTTAAGATATCAGAGAATTGGGAATATTTAACCTAAGGGAAAGAATAGCAGAATACCGGAAAAATTGGTACAACCATGTTTGCAGAATGGAATATGATAGGATTCCCCCCAAAATTATAAACCAAGAGAACTACGAAGCCCAGGAAGACCTGCTAGAAGATGGATGGAGGAACTTTAGTTTGGAGTAGGAACATTGGTCTAATTTCTGTTTGTATTATGTTGATGTTAAAGAACATTCACAGTGATGTCAAATCTATACAATAGGGTATATCTCCTCACTATGATTCCACGTCGCTCTTGTATGTATACACAGCATTTTTATATACTAGCCGCGATACTGAAGTAACGTTGCAATTTCCTGTTATTGGCAGTTCAGCTCCCGTTTCAACGTGATAAAAGCCTTGCTTTCCTGCCCTAGTTTAATTATGTATCATATTACACATGAATAATGTTCCAAATGTTGCTCTCGAATAACAGATTCGTTAGCAGTACTTAGATCGAAAATGTGTGTAAGAATGTACATTTGAAGCGGTATTTCCCTTTAAATACTAGCTGAAGTTGCCCGTTGTTTGACAGTTGATGTCTACAACATTTAGTCTTAGTTTGCACTTACCCAATAGGCTTGCGTTTCTTTGGAGGCACTTAAAAAGCATTACACAAGATAGCTGCATAAACAGAGTTAATTAAAACTGTCACGGCTCTAAAAAATAACAATATCTATTATTACCACAAACCTGCAAAATTAACATTTTTTCTGCGTCACGGAGTTAAACAGGTCTGTAAACCTAATTTTGATATGCTGAATTCTAATCTGCTTTCCATTTTTTCATATCCCGTACAGTTTTTTTTTGGCATGCAGAAAGGAATGTGTAATATTTTAGTTTATTTCTAGTTTTTAAGTACAATTTCAAATACATGAAATGCAACTAAGATATACTCTCAATTCCACAAATGTAACTGTTTACATTGAACTAGGAAATTTCAAACATTCCTTATGACTATTTTCTCCTCCACTTTGTTAAAAACGAACGCTGAGTTGACTTGCGTTTGTGATCCTGACGAGGACTGTCCCTAATAACAGTAGTCGGCCATCATGGAGACGTCACACCGACCCTGATACCTTGTTTCCATCTCCTTTATGTCCTGGTGGAATCTCTCTTCCTGTATTTCACTTAATGCATCCAAGTTTTCAGGAACAAATTCGAGATACGAATGCAGAAAATGCAATTTTAAGCCCATATAGCATCCGAATGCCTTTAACTTTCAAGCATGGTTTTAATAATATGCTCTAATTGGTCATCTTTAACATGGCCCAAAAACTTGTTTATAACCTCTTTGAATGAATCCTAAGCTTGAAGCTCTATGTCTGTCATGTTTTTTTCTAAAATGAACGTCCTTCATAAGTTTGCGAATCTGTGGGTTATCAGAAATGCCTTCTTTCACTTTTTATGTAGACATCATTGGAAATTTCTGAATAAGATATTGGAAATATGGATCACGTATGTCCAAAGCTTTGAAAAAATGCTTCAATACCCCTAATTTGATATGTAAAGAGGGTAGCAAAACCTTTTGTGAGTCAATCAGCGAGCTATTAATACATATTGTGTCCCTGACACTGAATCCCTTCTTTTTGGCCAATTAGTTTCACCGCAGTGTCTTTCTCCGGCTCTAGAGTACCATTCACACAAAAAGCACGGGAATTCTGTGTACTCTGCTTGTTGGCCCAATAAAATACCGCACACGTACCACTTGTGTTCATTATATTTAATTTTTTCTAAGACAGTATACAAATTTTGGTACATTTCTTTAAGGGATGTAGAATGAGCTAATGGAACTGAAGCATACATATGGCCATTGTGCAGAAGAACACCTTTCAGACTTCTCTTATTTGTGTCAATAAATAGACATGAATTTTTAGCTTCGTAAGCTGTTCTAGACAACCTAACAAGTAAGGGATATCATAACAATACACTACTTCCCCTTCCTTTACAAAAATTTCTGAAACTCTTCTTCTCAAAGTCCGCACCAGTAGAAAGTTTTTCAAGGTCCTAAAAGATTGTTTTCTTTCAACCTTGAACCTAAAAGTTCACTTTTTTCTTTGGTAACACCCAAATCATGAACCAAATCAGTTAATTCTGACTGACTGAATGGATATTTAATGTCATTTTCTAAGTCTGGGTACCAATTTAAACCATCTTCTACATTCAAAGTATCAGTACTACTCTTTGGTAATACCGTAGGTGATGATGGAACAAGAACATCAGATCCATGAGGCAAAGACGTAATTGCTGATGGCAAGTTTGCATATATAATTCCCACCTTGTTTGTTCTATATTACACAGACAAAAATGGCAGTTATTAAAATTATTTTGTTGTTCACGCCATACCATAGGAGCACCAAAGGGCACATATGAACGAACTCCCTTGAAATACTGTCTTAGATTTTCTAAACAACTTTCACACACAATATGAAGAGCCAAATTCTTGTCTTGATCTCCTAATTTTATTTTAAAATAGGCCAGATACAAACTCTTGATAAATGTGGTAATCTTTCTTTTCTGCTGCTTTATAACATAACAACCACAGACATAACAGAAATTTTTAGAATTGTTCCCACAGCCCCTCCTAGATATACCACTCGAACCACCCGAACTTGCCATTTTTTCCACAAATAAAATTCACAACTCAATACAGCTTCAAAAGAGAGCAGCTGAGATGTTTAAAACTGTACTGAGGGTGCTAAGATAGGTTCCTGTTGATATCTTAGGCAATAAATTACCTGTAAAACAGAGATAGACAGCGATAGAACATGATGACATATGATTTAGAAAGTTTACATATTCTAATCAACCATGCTGTAAGTTGGACATTCAGTGATATTAATGCTAGTGTACTGAACTTTTAATTTTGTGTTGAAACAGAAATGTTCAAAATTTGTACTGGTATGCAAAACTATTATTATTTTCAAAATCAGAGCATCCAATTTGACCATTATGATAAAAAATATTCATTCATTCATTATCTGTTTACCATCCTCTTATGTAGGACTTACACCCCCCCCAGGACTTACAAGCGGGTGCCTGGAGCAGAGGCCCGTCGAGGAGCAGACACTCATGGATCAGACAGAGCATCCAGGATGGGTGATCAGCCCGATGCCTGGTATGGGATGAAGGAAGTAGATGAAACAAAATGTTGGTGAAATGGATGAAAGGAAAGGTGATGATGGAGCAGTTGGTGGAATGAATGGTGGGGGAAACCGGAGAACCCAAAGAAAACCCGCCCAGATGCCGCTTTGTCCACCACAAATCCCAGATGCAGGTCCCTGGGATTGAACCCGGGCCGCCTCGGTGGGTCTAACCACTCGGCCACGGCCTGTGTAATAATGATAAGAAAGCACCACACAAAAGCTCTGCTGAACAACCACAAATACCACAGTTTGTTATGATGATATCTAATTAAATGCAGCTGAGTGACGGTTCCACGCTGTTGCATTTGTAATGAGTCATCATTATTTATAGAGAAAGTCTCGGCTGGGAAGAAATAATAGCAGTTAAAGTAACAATATAATATTGTTCATTATCAGTAACTAAACTACTGAGAAAACACACGAAAGACAAAATAAAATGAAGGCCGTAGTGAAGGTATAAAGAAAATGGGAATAATAACAGCAAAAGTTGTACTTTGAATGGTTTAAAGCTGTTCTTACCCTTACCACCTGTCTTTTATGTCACTCAATTTTCATTTGAATGCTTATAAAAGCATCACAAACTTTACACAGAGAAGCAAACCCGCTGATTACCGAAAAAGAGAAACTACAAATTATAAATGAATATCCGAACATTGGAGTGTGATCACAGAATGAATGAATATGAACTTCGACTTATTTATTACTCCTATGTTAACAATGTTTGAGCACCATAGAGACTTTTGTAGCTATTGCGATTATGTTGAACCATTTTATGTTACTTTATATCAACATCCACTAAATAAAAATATAAAGGTAAAGAAGAATATGAAGAAGTGTATTTTGTCTGCTTTGATGCTGTTGCTTTTATCACATTCCAATATATACTTGAAACGTTAATTCTTTACCTTTACATTCGCAGAATCATAGCTGTTGTAATTTATTTACTGACGTGCTAATACTCCATGATCAATATCAGAGATGAGATCAACGAATAATAACTGAACCTGTTGTTCCTTTGTTATTTTGTGAGGCCGTGAAAGCCTAAGTAATTATTCTCATGTTGGTAATATTGATCTATTATTATTATCATCATCACTGAGGATCTAGAAAATATTGCGAGAGGAGCAGGAATTTTTGAGCGGTGTTTAGTGTGATTTTTCAAATATCGGGAGTAAAGCTAAGTAATCCTAATTATTAGGCAGTTAAAATAATAATTAATTATTCAGTGTATAATATTTTTCATTAATTTGTTTTGGCCTCGGATTTATTTCGTAAATATTTGAAATTTCTATCTTCCACTTTGGGGATTCGAATGGAGATTGAATATGGCCCAGAAGTACCGAATTTAAAAAATCAAACAAATAATTCAGGATGTGATGTAAATGAGATGGTAACTAATGTAAATATGTCAGATAATAGGAAATTGCTGTATAATTATAAAGATTCTGGCCCTTTTGTTGTGAATTTAGTAGGAGTTGATAAAAATGTTAACATGATACATCCAATGAAATATGGAAAAATGCTCTATGAAAACAAAATGAAATTTAAATCTATTGTCACAGTAGGGAAAAATAAAATTGAAATCCATTTTAATAGGTTCCAAGATGCTAATAATTTCCTGTTATCTGAATTTAATTTGAAATACTCTGTAAAATCTTTTAACCCTAAATACAATATACTAACCAAAGGCATTGTTAGAGGTATTGATACAGATATGTCAATAGATGAGATAAAACAAGTGGCTAAAACAAATGGTGATATAGAAATTGTCCATGCATACAGATTTCAAAGAAAAAGTGCATATCCCAATGGAGATATACAATGGTTGCCTACTCAATCAGTTCTTGTGACTTTTAGATCTCAGTTGTTGCCACAAAGGGTATTTATTTATGGTGTGAGCTGTAAAGTAGACAAATTTAAAGAATCTCCTACTCAGTGTAAAAAATGTCAACAATTTGGTCATGTGTTTAAATTTTGCAGAAATCCTACAAAATGTGTAGCCTGTGGAGAAGAGCATACTCTTTCTGATTGTTTAGCTTCTGATATTTACTGTATACTATGTAAGGGAAACCACAAGGCCAATAGTCGTGATTGTCCAGTGTATAATTTTGAACAGGAAGTCATAAAAGTAGTATATGAGCACAGAATGTCTAGATATGAAGCTATCAATACCATCAAAAATAAATCTTATGCAGATGTCACCAAAAGGACAAGTACTAATGATAATAACCTTACTTTATTTAGTTCAGTTGCCATTCAACGTCTTTCTTCTCCTCAAGAAATATCTGTTAACAGTACTTCTCAGTTTCCCCCTAAACTTCCTAGATTGACAAAAGAAACTCCAAAGAAGAGGAAATTCCTAGAAAATGTAAAGATAAGTAAACAAAGTAAAAAACTTAATTTGCAATCATCTCTAATTTGTCCTAATGGTACATCTCCATCCTCCTCTGTGACATACGCTTCAGTTACTGCTGTTAATAACTCAAATTCTCAGAAGACAGTCTTTAAAACATCTGAAAATTTGAGTTCTGTTAATACTAATAAAAGTATCTTTCAGAAGATTAATCCTTCAGATCCATGCTGCTCCCATAGTAATTCCAACAAGACTTCATCAACAAAAAAACAGAATGATATTTCATTATTGTAAGAATATGGACTTCTTGAACAAATCTAAGTCGATTAATATTAAGCAATTAAACATCATATATTGGAATGCTCAAAGTCTTAAAAATAAAAAAAGATGATTTTTTAGCGTATATAGTAAATCAAGATCTGGACCTTTTTTTTTATCTCAGAAACATGGTTAAAAGAATGCCATAATATTCATATTGCTAATTATAAAATCATACGTTCAGACAGACCTAAAATTGGTGGAGGAATACTAGCAGGAATTAAAAACTCAATTATTGTTAATTCATATGAAATTTTTGACAATAAAGATTATTCAATTCAAGGAATATCAATGGTATTAGGTAATATTAAAATAATTTTCTTATACAAAAAACCAAATACAAATTTCTCGATTTCCTACTGGAAACATCTTCTTCAACCTCAATCTCATAAGGATCTTTTGTTATTTGGCAACTTTAATTTCTATATTCCTCAGCTGAATACGATTAATGGAATATTCAATCTGGCATTTGTTGATTGTTTAGCTTCTCATAATATATTTTTATTGAATGATGGGACACCTACAAGAATGGGTAGAATGGGTCAACAGGATACCTCTCCTGATTTAACTTTTACATCAGTTTCTCTTATAAATTTAATTCAATGGAAAGTAATTCATGAAACATTAGGAAGTGATCATTTTATGATCTCAATTATGTTGGGAACTACATCACTTAACATTTTGAAAAGTAACTGGCTTTCAAGAAATATTAATATAAATTGAGAAAATTTTAAGATATTTATGCTGGAAAAATATTACCATTCTTTCCACATCCCAAGTAAATTTGTTTTTTCCTTTATTTATGAAGTAATAGATGAATATATTAACAAATTTTGTCCTATAACAAATTTTAAATCCAAAAGGAGAAATAAACCTCTATGGTGGAATTCTAATTGTCAGAAACATATTGAAGAGAGAAAGCTTAGATGTTATAATTTCATGAAACATAAAACAATGGAGAATTTTCTCTTAATGAGACAACAATATGCTAAAACAAAAAACATCATTAAACAGTCGAAATTTAATGGATGGAAACAATACTGTAATTCTATTATGTTAGAGAAGAAAACAGTTTCACAAATTTGGAATATGGTATGAAGCTTCACTCATTAAAAATTCCAGCAATTTTCTCCAATATCAATCATCGTTTAAAAAATAAATTTCTACATCTACTGTCGCCTGCTTCAGTTTCTTGTAATATTCCTCAGATTATTTCACATTATGAACCAAGCAATTTACCATTGGAAAAATTATATGGAGAGTTAACTAATAACTTTACTTTCAATGAACTTCAAGGAGCTATTAAAGGACAAAAGGATTCTATGCCAGGCCCAGATGAAATTAAATATAAAATAGTTCAGAACTTTCCTACAAATATCTCTATTTATTACTTCATGGATATAATTGTATCCTTCATAGTGGTATTACTCCTAAGATATAGCAGCATTTTTACATTATTCCAATTAAAAAACCAGGGAAGAATAAAAATAGTGAAGAAAATTGTAGACCCATAGCATTATCTTATGTTTTTCATAAAATTTTAGAAAAGCTGCTGGCTCAAAGGATTCAATTTTTCTTGGAGAGATATGGGGGTTGACCAAGGAATCAATATGGTTTTCGTCTAGGATATGGAACAACTCACAGTCTGAGTACACTAAATTTGGAAATTCTTCAAGCTTTATCTAAGAAAAAGGCACTACAAGGACTCAGTTTGGATGTTTCTCATGCTTATGATACAGTAAATTTAAATATTTTAATCCTAAATTTGCAGAAATTAAACTTACTTAATAAGATCATAACTCTTCTATATAGTTTATTAAAAGATGGAAAGATTCAACTTCATAATACATTACAACTCTTAACATCAGAAGGACTCCCATAAGGATCTCCTCTCAGTCCAATTTTATATAATTTATTCTATCAATTATCTCTTATGAAATCAGCATCAACAAATATATTATTTTATGCAGATGATATTTTTATATATCAACATACCGATTTTAAAAAACTTGAAAATAATAATGAAGAGTTTGAGAATTTGGTTAACAATTTTATCCTTCAGTTAGAAGAATTGGGACTTAACATCAATCCTCAAAAGAGTAAATGGATAATATTTAAAAAAGTAAGATTTGTACCCAATTTGTATCTGAAAGTACAAACTGAAATACTCCAAACAAATCTATGTGTAAAATGTTTAGGAATTATCTTCTTCTTCTTCAGCCAACGCCCGTCCTTGGCTGGTCTGCCATTCGACACCTTGCCTTCCAGTACAGCCGTGACCTTCCTTCCATAGAATCTTCAACTATAACAGTCTGCAGGGCAATGCAGGAGGCCAAATGGTTAGCAGTGCCTTCCTCTTGCAAGCAGAGAGGACAAATTGGGCTATCAACCACACCGATTCTATGCAGGTGTTTTTGCAAATAATCGTGCCCTGTAGTCATCCTAAAGGTGGCTACTGCCAGCTCCCAGGGCAGGTTGTTGGGGATGGGGTTTGAAGCAAGCATTATCTTGGATCACAAATTGAACTGGAAAAACAATTTTAATTATATAGTTAATAAAATAAAAGGTATATCTCATATTTTCCAGTATATTTCTGGCTCCTCTTGGGGAGCTCATCCTTAAGCTATGATAATTTTGTTCAATAATCTCATCAGCTCAGTAATACAATATGGTTGTTTAATAACCCATAATCCATTAAAAAGTTCTCTTTGAAAACTAAATCGGCAGTTTATGATGTTGCTAAAATAATTTTAGGTATCAGAGGTAATCCATCTACACATCTCACATTAAAAGAAATTGGATTTAAAAATTATCAAGATACTCAACATATTTGAAATTATAAATTTCTCTCCAAATTATTCAATTGTTCTAAAGATAAACTTTGTCTGTTGTCTCAAATTACTAACTCAATTCATGTGAAGAAATTAGAAAATCACGAATTTGGATCACAATTGGATGTCTGGACAGAATATAATTCATTATCAAACCCGGCAATCCCTCCTCATCATCCTCGATACTGTGTTGACTGGAATATTCTCTTATACAATTTGGATATTGATACCAGAACTGTCTGAAATATAGAGTCATATCACAATCAATATCTTTTACATTTTCTTCAGAAATTTCCTAAGAAGACAGGGAATTCATTCTTCACAGATAGTTCCAAAAAGTATCAGAAGGAGTGGGAGCAGCTGTATATCATTATAATTTAAATGAATCAATTCTGATTAAATTAAATGATAAATGGTCCATTTATTTGGCTGAAATGTTGGCCATCAAGAAAGTTATTCAAATCATCAGAAAACATAGATATAAATTTAATATTATATTCACAGATAGCAAATCATCTCTCCTGGAACTCCAAAATTTCTCTATTAAGAAAAATATTAGTCTTTTAGAAGTGGAAATCAAATTTTTGATTTATCAAGCTCTACTTGATAAAATAATAATCAAATTGATATGGATCCCAGGGCCTTAAAATATTATTGGTAATGAAAAAGCAGACTCTTTGGCAAAAAAAGCAAGATATGACGATTTTTCATCAGAGCCACTTCCTTTAAAGGATGCAAAAATCTTTATCCTTAATAAATGGTGTGATAATTATCCTCATAACTTGGATTCTTCTATGAAATGTTATATTAATAAACCTTGGTTCTGTAATATCAATATCAAGAAAGAAGACCTTAAGGTTACGTTCAAAATAAGATTACAAGTAGCTTATACACCAGATTTTCAATATAAATTAGGCAAAACTGTTAATAATAAATTGTTATTACAATTGTACAAATTAGGTTTTTCAGGGCCATTAAAATCACTAATATAATACAATATGATCCAATTAAGGTTTTTAAAAAAATCATTACCCATATCCGTAAATGTAAAATTAAATTATAAGTTAGGATTACTTAGCCATTTCAGTTTTTGGGAATAGTCAACTATTATTATGGATAGGGTAATTAGACGTCAAAGAAGATATAGTGTCTTTAGGACGTCTATAAATAAGAAGGAAGAAGAAAATATTGCGAGCTTTTGTAGGTATTACATAGAATTAGATAACCTGTCATGAGAAATGGGGTGGAATTTCGAACTCTAAACTAGAGAGTAATTTTTGCCACGTGTCAAAGTCTATCTGTGCCAAGTTTGGTCGAAATCAGTGCAACTGTGTAGAAGCTAAAGGAACACGAACGCATACAGGACTTTTATATATATTAAGATTTTCTATAATATAAACACTGCCATAGGCAGTTGCAAAAATATGTGAAAGAATAGCTCGCCACAAAAATATTTACACACTTTTGTGGATATACTTGTCACCCTGCTATACCTAAACAGTTTGGAAAAACTTATCTCACTTATATTTGGGCTTCTGCCATTTGATAGCTTAAAATACAGATAAAGTAAATTGTAAATTTCGCATGAAAATTTTACAAGTATGGACGCTCAAGTACCTTTCCCTAAGTTCTGTTACCCTGTTAAATTAAATTAAATTTTATTTATAGACACTCTTTAACTACTATGGTCCTTAGCGTCCCATTCTATATTGGGCATGAAAGACCGGAAATTTTGCTCAGAGGCCTCTTATCAGGCTTGAGTTTCTTTTACGTGCCGTAAATCCATGACACGGGACCACCGGCTTTACTTTCCTACCAAAGGAAGCCATGCTAAGGATTTTTATGCCCGAAAAAATCCATTGCCCTCCGTCGGGTTTGAACCCGCGACCTTGGGAACTAGAGGCTAGCATGGTACCACTAGTCCACGGAGGACGACAGGAAGCTCTTGATACCATATACTCGTATTTATTGCAAAAAGAATAAATCCATTCAGAAAACACTATTTTGTTAAAAATTAAAATTCTACAAAATCAGGTAACAAAATCACAAGACTGATTTCACATCCACTTCATATTTTCAATCAGATGACCCTATTCCCCCTCATCATTTTCACCAACTAAGGCACTTTCATTACTTTCTTTGGCATTTCTTCTAACCACTGCTGCAGTATTTTTTTTTCTCTTCTGCATTACCTACACAGAACAATTTTTGTTTCTCTGCCCTCGCAGTAGTCACACAGACTACAGTGATAGCCCAGGAGGATTTATCTAAATTACATCAACATGTCTGCTGTTACAAATACAATATTTTTCTGATCTATAAGAATAAACAATGTGCTGAAGGCAGAGAAGCCCCCACCTCTCTAAACTCACTAAGAGATGTGGGCGAGCTGAAAGAAAATTACTGATTTACCCTGTAGCCTTCACAACTACTCATGGGTTAAATCTGTTCTGTTAAGGTCCTTCTTATGCCTCTCTTCTGTATGTAGATAATGGTCTCCTAGAGTTGCCTTCTTATAGAGTGTATGCCCTAGTGACACGTTGGGTTTTCTGGTTATCAGAATATCTAAAAAAGGGATGATTTGATCTTTCTTCATTGCTAACTGTATGTTTTCATTATCAATTAATCTATATCTTTTCGATGTGAACAATCCATTGTTTATTCTCATCCACTCATACTCTCAGAAAATTTTGTGCTATCTGTATATGTAATATATTTGTCCTTAAACCTTATGCTTGGGTAATTACTATGTATAATTGTTTTATAATGCAAGTATATTGCTATTGCTTTTTCTGTATATATTAGTAAAATATTTCCATTAATAAAATAAAGAGAGTTGAAGGTTTTTACACTACATCACTAAAATGTTCTTCCTTGAACACATTTCGGGAGACGGTTTGCTCCCATCGTCAGCATGTCCTCAACTGATTTTGCCAGTCACTGTCTGGAAATTGTGTGTGGCTAGTGGTGTTCTCTGGTGCTGGGCTGATGAACTTCCAAAGGCTGCTGGGTGGCGGCAGTTTGAAATTCATTAGGTGATTCCTGTCTTTGACGATATGTATTTTTTCCAAGATGTCCAATTCATTGATCGGTTTTAAGAGTTTTATGTTTGGAGTGATATCATGGTTTGAAGACCAGAAATGATGTGCTACTGCTGATTTATCTGGCTGCTTTTGGTAAATGCATCTCATATGCTCTTTAAGTCTTATTTCAAGATTTCTTTTGGTTCTTCCTATGTATACCAGGTTACAGTCATTACAAACAATTTGATATATACAAGCTGATTTATCGTTGGGGATGGGATCTTTTGTTCTGTTGCACAGTAGTTTTTGTATATTGTGGTTATTCTGTGGAGACAGGGTGATGTATTTCTTGAAAATCCTTTGAAATTTATGATGTGTCCAAGGGTGATAAGTGAATTTCCTATATGCTTCTGGTTTTTGTTGTCTGAGTAAAGTAGTCGTTTGTTGGATGTATTTCTGTCTTTCAAACTTTTTTATTTTCTTATCTATTGTTTTTTCCTGGTATCCATTCATAGTGGCTATGTTGATAATGTGTTGGTATTCTTTCTGGTATTCCTCTTTCTCCATTGGTATATGTACTAAACTGTTTGTAATACTATTTAAAATTGCATGTTTGTGGTTTGTAGGATTGTAGCTATTGTTTTTAATATAATTTTCTGTGTGAGTTGGTTTTCTGTAAATGCCGAATGTTAGTTTGTTATATGCATTATTTCTTATGATCCTGATGTCTAGGTAAGGTAATTGGCCATTTTCTTCTTTTTCTATTGTGAATTTAATAGATCTTTTTTGTAAATTCAATAATTTCAAAGCATCTTCTGGAAGATTTTTTGAAACAATAGCAAAAATATCATCTACGTACCTACACCAGGTTTTGAATATGTAGATGTGGGAAAGATTTAGTAATATGGCATTCAAAATGCTCAAATATATTTCTGCTAAAAATGGTGAAAGGGGGTCTCCCTTAGTTAGGCCTGTGGTTTGTTTAAAGACAGGTGCTGAGCACAAACAGAAGATTACTTAAACTAACAAAATTATGTCTGGACCAGAATTTCTTTTCATTCCATAACAAAATCTTAACTTAACCACCAGTCACAGTGTGGCAAATCCCCTGTTAATTATATTTCTTTCAACTAAAAATCATAACATACCTCTATAATTGATAACTTAGTTTTCTCTTCACCCATCCTAATATACTGTGACACTGTGGCTGGTGGTTTGATTTGTGAACAGAGGTAACCACGTATTTACATTTTAAACTTTTAATTTAAATATAAAACTTTACAATAATTCTTGAATGAAACATTCATATAGCATTTTAAAATCATCATATGATTTAGATACATGTTAACTGAAAATCTTAAATAAAAGGTAAATCACTAATCAATTATTTATATTCTTGCACCATCCACATGGCTTCTTTTTCATTTTTACTTTAATTACCAAAGTCTTTGAAATATCACTTTTGACTATTTTCTTTATAAAATATTAGCTTTCAAATTGATGCATATTTGCTTTATGTAATATTTTCACAATCAAAATTTGACACACTTAAATTTTCACCTTAACATTCCCTTATATGAGTTTTATACAATTTTATGCATTTCCCATACTACCACCATTTTTCTTTGCTGAGTTTTCATAAGTAGCCCTACCAGTTTAAACTACTACAAAATATAGAAATAACTGGAACATCTTTACTGGGATTATGGTCTGCTCGACGATCCAGGTGGTTCCTGATAATCACAAACACATCATTCTCGGATAAGGCAAAATCTTGTAGGATGTCTTCTTTTGGCTCCTCCATCTAATGGCTGAATCCAACCATCTTTAGTAATATAGCAGTTCTCCAACTGGTAACCCCTGCATCATGAAGTTTTCATTGTCGTGCCTAAATAGTCTTCTTTTAATGTTGCATCTTACAATTCAATGGCAGTCATCACTATCCATTTATGTAGCTGTGCTAATGCCATATCATTAGCCTGGTGACTGCAAGTTCCACACAGATATATGGTTACTTTACGTCAGATTCCATACAAGTCTGAAATCATATTAATAAGTCTTGGATAGTCTATCTTTTAATGTCAACAGGTCTTACCAAACTAAAAGTCTTGTGTAACATCTTTTAAGTTGCCGTAATTGTAAATTATGACATACCAAAATGGCCAAGTAACTATATTCACTGTGTTCATTTGACGGCTTTAATGCAATACACATGTGCGCCCAACTCTTGAACACTGTCTATGGCACTCATCACCCTGATCTTCTTGCTCTAACAACTGACATGCCACTACTCCAAGGCATTGCCTTGTAGTCCTTGCTCAGTTACATGAACTGACCCACTACTGTGGCCTAACTGCGACTTGCTGCTCTCTTGTTTTGCCCTGCTGACAATCTACATTATCAGTCTATCTTGTCCACTTGGAATGACGTCCATTTGATACTTCTGATTGTTTTGCGAAATTTATGCAACAAACAATTTACATGTGACAAATAGCAATATGGTCACAACTTTCTCTACCCTCTGTCGTTTATTAGTGGGTATATTCCTATTAAAGCTTATTTGTCCATCTACTTCAATTTGCTCCATATAAAACTTTCAGAAACAGCTACATTATACATTTCATTATAGATACAAAATGAACAGATAAAGTCAAATGTTTAAAAACTAAACATTATACGCTGGCCTTAAAAATCCATAGGGTTTCCATGCAATTCTAGGAAACAAATGAAGTTGACAGGACTTTAAAAGAATGACCAAGTAAACACAATTCACAGGATTATTCACGGTTATCTCAGAAACAGTTTGTGCCACAAAAAAGTTACTTAAAATAAATAGTATCTTTTAATGAGATCTAAAATTTTTATGTAGTATATTTTTGTCTTATAGCTTAATCTTTGCCAGTTATATAAGATTATACAAAATTCCTTCTGAATGAACATGATCTAATAGGCTATTCTGAGAAAATTTAAGATACATATTTTTATCCATCTTTAATGTATGGTATTTTAATTAAAACGTCAGAGCCACTTTTTCAGAAAATCAAACTTTTTAAAAATGCTCAATGTAATGAGTAGTTCAGGTGGGGGATTTTCTTCAAAATTGTCATGTTACATCTTTTATTTTCATATTCCTACTTTAATGTGTACATGCCTGGTACCTTTCTTTGTATTGCCCAGCCAGTATACCTTGCTGGTCTTCACTTAAATACTAAGATGGGTAATTATTCAACTTTTTGCTTTTTAATTATGCTATTCATAAGCCCAGAAATGGACCTTTCCTTTGGTTCAGTGGGCTTCAAAACACATTTGTAGTAAAATCTTGGCATCAAATTTTTGGGTGGAATATAACACTTCCTCTACTCACTAAACATAGTGAAGAAAGCAATTACTAACATGTTACATGAGCGCTGCTATCCATAAAACAATTACATACTTCTCTGAAATACAAACATTACACAAAATTAAAAGAGAAGTGACACAATCAAACTTAGTTCATTCTCAACTGGAAAGGATATAAGAAAATAATTACTAAGTTTGCTTATTGCTTTATAACTTAATCAGTTAATGAGAAATGTCATCCTCCATGGTCTAGGGTTACCATGCTAGCCAATAGTTCCAGAGGTCAAGGATTCAAACCCAGCTCAGGGTGATGGATTCTTTTTGGGCATAAAAATATTGAGCATGGCTTCCTTTGAAAGGGAAGTAAAACCAGTGGTTCCATGTTGTAGATTTATGGCACATAAAAGAACCTCAAGCTTACTGAAGAGGTCTCTCACCCCCAATATAGAATGGGAAGCTTAGGACCATAGCAGTAAAAGTGTGTCCATAAATAAAATTCAATTTAATTTTAACTTAATGAGAAACAGAAATAAAGAAAAAAGCTAAATGCCATTTCTTAATCCTTCTTTCTATTCCTAATAAATATAGACTATGGGAATTCAAAAAATCTAATTTATACAAAACCTAATATGTGGCTTTCTGCATTTATATAATTTTCAAGTTCCCAAAAACACCACTTAAACAACTTGCACACTCGGAGACATTTTGCCCTCATAAATCCAATTAACTCCTTCAAAAGTAGCAAAAAGAGTGAAATGCTTCCTGCAACCATCCAAATCCAATAAAACTCAATTTAATTTTAATTTTCCTCTAGATTTTGTCTTTTGGAATCAATTAAAAAGTCCTGATATTCGATGACCAGCAAAACTCTACTCACAAACCTAACATGGTGGCTTTTTGTCCTCTGAATTAATTTGTTTTTCAAACCTGACAAATGGGTAAAAGACTTTGTCACAAATATTACACCTGTGAGGCTTTATTTTATTTGTCATTTCAAACATGCTTCACTAGTGTGGTTTTATGTACTCATGAGTCAATTTGTGTATATTTAAATGGTGCAATTGAGTAAAATTCTTATCACAAATTTTACACTAGTGCGGCTTTGTGCCCTCATGAATCAATCTGTGTCTTTTAAAAACTGACAACTCAGTAAAACCCTTGTCACAAATGCAACACTTGTGTGCCTTTATGTTCTCATGAATCATACTGTGTCTTTTCAAAACTGACAACTGAGTAAAAGCCTTGTCACATATGTAACACTTGTGTGGCTTTATGCCCTCGTGAATCAATCTGTGTCTTTTCAAAGTTGACAAATCAGTAAAAGCCTTGTCACAAACATTACACTTGTGTGGCTTTATGCCCTCATGAGTCAATTTGTGTTTTTTCAAATTTTGCAATCGAGTAAAACTCGTTTCACAAATGTTGCACTCATATGGCTTATACCCTTATGAATGAATCTATGTTCTTTCAAACCTGACAACTCAGTAAAACCCTTGTCACAAATCTTACAATTGTGTAGATTTATGCCATCATGAATCAATTTGTCTTTTCAAACGTGACAACTCAGTAAAAGCCTTATCACAAATATTACTCTAGTGTGGCTTTATGCCATCATGAATCAACCTGTGTCTTTTGAAATTTGACAAATGAGTAAACGCCTTACCACAAACGTTACACTTGTGTGGCTTTATGCCATCATGAGTCAATTTGTGTGTTTTCAAATGCTGCAACTGAGTAAAAGCCTTGTCGCAAATGTAACACTTGTGTGGCTTTATGCCATCATGAGTCAATTTGTGTGCCTTCAAATGCTGCAACTGAGTAAAAGCCTTGTCGCAAATGTAACACTTGTGTGGCTTTATGCCATCATGAGTCAATTTGTGTGTTTTCAAATTCTGCAAATGAGTAAATGCCTTATCACAAATGTTACACTTGTGTGGCCTTATGCCATCATGAATCAATTTGTGTCTTTTCAAAACCGACAATTCAGTAAAAGCCATGTCACAAATGTTACACTTATGTGGTTTTATGCCCTCATGAGTCAATTTGTGTTTTCTCAAATACTGCAATTGAGTAAAACTCTTGCCACAAATGTTACACTTGTGTGGTTTTATACCATCATGAATCAAACTGTGTCTTTTCAAAGTTGACAACTGAGTAAAAGCCTTGTCGCAAATGTAACACTTGTGTGGCTTTATGCCATCATGAATCAATCTGTGTGTTTTTAAATTTGACAAATCAGTAAACGCCTTACCACAAACGTTACACTTGTGTAGCTTTATGCCATCATGAGTCAATTTGTGTGTTTTCAAATGCTGCAACTGAGTAAAAGCCTTGTCGCAAATGTAACACTTGTGTGGCTTTATGCCATCATGAGTCAATTTGTGTTCTCTCAAATGCTGCAATTGTATAAAAGTCATGTCACAAATGTTACACTTGTGTGGTTTTATACCATCATGAATCAACCTGTGTCTTTTGAAATTTGACAAATGAGTAAATGCCTTACCACAAACGTTACACTTGTGTGGCTTTATGCCATCATGAGTCAATTTGTGTGTTTTCAAATGCTGCAACTGAGTAAAAGCCTTGTCGCAAATGTAACACTTGTGTGGCTTTATGCCATCATGAGTCAATTTGTGTGTTTTCAAATGCTGCAACTGAGTAAATGCCTTATCACAAATGTTACACTTGTGCGGCCTTATGCCATCATGAATCAATTTGTGTCTTTTCAAAACGGACAATTCAGTAAAAGCCATGTCACAAATGTTACACTTATGTGGTTTTATGCCCTCCTGAGTCAATTTGTGTTTTCTCAAATACTGCAATTGCATAAAAGTCATGTCACAAATGTTACACTTGTGTGGTTTTATACCATCATTAATCAAACTGTGTCTTTTCAAAGTTGACAACTGAGTAAAAGCCTTGTCGCAAATGTAACACTTGTGTGGCTTTATGCCATCATGAATCAATCTGTGTGTTTTTAAATTTTGCAACCGAGCAAAAGCCTTCTTACAAATGTGACATTTGTGTGGCTTTCTGCCCCTATGAATGAATTTGTTTTTTTTTAAGTCTGGCAAAAGGTTACACTTTGTGCCCTGGTGAATCATTTCGTGTGCTTTAAAGTTTTCCAATCCAGTAAAAGTATTCTCACAAATTTTACACTTAATAGACTCGATGCCTTCATGAAACAATTGGTGTCTTTTCAGAGATGACAAATGATTAAAGCTCTTCCCACAAACATTACACTTGTTTACTTCTTTACTCTCATGAACCAATCTGTGTGTTTTTAAATGGGACAAGCATTTAAAGCATTTCTCACAAATGTCACATTTGTACATTTTTCTGTACTCATTACTCCAGATTGACTTGCAGCTTCCTTCATTTATTTGTTTCAAACAGGAAGCAATGCCAACAATTTTCCCACTCTCAGGTGTTTCTACTGAAAACATATCTCTTTCATCTTTGTCTTGAGTCAGATATTTTCCAGCATTTTCACATTCAGGACCATCCTTTCTGATATGAATGTTTATGTCATTTCCTAAGTCTTCATTTGAGAATAAATCTGACGTATCACTGGTAACACCCACTTTGCATAAACTGAAATTTAAGAATAATATAATCAGCAATTATTGGAACACAGGGAAGAAAAGTAAAAAAAAAGTGAGTAGAAAAGAATCTTCATTATTTATTTGCCATATATACATGATCAGAGATAGAATTACCTCATGAAACACAGTAATAAGAATCTGTATGTGTTATTATGTGTTGAATTGCAAGTTAAATGCTTTTATTAATTTGAAACATTATAGTAAATGTATGTGAAAAGTAAGTTTAAATTAAATTGAGTTTCGTTTATGGACGCTCTTTAACTGCTTTGGTCCTTAGTGTCTCATTCTATTTTGGGCATGAAAGACTGCTAATTTTGCTCAGAAGCCTCTTTATCAGACTTGAGGTTCTTTAACGTGCCGTAAATATATGACACCAGACCACTGGCTTTACTTCCCTTCCGAAGAAAGCCATGCTAAGGATTTTTATGCCTGAAAAAATCCATTGCCCTGTGCCAGGTTTGAACCCGCAACCTCTGGAACTAGAGGCTAGCATGGTAACCAATATACCATGGAGGACGATGCGAATATTTAGTCTGTTTGAAAACATTATGGTGTATGCAAGTTTTAAATTAGTTGCCCTTATTTTTGGGGCAAAATATGTAATATAAGGGTCTTTATGGTTATCCAATTTCCATTATTTTGCATAAAATCTGTATTTTTTGCCTCACTGATGACAACCAAATAAAATATCTGCACTTACTACAGTTTTACTCTTTTTACACGCACCTGTTATTCTTTTACAAAACATAAGTTAATCACTATTTAGTTCATAAAAAAATGGTGGCATTAAAATTGGTCACACTCCACATGTTCAGAAAACAATTTCACATCTATCACTAACAGGGAATATGTAGAATGTACCTGCGCATAGTTGCTTTTAAACTTATAAGTTATACAACTTTGTGTTACACTCCTTATGTTCAGAGAATGGTTCAACTTTTAACAGTAACAGGAAATACAACAGTGTCTGGGGATAGTAACTGATATTACTTGGACAAATAACTGTGATGTACTCCTTATGTTCAGAGTTACAGTTCCATATTTAACAGTAACAGGAACAACAATGGGGATAGTCACTGATATAACTTGATCAAATAACTGTAATGCACTTCTTATGTTCAGTCAACAGTTCTATATGTAACATTAACAGGAAATATGACAAGGTGTATAGGGATATTCACTCATACAACTTGATCAAATAACAGTGATACACTCCTTATGTTCAGAGAGCAGTTCCACATCTAACACTACAGGATAATAACAATGTGTCTGGGGATTATCACTCACACAAATTGATTAAATAACTGTGATACACTCCTATGTTCAGAAAACAGTTCTGTAACTAAAATTGACAGGGAATGACAATGTGTCAGAGGATTGTCACTCAACTCCTCCTTGCCCATTCTTCATCATCATAACAATACTCTTTAATCCCTATAGAGCAAAGTCTCTCCTAAGAGGAGAGTAGCTCATTATGTTGCTCCCACATGTGAGCTAAAAATGTGGAATTCCCTTGTGTTTGTCTTTGAAAGTTCATTGTCTTAAACTATATTTGTTTTTTATATTTACACACTTTTACTCCTTGGACCTCTGACCTTGAGTCTTATTGTTTTGTCACTTGACACTTATTCTCACTTTAATTTGAGTTGTTTGACATATGACACTTGTTCTATCACTGTCACATTTAGGTAGGTCTCATCTTCCTTCGTATGTGGTCGCACTGACTGTCTTAGTTCCTGTACAGTTGTTTGTGGGCCTTCCAAGCATCACAGCTTCTTCCCATCCTAGTCCAGTTGCTGCTAGCATTCCTTCTCATTTCATCTGCCCATTTCGTTTTCTGTGTTCCCGGTCCCCTCTCTCCTTGGGTCCCTCACCATTGCTGTGTTGGTCCATTGGTGGTTGTTAAGCCTTACTCTGTGATCTGCCCATCTCCATTTCGCTACTTGTGCTGCAGTCACAGCATGCTTCACTTTTGTCCTAATTTTTATGTTTCTCATTTGGTCGCTTGATGATATCTGTAATATCTTACTTTCCATCATTCTCTGAGTAACCTGTATGGAAGCTCTCTGTTATTTGGTTGTCCAAGTTTGTGCTCTATATATTAATGCAGGGGGGGATGCAGCTGTTTAAAATTTCATTTTTAGCTGTAGTATATATTAGGATAAAGCTTAAGCTACAAAACTTCCTGCACGCTAGCAGCTCCTTTTTATTTCTTTGTTGCTACTATCTTTAAATGACATGTTTTGACCCAAGTATACATATTCTTGGACGTATTGTAGTGCTTCTGAGTTCATCTGGATCTGGGTTTCTTCTATGTTCATCATTACTTTCATTTTCATGGGATTTATTTGAAGGTCTACCTTATTGTATTGGGTCTGTAGTTGTTTTAGCATCCTCGAGTTCTTTTGCCAACTTCGCAAACAAAACTACATTATCCACGAATCTTAGGTTTTTAAGTCTCTTACCATCTATACTTATCCTGTAGTCGTGCCAGTCTATTTGGTGGAACACTTGCTATAATAGGCAGCTGAACAATTTTGAGGATATTAGTTCTCCCTGTTCGAAGCCTTTAAATAGTGTGAATGGTGTGCCTTCTTCATACGTTTTGATCTCGGCTTTGTTGGAGTAAATCCTCGCTAGTAGATGTACATATTTTCTTTCTATTCTCTAATTCAGTAGTCCATCAAGTATACATGGATGCTATACACTCTTGAATGCTTTGCAATTCAGAGTCCTAGCCTGAATTTTTGTGACTTTTCTAGTATTTGGTTAGCTTTTACCTTATACTAAGAAGGATTTTGAAGAAAATTTAAAAGAAATTGGAAGTCAGTGGACAAAGAATAAACCAGAGAACTTACCTTGGTGATTTCATGGAATAAAAGTCTTCATCTATTCCATCCTGTAAAAGAATAATTCACATGTAAAGAGACAGAAAGAAATATGGAAAACCCTTTTGTATAATCTACAAATAAGTAATCACTTTACATAAAAAGAATCAAATTAAGATAAATGATACTGTTCCATTAAAGCAGGCGAAAGGTTTGTTAAATTGTTAAGTTGTATTAAGCTGTGGATTTTCAAAAGTCTTGTTTCATTAACAGTTTAAATGAAAAATGAATTTACTTATTTGATAATTGGTTTGGTAACTTAAAGTTTCTCAATTATAATTAATTCGTCTGAAAATCTGTACATGGGCAAAGTAATTGAATGCTTTATTGGTTATGAAGTTGTATCAGTATGCTGCAGAATTAATTCCAAGTTAACTGAGTACTTCAACAAGAGAGTGAAATAAACAAAGGTCGTTTAAAGTTTAAAATGAAATGCACTATCACTCATTCTATTTCACTAATTGTTAGGACATGTTTTACAAACCCTCAATTGCATCCTCATCTCTCTTGAGACTCAGGATTTGTGAAACGTGCATTAACATTATACAGAGCGGTTCCTCAGCCATCTGGCCAGTAGTCGCACTCTGTGTTTCATGCGCAATCCCTCAGCTATCTGGCCGGTAGTCGTGATTCGTGTTCTGAGCGCTATATTCAGTGTATCTGTTTATTATTCTCATTATTGATACTGATATATTATTACTGATTTTATGATCATTATTACGATATATTGATTACCTATTGAACAAACATAATTACTTTTTATTTTATCACTACTAACCTTTTTCACAGTGTGTTGAAAGTGGTGTCCTTCGGAAGATAAACATTCTTGGCACCTTCTGATGAAATTACTATTCATATGCATAAGCTCTTGCTGCATAATTTCCCTAATTTCTGTTCTTATATTGTTTTTAAGATCGTCTATGGTGCGAGTATTATTCCTATAGACTCTATTTTTGAGAGTTCCCACAGTTAAAAGTCACACACAGTAAGATCTGGCGATCGAGCCTTTAGAGATTATTCTGTCATCACAAACATTCTTGATGTCTTGCAAGGAAGTCATACGCAGTCATAATTGATGGACAATAGTCACTCTGTATGGTTTCAATTTCAACAGTTTCGTAGACCTATGTACTGAGGTTTTTGAAACACTGACTTGTGCTACACATCGTAAAGATTTATTTGGGGACCGTTTAAATGCTTCGCCAATTTCATCAAGTTTTTCTTCCGTTAGAACCCTTCATTTCTTTTTACAGCTTACAACATTAAATGATCCGGTCCTCTTCACTTTATTTACTAGATATCTGTTTCTCTACTCTGAACTGGAACACCAGCAAATTTGTCATGAAATGGCCTACATACCTGTCTACATAAGTCGGTTTTCACATAATGTCATACATAAAAAGCCTGTATTCAAGCGAAAATTTGAGCACCATTTCTGGGTTGTAATAATCTGATAATTTAATCGCACACAAATACCATGCATCTATACACAAGAAGCAATACCAGCTGACTGAAGCCTGCAGCCACACGTCCGATAAGTGGAAGAGCCCGTGGCCTTGAATTCATTCAGACGTGTCGCACAAGACTGCCGTGCAATTCCAGCCAGAGTGCTGAGGGATCGCTCTGTATAAATTACTGAACAGATTGAGTGATAGTGTGAGTGATTTTAATCTTTATAATTTAGCTTCCCTGTGAATGGTCCAAAAATTAAATAATTGATAAAAATTTAATTTGTTGAACACACTTTACAAAAACCATGAAAGTATTTACTGCCTTGTAGCACACACAAAAAATAGAGAAAACTAGGATTTAGACGTTTTGTATTTTTACAAAATTGTTATATAAAGATTTCATCAAGAGTAAAATTTGCAGAAGTTTTATTAAAACTAGATGGGAAGTCTTTCTTTAAAACAATCCTAGTTTTCTGTGAAATGCAAGCTTAATGCAACAAAACGCTTGCCAAAATTTTTGCTTGATAAGAGAAAATCTCCTTACATTGAATTCTTTACCTTCACTTGCTAGGCATTTCATTTAATTGGTTTGCTGCTCATTTCTCCTCCTCCCCAAGTCATTTCAGGGCAAATTGCAGATATTTTCGGAAAGTTGAACCTTCATGTCACCAATTTCATTTATATTAGCTTAAGATATTATTCTGTTAGGCAAAAAGTGATGTACATGTTTGTTTTATAGTCTCCATTTTCATTACTTTCGTAAATATAAACCATTAAATTTTCTGATATTTCGAGTGCATCATTCTATATAAATATGGATACATCTGGTATTATTTATCAGAAAATCTTTGGCACATTCTCAATGTTGAAACACATACTTGATTTACATGAGAATGAAAATATAAGTTGTTAAATATTTACTGTTTTTAGAAACTTTTAAGGTTTCAAGCATCATTATCAATGCTAACATTCCACTTTAAAGTTGTGAAAATAAAAAAAATATAAATGTAGTTATAAGACATTCACATACAAGAAAAAAGTTAATTTGGAATTTCAAATAATCACAGAGGAATGAAATAACTTAACAAGTTGTGCAGTTGTCTAGCAGAACAGTTGCAATGCTAGCAATGGATAAAAGGTCCAGAGGTGTATCAGCTGATTGTATGTGATTCATTGTTGTGCTGGCATCATGTACAAGGGCAACTCTGTGTACAGCTGGTTGAGTATCACTGGTCAGTTTAGTCCATCACACTTATCACACAAGAGAAAGTCAACAATACAAGGTTTAAAATGCCAGTAAAAAAATTATACAAAGGCAGTCACTATGTTTTGCATTACATTGATTTTTAAAGTTATAACAGGTCAGTTAAATAGTGCTAAATATCCACCACTCTCCCCTAGCTTTGAAATGGGGAATTGCAGATGATTTGTGACAGTCCTTGCAATTAGCTAGAATAGGACTTTAATTTGTAATGAGATTACAAATATTAATACCATAAATCATTAAATTAACATTTTTATGATGAACACACACACAAAGCGAATGGGTGCTACTGGTTTCAGGGAGTACACATTTCTTTGGCCTTAATTCACAAAACTTTGAAAATCCTATTTTGACTCCCAGATACCTATCTTTGAAGTTTTGGTAATTTTCTTTATGACTGCTAAGATCAGTCTTTTTTGCTTCTGAATTCTCTTGCCATTATCTTTAACAGAAACTATGTTAATTTGGGGTACAGAGTCGCTAAAATTCCTTTTTCTTTGGTCACCTGTTTAGATATTTGTATCATGTGAGCTGAGACTTCAAGATATTGTTGTATTTTATTGTAAGATCAGCTGTAAAAATCAGTAATATACAGGATGGAACTGAAATAGGTGTGCAGATTCAATGGAATGATAGGTTGCAATTACAGGAAGAAAAAAAGGTTTAAAAATTAAATTGAGTTTTATTTATGCACGCTCTTTAACTGCTGTGGTCCTTAGCATCGCATTCTATATTGGGCGTTGAAAGACCGGTAATTTTGCTCAAAGGCCTCTTTACAGGCTTAAGGTTCTTTTACATGCCTAGATTTAGGGCACCACTGGCTTTACTTCCCTTCCGAAGGAAGCCATGCTAAGGATTTTTACGCTCGAAAAAATACATCACCCTCCGCCAGGTTTGAACCCGTGACCTCGGGAACTAGAGGCTGGCATGGTAACCAGTACACCACGGAGGACGACAAAAAAATGTTTATGTTACATTTTGTAATTACATGCATAGTTAATTAATAAATTGGATACAAAGTTTGCAAGTTATGGCAACACTGCAGAAGCCTAGAGATGTCAACAAACAGAGGCAACAGCTTGTGTTACTCCGCTAGCAAGTAAACAAACATGCAGGCACACAGGTAACCTTGTGCTTCCTCAGCGCCATGTATTAGTATTCACTAACGGTTATGAAAACAACAGTCAGATTATGTAAAGTGATAATTATGTCAAATTACTAGTCTAAAGTCTCTAGGCATATGCATACACTCTAATTTGCGATACTAAGAACTGAGTAAAAGAATAATGTGCATTATTTCATTTTGCCATTTTTCTTACAGCATTATTTTCTCACGATTGACAACATTGTTTATAGTTTAGTGTCACAATGTATACAAATAAATGAATGTTATTTTGCAACTGATACAATTACTTTTTCATGTAAATACCAATACCTTTAACAACTCCAGATATGTGAGCTGGCTTCATCTAACAGCACCACAGCAGATGTTCAAATTGGACAGTGTTTGTTTGTATGCATGCTTAGCAGCTCTTCTGTCGATTGTGACACACTCGCATGAAGAGTCTGAATTATTTGTAATATCTTCAGCTGCTAGGAAGATGTAATGGTGAAGTCCCTTCAAAGAGCCTATTTCACCCCTGTAAAGTTTACTTCTCATGTCACCCCAGAGTAAAAGTCCAGCAGATTGAGATTTGCAGATCTTGCAGACCATGGTGCAGGTCCAAATCGTCCAATCCAATGACCAGGAAAGCTTCTGTTTAAATTATGACATACTGTAACACTTATGTGAGGTGGTGCCCCATCGTGAAGATACCACATTGTTTTTCTAGTCTGCAATGGCACATCCTCCAATAGACGGGTCAAATCATATTTTAAAAATACATGCTAGTTTGTACCTCACATATGCATGGTAGAAGAATGAAAGGTCCAATGAGAACACCTCCTATTATACCTGCCCAAACATTAACAGAGAACCTGTGTTTGAAATCCCCTTGTTTGATAGCATGTGGATTTTAACAAGCCTACATGTGCCTATTATGAAGGTTTATAATGCTGTTTTGGGTGAAACAAGCTTCATTTGTATCTATGACACACACTAGAAACGCTGCATTCTACATACACTTATGTAGTAGCCGTTCACAGAAATTCGCACATGGAGATATCATTCCGCAACAAATGCTGTACTCGCTGAATATGTTAAGGGTACAGTAGTTGTTCCCTTATTGTTCTTAATACAGTTCAATGTGACATCCCAACATCCAAGTAATGTTGCAACTGCTACTATGAGGTTGTTCTTCCACTACATTCAACACTTCATCCTCTTTGTTCGCAATTTTGCTGGATCATTGTCAACCACGATTAAGGCATCCTGGCACCACACTTCCTGTGTGACAAATCTGTTTACACAGTGTCATGAATGTTTTTCAATTAGGCAGATTCCTTTCTGGAAACCGTTCATGGTAAACTCTTTGGGATTCACATGAGTTACACTTAGTTTTGCCATAAATTATCATGTTCAGATATTCTGCATTTGAATATTTTGGCATGTTTGCACTAAACGGTAGCGACTGCAGTAATCTAACTCTTGCCTACCTTTGCACCCCTTTCAACATGCACTAACCAAGGTCAAGACATAACTGATTGACAATCCTCAAATAATAGTGTTGCACAACCGTTGGAATTGTTTACAAAATCCTGGCACTATTTGAATTTCTGAAAAAATGGTTCAGTGTATACATAAATTGCATAGGAATAAATTGTTGCTTATCAATCTCTCATAATGTAGCTGAGCATCAGGATCATATACTTAATACTTATAGAGATAATCATCATGTAACCTTGAGGAAACATTTTTTTCATGTAACCTATTCAAGTAAAGCAATATAGTATTACACCTTTTTACTTTATTTAATAAGGAATCGCACTGATGTAAGCTGTGTACTTACTTCACTTCAATCCACTATATATTTTAATAGTTCTGTCATCTTTTGCATTAGTTTTTGTATTATTTGAGAATAACTTGAATTTTCATTTGAAGTAGAGCTTGCAACATGAAATACTTTGTCCATCGTCTATTATATTTTCTGTAACTCTTCTTGAGCATAACGATCATATAATTTTCTTTTTTATTGCTGATTTTCCTATTGCCACTAAACTCTCATTCAATTCCCTTATGTCTATGGTGTCTACATTTGCTTTGTCACTGGGAGATGAGGAGGAGCTTTCACTACCTGGATTTTCACGTTCTTCTATTGAACTTGCACTAGCACTAGGTACATACATTTCACTTGTACTTTGTTACTTTGCAAATTTCAATATTTTCAAGCAGCAATTATTACACACTTTGAAATTGTGAGACAAGTTTATATTTACAATTTTAGTTTTATAAGCATTACAGAGGTCACTGGTCTTAACTTTTCATTTTTATATTTTATTGTTAACCAATTAAAATGGACTAAAACAACAGTTGTAATCCATTGCACCAACTCAGCCATGATTAAACACAACCACATACAAGGCAGAACTCATATTAAAGGTCAACTGGCAACATACTGAAGGCAATGTTTATTTATATAGGCTTATTATACATGTGAATGTGAAGTGATACTCACACAGATGTTCACAGCAGTCTGTTCAATCAATCCAAGTGACTCACCTTGACAGACCATCAGTAAAGTATTTATAAAATCATTCTTTATTTGAATTCCATTCTGAAACAACGTAGTTCAATGCACAATATTTTAAATATTATGATCATGTTTTTACCGGTTCTCTGAAGTGTCATTTTTGTTTTTAACTGAAGCACAAAAAATACTGTGTAAAACTGCAATGTTTGTACTTCAAAACAGCACAAACATAACAATTCTACTATACATATAATCCACGGTATAACTATATGCATATAATACAGCATGCAAATGCATAGAGAAAATAATATATAATAGATGACTATATTACAACAAAACAGGACAACATATTTAATCTCATCTGGGGCTAACAAAAATAAATTGCAGAAAATACTAAAGTGTCAAGTTTTAGAAGTGCTCGGTTTGACATGGAATGATTCCCATTGATACATTGTTTCCTAATGGTCTTTGAAGTTTACTATTTTCTGTAATTGCTTCATAATATTATTTGTTACGGCTAGTTTGTAAAGTACCTGCCTAATGTTTCTATTTAGCTATCACAGAAGCTTGAGTATCATACACCTCTTTATCCACATCATTTTGACGAATCCCAAGTCTCTATTTTGCTATTCTATTTCTCAGCTAATGCCAATTTTGGAACATCATCTGCAGCAATGTTTGTTAGTTTTCGAGAATTGAGTTCTAAAAACTGCCTTCATTTCTCAACTGAGGAGTCAATCTGCTTTAACTTCTGGTGCCATAAGAGATAATTACCACATTCGCTCTGATTCGGTTCAGACTTTCTTCAATTCGGTCAACTTACCTCCATCTGCAGATGTGATGAGACTCCTGGGGTTGAACTTTGATAGGAAACTTAGCTATTCATCACATATAGCACAGCTAAAAGTGTCATGTGACCATTCTCTGAATATCTTTCATGTATTAAGTGCCAAATCTTGGAGAGCAGATCGATCAGCTTTGCTGTAACTGGTAACACACTTATCCAATCAAAGTTAGACTATGGTTGTATGGTTTATTCTCCAGCACAACCACTTGTGCTTGGAATATTAGACACAATCCATAATTGGGTACTGGTGTAACTGTCAGAGCTTTTCCAACTAGTGCCATTGTGAGTCTTTACTCCAAATCAACAGAACCCCCTCTATATCAGCGTGCTGTTATAAAATTATGGCAGTGGGCTTAAATGTTAACCTAGGCATCCAATGTTCACTTTTTTTTCAACACCACGCTGGAAGAATGTTATAGGAGCAGTTGCCTTAGTCCTAGGCCTGCAGGTGTTTGTTTCCAGGAGCTTCTTAGAAAGTGTGATATTAAAATACCTAGCATATTTCCTAAGGGGAAACAGTGTACCCCCTTGGGGTTCTCACATAAATCTTGGGGTGACAGCATACTGCAAGTCCATAATGCCTATCTTTAGTATCCACACTTTTTTTTTAATTTTTGTCGGGTTATAATCACCAAAATTTTATCTTTACCGATGGATCTAAGTGCACCAGTGGTGTTGAATGTTCCATATTTATGGAACCAAACTGCATACATTTTTGGTTTTCATAGTAGCACTTCCATTTATAGTGCAGAGTTGGATGACATATACCATGCCACATTGTATATGCACCATCAAAAATTGGGTGACTGTCTCATTTTAAGTGATTCGTTTAAGGCGCATCAGAGCCTTCATCTGTACAACTACCATTCCAATGTACAGCACAATCCAGGATACCCTCCATGTTTTACACTCCACTGACATTAATGTGGAATGTGCTTGGCTTTTGGGTCACATTGGCTTACTGAGAATGAACTGAACTGGAGGATTTGGCAGGAACTACAGAACCCAATATCTTGTGTAACCTTGTCGCATGGAGGGCAGTTAGCTCCTCATGGAAATAAGCTTAGAGAAGTGAAGGCCATTCCAGTACACAAGGAAACTTCCTCTCATGTATCTGATTATGAGGAGGTGATTTTGGCTCATATATGCATACTGGTCACTGTAGTTTAATGCGTGGTTATCTTTTTAAGAGGCATCCTGCTCCTCTTTGTAGCAAAGGTCTGTCGGTTCATCATGTGTTGCTAGAGTACATTCCTATAGCACATCTTCGGGACTCTCTGCAACTGCTGGTATATCTTGCAGAGGTCCTGGTACACAGTAACCATATGGTTGAAAGGATTTTTAAGTTTATGTCAAAAGTAAACCTCCAAATGAGGATTTAGTCACATTGAGTTCAACTTTTTCATAATAGTCAACCTAGTTTTGTAAATTCATCTTTATCCCTGGCTTTTGTCATGATTATTTCTGTACACTGATCTTTATCTCTGACTTTACCATTATCCATTTTATTAGAGCATTAATGACCTTTAGTTGAGCACCCTTAAATATAAATATAACAATTAACCAATATATTTTGCTTTATATTTCATAGATTGCTACGGCAAAAATAACTGAAAATACACAATTTTACATGAAAAGTATTATAAAACATTTGCTTCTTTAACACCCCTTCTGATTGATATTATACATAGTTCAACAGAAAAACCATGTGGTGATAACACTTGGAATTTTGACTGACACTTTTAAAATAGAATATTCATAAAGCATTTTTTTTTCTGAAGCAAAATGAACTAATGATATTTGCTTAGAAAACCATAATGGAGTATTCTGTGCAGGAAACAAAACAAATTAAAAAATCTTATGCAATTTTCTCTGCAGAACTTACCTTAATATCATCATGAACACATGAAGTTTCATTCAAAGTTCTTTCCAACCACCACTGTTCTTCCTTAAATTCTATTTTGGTTTCAATTTCATTTTCTTTGCTGCTTTTATTAAATTTTATTACAGGGTGTTGTAAATATATCTCACTCTCATTCTGTAAACTAAGGTTGGAAATCGCAGCCTCTTCTTCAATTTTTATTTTGGAATCTATATCACAGTCACTACCACTTGTAACAGTTTCACTCTTAACTTTCTTAACAGGGTCTTTGTTAAAAATTTCTCCATCATTCTGTGAACAAAAGTCCAGGAAACAAGACTCTTCTTTGATTTCTATTTTGATATCCATGTTACTATAGTTGCTGCATTTCAACAGTTCTGTTCTTAAACTTCAGTAGCAGTCTGTGGAAAAAGAAACATGTTATTAGTAACATGAAATATATCTATAAGTTTTGCTTCTAGACAGTTGAAACTACACTACATTTCAATTAATGAAACAGACAGCATAATTATGTCTAAGTAAAAATGGTAATATATTAAGTACAACTTTTGTTGTTTAAAGAGCTATAGCTTGCTTGCTTACTTACTTATGGTTTGGTTAATCTGGATCTCTGTATTATTATAGTAAAACATGCTTTAAAATCACATTATTCCTACAGCTGCTTTATAACCATGGAGATTGCAGAGCTTTTCATGTAATAAACATTCTAACAATAATAGTGAGCACTGCATTACTCAAAAGAACTTCAATCTGCCATTATCTGGTTTCTGAAGTTTCCTTGTCAAGTTAAAATATTACCAATTAAAATTAAAGAGAAGAATTTTCCTTCATTATCTAAACATTCAATATCATTCGTCTAAAGAAACAAGTTTAATATATACTGATGTATAGGTGCCCCCAAGCTACACAGAATCAACAAAATATAGTTTAGATAAGGAATGTGCAAGTTAATTAATGTGAAGTGTTATGTAGGTAAGTTAGTTATTAAACATTCTATGTAAATATTTATAGTTTTGGAAGGAAAAACTAGGAAGAGATGAAATGTTGATAAACCAAGAAGAAACACAAATTAATAATGAATGTGCTAAATTATTCAAGTAAAATGTGTGCTGGTAAGGCAGTAAATGAAACTAAGGCTACCGGGTGTTCAGAAACAGCAGAGCAGAGGATAAAAAATCTGATGTGTTACACTCACATGACTTTCTCTACTCTTGTACAATCTATTTTTACAAACGCCTATTCTCCATATGCTTCATGTTAATCGAGATATCGAGATGTCAATCTTATTGGTAATTTTCTTGTAGATGCAAGGGGAATATGCTAGCTTTTAAGCGATAGTCAAATATTTTAACGCTGGTTGCTATGTGGCGCATTCCATTCTCTTTGCATGTCCAGGACATAAAAAAATGAATAACGAATTTGAGAAAAAGTATAAGTATTGGAAAATTTAAGGAAATAACAAGCAATATCTCGAAAACGGTTCACTCAACAAAAGAAATGTATATGACATAAGTTGTGTATTTTAACGCGATCTACATTTTTTGTGTAGTAAAATTTTGTCTATCTCTTATGGTTTACCAGTTATGCAAAAGTCGTTCACAATGAAGAATACTTTTGGAGACATTACCAGAAAATTCGAGATATACATTTCATTTCTCATGACATTATCTTAAACATATGTTATTTTAATCAAAATCGTTAGAGCCATTTTTGAGAAAATTAAAATTTTCGAAAAATGATCCATGTAAAGGGTAGTCTGGGGTGGGGGGGGATTTTCTTGAAAACCTTCGTGTCGCATCTCTGGAAGATACTGAACCTAAATACCAAGTTTGGTGTTTATCCCACTGTTCGTTTTTGAGTTATGCTGTTCACAGACACACACACACGGACATGTTTCCAAAAATGCTTTTTTTGGATTCAGGAGGTCTCAAAACATGTATTTCCGGTGAAATCTCGGTATCGAATTTTTGGGTGGAATGCAATACTTCCCCTACTTACTATACGTAGTAGAGAAAGTAAAAAGGAATGAAAGAATGGCTCTAAGGAGCCTCAGAAAAGAAAGCAAAAAAGGGTGAAACAAAAACATAAGAGGTTAAGGTAGTATGATGCAATAGCACGAGGCGCAGAGTGGTGCATTATTCATTCTTCTCTGTTTGAAAACATTCCACTCATGCTGAATGTAATTTTGTCAGGGGTAAACAATGATGATACCACATTAAATTATAGCTTATATTATTTTATGTCTCCTTATTTCTTTGATTATATTTTTAGGCATGTAACGTATTTGGAAGTACTAAAAATACAAAGAGGAGAGGTAAAGTGAAGGTTAAAATCAAATGCTTTACAACAGACTTAAATAGCAGTGCAGATATTTCACTATTTGTCAATGTATCACTAACAAGATGGTAGACTGATTGTAGCTGAGCACCAATGTTGCAAGTGTACATACAGCACATAAGGCAATAGTGCACCCCATTTGACCTATGCTATCTTTTAAGCTTAAGACACGCTATAGTACATCAGGATATGACAACTACATTTATTATAAATAATTTTGATGTATTCTCAGTACAAACTGATGACACCAAATGTTTCTTATCTGAAAGACAGGGCAAACACATAAGGAAGCGAGAGCGAGTTTACTGCAGTTTATTTGTAGGAGATAGGATTGTCAACCACTCGAGACACATCTTGTCTTTGTAAGCACTTACACATCTCATCTAGTTCTTATCACATTTCATTAGTCTGTGTTTAATCTGGAAGTGAAGTCAGCTGGAATTTTTATGCTGGATTAGGATGCCGTGAGTTTTCAGTTCCGTAAGAAGGTATTTTGCACTTTATTTTGAGAATGTATAAACATCACAGAACACTTTTATTTTATATATATGGGAAATACGCATTACCTAAGCAGAGAAATGTTACAGATTTTGTGAAAGAGTCATATCATACCTATTCTGGAATCAAACTTGAAGATCAGAATAAAGCTTGGACACCACAGAAAGTATGCAGAATATACAATGAAGAACTTCATCATTGGGCCAATGGCAGAACATCGTCGCTACCTCTTAGAATACCTTTGATTTAGAGAGAGCAGTTGAACCATAATAATCAATGCTGCTTCTGTTCGTGTGATGTGAAGTGGTACAGTTCTAAAAACAAAAGCAAATAGTGTATCCAGTTGCTCAGTGTGCCATTTTACCTCTGTCTCATTGGTCTGATGTTCCAATCCCTATGGAACAGAAAATCTTGAAAACTTTAATCCGAGGCTGATGTAGAAGTGAGGAAAATTGTGACAAGTGACTACCAGAATTATCTACTGCAGAATGTGGGTGTTTAACAAAAGTGAATTAAATGGCTTAGTGAGGAATCCTGTCCTCCCTAAAGAGATAGTCGAGCTATCAGTCCTAGCCTCCAAGAAAAAAGTTTGCTGTGCCGAGAAACTTCATTCTATTGGTATCAACAGTGTGAAATAAATTTCAAATTCTTTTTCTCCAAAGATAGTCATCTTGCATATTGTAGTAAGGTGAAATCAGTTATGCTAAATCTTGCACTTCCAAACTATGACTCAAGTGAATGGAGACTCAATTAATGCTCTCAAGTCAAATTTAAAAGGTGTCTTCCTTATTAACAGAAACATTTTTGTTTCAGTGCCCAATGCCTATTAAGTAATCCTCAAAGAATTGTATGGAAACTTGGAGCTGCTGTTATTACGACTGCACTACAGTGAACACAACTGGCAAGTTTCTTGAGATATGCTGCTGGATCAACAATCTGGTTTCATAAAACCTTCATGCTTTCTTTGTCTATGGGACAGTAAGGCATGAGTTGATCGCTGGACTAAGAAAGCGAGCCAACATTGAGTAAATGTGAAGTTGGTTGTAAGAATTATATTCCTTAATTAGGCAAGACATCTGCAAATTTTCAGCTGTGTAATCGTTTGTTCGTACTAGTTGTATGTACAAAGTTGGAAGATAGAACTAGCTTGAAAAATTTAATGCTACAGCCTGGAATTACAGTTTTTGCCTTCTCATTGCCATAGTTCTACAGCCAAGCTATCAGTTGAGATATCTGACATGCATTAAACCCTCTCAAGTGATCCAAGAAACCCAGTAAAACTTCAATACGTTCTTAAATACTCAAGAAAAACTGAGTTTATTTATGGACGCTATTTAACTACTATGGTCCTTAGCGTCCCATTCTATATTGGGCATGAAAGACCACTAATTTTGCTCAGAGGTCTCTTTATCAGGCTTGGGGTTCTTTTACATGCCGTAAATCTATGATATGGGACCACTGGCTTTACTTCCCTTCCGAAGGAAGCCATGCTAAGGATTTTTACGCCCGAAAAAAATCCATCGCCCTCCGCCAGATTTGAATCCACGACCTTGGGAACTAGAGACTAGCACAGCACTACTAGTCCACGGAGGACGACTCAAATACTCTAGATTTCATACCTTGAAGGTAACTTGTAATGTTTGCAAGGACTTTCCACTTCTAGGTATCATAGTTAGCTACTATGTGTTTAACTGATGTTTCAATCAGAGAGTAGGTTTAATACAAGTTTTGATGTGTTGTCATAGTAACTAATTTATAAAGCACTGGCACAGAAAGCCATAGAACTGTGGTCTGTGTTCCAGCTGAGGCATTCAGATTTTCAAGTCCCATTCACTTTTCATGCCACACATCTTTGAATTTTGCATAGTATTGTGATATTGGACAAGGAATTTGAAAACAATGGGGGAAATTTAATGAACTCAAAGATAAGATACTAAAGGAATTGTTATATGCACCTTACTGATGAAGTGGTTGTGTCACAGCTATACAACACAGCTTTATACAGCATAATGAGAAGCTATTTTGTGATCTAGCATCTGAAATTAAGTTCAATAGTTTTAATACAAACTATGTGTATGTGTGTCTGCACGCGCGCTGGGTGGGTGGGTGGGCAGGCGTGCGTGTGTGTGTGAAACTATAGGTTTGTTCCAACACACGGTTCTGAACGGGTTCGGAACTAATCCCAACACATGCTAATGCACAGGCGCCAGTCCGGTACGCTCACAGAACTAATTCGGAATTTTGTGTGGTTGGAACACTACTTGAACCGTTCGCGTTCTGTCACGGCCTTCTTCGTTGCACGGTCAATCAGAACACGATCAAATATCTACGTTTACAGCGTTGATGAATGAAATCAAACTGTACATCATAAGCGTTTCTTTCATACGGATTCCAGTCCTAATATTCGAGCAAAAATAAATCGCGTTCGTTTATCGGCTTAAAGCCATTGATACTGAGTTATTGCGAATAACAATTGTAATTTATAGATATTATATTTAAACCAGAACCCGGAAAAAGTAATTTAACACAATTCCAATTTAACATTAGGTTTCCTGCTACAGAAGCTTCTAAACACAATGTTTAATTTAAAACTCCAATACTCTGAGTCAATGACACCCCACATAAATTCTATTCCAACGTAATTCAAATAATACAAAACTACATGGTACCAATGTATGCTTATGATCAGGGTTAGGATTTTTAGTTGCAAATTTCAGATGAAAAAAGGAAGGGAAAAGGTGCTCAAATAAGGTGAAAAAGGCACAATAAGGTGCTGGTTTATTTAAGGGGATGCACAACTGAAATTGCTATTTTCTAAACTATCTATTCAATTGGGCTGAAATTTTTATTTCTTTATATATAATTGTTTTGTGAATTATAGCCCAGTCTTAATAATTCTCGGAACTGCGCGGTTGAGGTTATTGTCGTCTCTGCCTGCCCAGGCTTCGTCTCCACGTTAACAGATGACGTCTCTCACAGCAACAAACTCACATTCACGAACAGCAGGCTACTGATTCTGGTGGAATAGAATCACTCATTGTCAATTGCATTATTGCGGGCTACTTTATAGCAGTAAAGTGAGAGAAAGAGGTTTTCGTCGAACACACAATTATTTTCCATTGTTGCAGGTGTGCTTTCAATTCCCGCGTGGCGTTTACAGAAAGAGGTAGACTTACTATTCGCACGTACACAGCAAGTTGAGGAGACGTTAATTGAAAGTTAAAGAATAAATTGGAATGAAACTTAAAAGAAAAAAGGGGATTATAGGCATGGTTGGGGGGAAATGGTATAAAGGAGCCAAAAAGGGGTAAAGGTCCCAAAATAACGGAATAATGTTTAAATGGAAATAATCCTCTTCTTCGGAAGTCGATGCATCATTAAAAAGATCACTGTCACCTTCTAAATCACTCATTATTGTTATCTTTGAACACTGTTTTGCTACCTGGCTTTGTTAGACGTTTGTTCTTTTCCTCAGGTATGTCGCCATACTACTCAACAGCGAGCAACTGCTTACCAAACACCTTTGCTATTCCGTATTGAGAAATAAACACGAATGGAGGAATAAATTACATATTCAAATTTATTTTCTACTGAATACAGAGAGTATGTCGCTTTTTCAATACTCTCTGTCGGGTTTGTTCCAAGCGATTACAATCGATTCTGAATTAACTGAGTATGCGCTGTAGACCATACAATCTGCGCATGTCTGGAATTTTCAGTTCCTACTCTTAATCCCAAACCGATTTCACTTGTTCCGAACTAGTTCCCAAATACGTTGGAACAGCAAACTGGAAATTCAGAATTAGTTCTGAACTGATTCTCTGTCGTGTTGGAACGCCACTTAGCTACTGCGCACACTCAGATAATTCGGAATCGATTCTGAATCGTGTTGGAACAAACCTTATATTACTAATTATCACCCTACATAAAGCATTTGCATTGCAAGAGTTGAGCATTGTTTGACAGGTCATTGCAAGCCGCAGTGAATCACTGCTGTGTGTATGCCCATGTGTAAGACCAACATGAAGTATCTCCATTCCAAGAGTTGAGCATTGGCTGACAGATCATTGTAAGCCGCACTGAATCACTGCTGTGTGTTTGTATATGTGAAACTATGCTATTAAATTATAACTAATATGATTTTCCGGGCTGTTATGCCGTGGTCTGCTGAAGAAAGATTTCCCAGACGTTTCGTCCACAACTGCGGTGGACATCTTCAGTGGCGCGGACGAAGTCTTCTCGGTGAAAGTATCGCAGCGTTTGAGAAGACTTCGTCCGCGCCACTGAAGATGTCCACCGCAGTTGTGGACGAAACGTCTGGGAAATCTTTCTTCAGCAGACCACGGCATAACAGCCCGGAAAATCATATTAGTTATAATTGTGACACCGGCCGTGAAAACCTACGTTCTTATATGTTATTAAATATCACCCTACATAAAGCACTTGATTCCAAGAGTTGAGCATTGGCTGACAGACCATTGCAAGCCACCGTGAATCACTGTTATGTTTGTATATGTGAAACTATGTTATTAAATATCACCCTACATAAAGCACTTGATTCCAAGAGTTGAGCATTGGCTGAAGGACCATTGCAAGCCACAGTGAATCACTGCTCTGTTATGCCCACGTGTAAGACCAACATAAAGTATCTCCTTTGCAAGAGTTGAGCATTGGCTGACAGACCATTGCAAGCCACCGTGAATCACTGCTGTGTGTTTGTATATGTGAAACTATGTTACTAAATATCACCCTACGCACTTGCTTTGCAAGAGTTGAGCATTGGCTGACAGATCATTGTAAGCCACCGTGAATCACTGCTGTGTGTGTGTTAGGGATTACATCACAAGAAAGCTTATGAAATTCCTCCCATGACTTTATATCACAAACCATGTGGCTGTGTGTTTAGGAGAATTCATGAGTACTGCACAAGAGATTTTCAAGAAGGCACATCGACATTCCATGATAAACAGAAGTGCATGACAAGTTATGTAACAGAATCTTTGTTAGTCAAAATATCGGAATAACACACTCAGTGGCTAGTGATGTATACATTAAGGGGCATTTACAGAAGAGTGACACAGGACAGTTAAGAGGAAGTGGACAAGGGCTAACTTCGGAGATCTTTAACAGTAGACAAAATGTGAAGTTTTTTCTTTTGTTTTGTATTTTTTTTTTTTTTTTGAAAACTGAAACTTTTAAGTATACTCATATGTGAATATCCTTTTTTTCCAACAATGAACCTTTATGTTTCTTTTGTTGGCATATACCAATACATCTATGTAATGCAAAATCAGACATTACTAAAACAAAAACAAAACAGAAAGCTAGATGTGCTAAACACTACAGAAATAGGGGCACAAGACAATGCCCTTAAGAGGGCAGTTAACCTTTCAAAAGAATGGGGAAAATGTACAATATAGGAAATGTTCTGCAATTAACTAAAGAAGTATAAATAAACCCATTAATTTTAAGTTATTGACCCTTTTTGCTGAACACAGGTTCAGGCATCCATTATCAAACATTTTATTTACTGCAACTCAATACACTATTGCTGCAGAACTGCATTTTTTCAATGTTACAAGAGCAAATAAAATACTTTATACTACACACAATGTACAACTACGCCCAGATACAAACAAGAGAACTAACAAAAAAATTCCATAGCAGAACAGTCTTTCTTGGCTAAGCCCTACTTTGGTAGACTTCGCTGGCTTGGTGTTCAGGAGAGGGGGAGGTCTCAGTCCTCCCTCCATCTCCAAGTAATATAAACACTGCACGATAACTAGTACACACAAATAATTTATAACTCTGTACTGTCCGGATATTTATGCAAATGGTGAACCGAGTTACAGGAAACTAATCATTTACCAATCCATTGTGTACAACATTCAGTTGATCCAACACTACATACACACAAACATTGAGAGATTCAGATGGGAGAGGGTTAGTGGTTTGGAAATCTCTCAGCTAGCAGGCGAAAGCATTCTATGTATATTGATAAATGATATTAAAATTACTTGTATGGGAAAATGCGTGGTGCACTGTTTTAGATGTAATGTGGCTTTGCTACATTACTTTGGCCTTCAGTGAAAACGTTAACAAAAGTAGCGGTTAAGCGGCCCTTTTTATATAGTCGTTTTTGGTAATTGTTGCCAACGTGAACCTTTCGAGTTTTAGACGCGCAGATCCCTGGGCTACGCTTTTAGGCTGAGGGCCTTCAAATCCCTCGGTTACGCCTTGAGGTTTAGGATTCTCTATCGTGTTTTCATCTATGTTGGCTTTGAAGGCCAACGTAATGCAGGTTACCGTCATTTTCAATGAAGACCAAAGTAATGCAAAATGTCCGGTATCGTAAATGATAGGGTCTTATATTCCTCCAAACGTATTGTTTGCTTAAACCGAATGAAAGCTACCATGGTTTTGAAGCACGGCAAGTAACATCGGTAAAGCGAATTAAATATCTAATGCTAACGAAAGCTACCGAATAATTCAATAGTTTTCATTCGATTGTCCAACACTAAGCGTTCCGCATCAGGTCATAGTAGCCAATGAACTTCCACCTCAAAATCAGGTGTGACATACACTGGTAATTCATATAGTTTGAAGTTTTCATATGCCATCTAAAACGTAATATGAGTAAAGCAGACGGAAAATAGGATATAATTTTACTTACGGAAACATAGATAGTTCTCCGCACATTTTACCATTTGCAATGAGCAACAAAATTAACAAATCATATAGAACAAAATATTCGGTAAAGAAGGTTATGGTTGGTTAGGCTGCTCTTCCAAAGAATTTCAGAATCAAAGACGCCTATCACGTACCGACCAGAGAGTATAGAGGATGAAGAGGGATGTGTAAAACCCGAAAGGGAATAGAAGTGATAAGGGTCAATGCATCGCTCACTGTTTACAATTCATTATACTGCTGTAATTGCAATATATTTCTATGTTCGGCACCAGTGTGTTGGCAAAACATGTCTGCTACTTATAAAGAACATTCACACTAATTTCGGAGCTGTAATATCAAATCAGGGTCTACCGAGCATCACACTTATATACTCGTATGTAGTAAAATGCAATAAGCACGTGTTATAGTACAGAACGGTGTGTCATGCAGAACGCTAGGCATACAGAGAAATGGATGGATGCTCGAACGAGCGGGTAGGCAGACGAACTATAGTATGTATGTTTGGATGGACGTGTGGATGGATCGATTTATTAACTCCTCCTATCATACATTGCACTATTTATGCTCCAATTTTCCAATTTGGAACACGTTAAAATGTCAGTTTAAAATTACCCTAAATTTCCATGAGTCTATATAAAAGTAGTCATAGAAATGCAATGCGAAAAGGCAGTATTATAATATAATTATAATTTACGGTTCCAATATAATATTGTTCTATTTATAATGTAAGTTAAGAATTAATATTTTCTTAAATCGAATGGATGTGGCCTACGCTCGCCTCATACTAGTTTTATACCACATACGCTCATAATCATTATTTCGATCTAATTTATTTACACACACACACTAACCCTAACCTAACCTCGCCCAAACCTCGAAACCACAGGACCCTGTCGTTCGCTGCGGCTCGCTACGGCCTGAAGGCCTACGCTCGCCTCATACTTGTTTTAAACTACATACGCTCACACCCATTATTTCGATCTAATTTATGTACACATACACACACACACTAACCCTAACGTAACCTCGCCCAAACCTCGAAACCACAGGATTCTGTCGTTCGCTGCGGCTCGCTACGGCCTGACGGCCTCGCTCGTTTTAAACCACATACGCTCACACCCATTATTTCGATCTAATTTATTTACACACACACTAACCCTAACCTTACCTCGCCAAAACCTCGAAACCACAGGACCCTGTCTTTCGCTGCGGCTCGCTACGATCTTACGGCCTACGCTCGCCTCATACTCGTTTTAAACCACATACGCTCACACCCATTATTTCGATCTAATTTATTTACACTCACTAACCCTAACCTAACCTCGCCCAAACCTCGAAACCACAGGACCCTGTCGTTCGCTGCGGCTCGTTACGGCCTGACGGCCTACGCTCGCCTCATACTCGTTTTAAACCACATACCCTCAAACCCATTATTTCGATCTAATTTATTTACACACGCACTAACCCTAAAGTAACCTCGCCCAAACCTCGAAACCACAGGACCCTGTCGTTCGCTGCGGCTCGCTACGGTCTGACGGCCTACGCTCGCCTCATACTCGTTTTAAACCACATACGCTCACACCCATTATTTCGATCTAATTTATTTACTCACACACTAACCCTAACGTAACCTCGCCCAAACCTCGAAACCACAGGACCCTGTCTTTCGCTGCGGCTCGCTACGGCCTAACGGCCTACGCTCAAACCCATTATTTCGATCTAATTTATTTACACACACACTAACCCTAACCTAAGCTCGCCCAAACCTCGAAACCACAGGACCCTGTCGTTCGCTGCGGCTCGCTACGGCCTGACGGCTTACGCTCGCTTCATACTCGTTTTAAACCACATACGCTCAAACCCATTATTTCGATCTAATTTATTTACACACACACACACACACTAACCCTAACCTAACCATGCGCAAACCTCGAAACCACAGGACCCTGTCGTTCACTACGTCCTGACGTCCTCCGCTCGCCTCATACTCGTCCTAAATCAAATAAGTAGCAAAGCTGTCACTTATCACTAAATGAGTTAATGCTACGGTAATCCCTCATGAAAATTTCTAAAAATTGCACCGCATGTGTTTATTTTTCTAATCTTTTCAACGTAATCATACACTTCAGATCCAGAAACTGGGATTCATACCCAAACTGTCGAGGGCTTATGGTCTCATCTCAAAAGGTCCCTACGCCGCCGGTACAGAGGAACTAAGCATTTAGCGGACCATCTCAGCGAGTTCCTCTGGCGCCGGCATTTAAAGAGCCGACAAGCCGCCGACGCCTACGCTGCGCTGCTGGAAGATATCCAGCTTCTCTACCCAGTACGCAAGGCAGAGCTGGCCGGCGAGCCCACAACGGCGGGAGCAACAACAACCATGGAGTAGGGTTGGGTCGAGCGATTCTTTTGCAGTAATCGATTCATACGATTCGTTCACGATTCATGAATCGTCCCCTTGTTTGCTGGTCTAACCTACTGCACGATTCAATCATGTATCGTATCCACCACGATACTGCACGTTGCACGATTCAATCATAAATCGTCCGCTTGACTGCCGCCTATTCTCACTCACAATTCTTATATGAAACGTCCCCCGTTTGTACTTTGCAGTTTGCAGACAAAATGTGCAAACAGGAGTTTGTTGTTACGATGAGGGTTATGATCTTTTTTCTTTCACGTAAAAAAGACAATGTTTGTAAAAATGCTTTCCGCGCTATTTTGGGTAATACACTTGGAGTTTCCTGAATTTGTCAATGAAACCATCCTGTGTGATTCCTTTAAGTTACGATTACATAAGGTATTATGCAAAGTAATTATGAAGACATTATTATATTCTTCTTCATTTCGATGATTAGGCATTCCACCTGCCTTCGCATTCTTTACTCCCATCTTATCCTGGGCTGTCCGATGTCTCTTTTTCCTGACGATTTGCACTTATTAATTAATAGTGGTATTCTTTCTTCAATCGTGTAGTGAAGTTCATATGATCTTTTCAAATAAATTAATTTTCTTCCATTTTATCATATAATTTATAAATATTCAGTTCTATAATTTTGTTTTATTTATTATTAGATCTAATCTAGTGCATCCTTAAGTTCTTCGTAAAAAATCGTTTCCGCCCTCTGAAGTTTACTTTTGTCTGCATTTTATTATTATTATCATCATCATCATCATCATCATCATTCGTCACCACTAACGCACTTGCGCGGGCCAATAAGCTCTATAACTTTTATAAATACGTGACCGTGCGTGCAGAGAATAATAATTTTTATATAAATTTTACATTGGCATATTCGAGGTACTATTAATGCATTAGAATTGGCTTAGTTATATCGATGCATGTTCATTTACTTTTAATGTAGATTATAGTATATAAATTAATGTTTTTCAATTACATAATTTTAAACACTTTAATATTTTATAATCACAATGTTAATCAAACCAAGAATTCTAAAATTCTCTATTTTTCGTACATTGCATATATTTTGGTATTGTATATTATAATATCTACTACACTGTAATCATGCAATACTGTGTATCAAATCTCCCAGTAGAGTACTGAAAATTACTTCAATTGTTTATACCACGTGCTGCAGCCTACGTTCATCCATTGGCAATGCTTACGATTCATTTTACTGCGCTTTACAGCTATTTACACAATTTGTTTTTAAGAATTTATCTTTCTCGGCTGAACTCGGTACTCCTAGGTTATGACATCAGCATCTCAACGAATCGTGTTGATCTACCAATTCATATTATGAATTCTAGCGATTTTTTAGACCTGTGCAATTCACTCAATACTTTGATCATTCCGGTGTACTACGAATCGACAGAAACTGGCAATACTTTTTTTTATGCGGTGGTGTTTTTATGCTGTTTTCGTATACCATGTTACAGCATCACAAAGCTTGCCGCTTGGTAATTTCCTTGCTCATCATCGTATTCACTCGGCAACATTCGTCTGGGCTCGGCTTGGCAGCCAATGTGCAAGCGAGAATGAATCGAGAATGTCCTGTTCACGATTCTTTTTGATCACCGCTTCATGTACGATTCTTGAGATTCTTTCCGAACCACGATTCATGCACGATACTTACGATTCATTTTGAACGACGATTCATGCACGATTCTTAGATTCATTTTGAACGACGATTCATGCGATTCTTTCCTTGTAATCGTTCATACGATTCGTTCATGAATCGCCCCATGTCTACCATAGAACCACAACCCTCGACATCAAGGAATACAACAGCAGAAATGTAAGTACACATAAAATACATTACAAAATCAACAAATAATGAACAAATCTTCCAGAATACGAACTCTGAGCACCCATACTCGTGCATCATTGTATATAGAATACAAACACCCAGTAGAGAACATGGAAGTTAGAACCTTCTCGGATTGTTACATAACCACTCTTGTAGGAAACGTAACTAAAATCAACAATTAACGTGTCGCGCTAATGCAATAATGGTGACCTTTTCGACTATGGTGAATATGCCAAACACACTTTCATCGCTTTTTAAGGTCGTTTAGCTTGCTTTTTGTGAGGTTCGTAAACGCAAGTTGGGTAAATTGCCTTAAGGCTGGTTCACAACCACCCGGTAACGGTAACCAGAACGGAAACGAGAACGGGAAGCAAGAAATTTTGATTCACAACAGCCCGGTAACGAGAACGGGAATGCATATCGATCACAGAGTGAAAGTCGATTTTGCGCATTGGGATTTCATTTGTTTTTAACTGACCAATGTCATTTTTTCACCTACTTTCAATTTAGCCGAGCCAACGTCAAAATTCGAGAGTAAACATTATCTAAATGCATATTCATTACATTTCCGATCCCTCTACTTATACCAAACTTTCATTCCTTTATTTAATGGCATACATTGTTTATTCTTTTTTCATTTCCACCGGATTTAGCTGTTCTTTGTAGCTTTTGCCATTGTTTTTAGGTAATAGCCACTTTTGAGTTGCATATAAACAAACTACAAATGATCCCTTCACCAGAGGAACCAACGTTGTTTAGATTTGCGGGTGTCGGGATGAGGTTAGGAAGCACATTTACTACTAATTCTTTCCAGTTTCATGTTTCGAGCTTGAGACTAGAGAGCACTAGTGGCTGTTTCATGTCACGGCCGCTTAGAATAACCTCTAGAGTGAAGAGTCTAATATGCACAATAGGGATCTAATATGCCGTGCCCGGGAACGAGAACGAGAAAGTTAAAAGTTGGGCAACTCTTCTTCCCGTTCCCGGGGCCCGGGAAGGCTTCCCGTCGGTTGTGGACACTCCCATTTGAATACATGTATTTCAACTTTCCCGTTCTTGTTCTGGTTACCGTTCTCGTTGGTTGTGAACCAGCCTGTCAAACATGTGTTCCTGGGTGTCCTACAGATGGCACTGTATCTCATTCTCTGACTTTAATGCAATGCTGGCAACATGAATAATGCCACCGAAGCCGGTAAGATAGTCTCAAGGCGTAGCCGAGAGATTGAGGGCCCTCAGCCTCAAAGCGTAGCCGAGGGATGTTTTTTAGGAGGAGAGGAGTGTAGCAAGTTGCGGCTTGATAACTGCGAAGCGACGACAGGGCATAGCCGAGGGATCTGCGCGTCTAAAACTCGAATGATTCACGTTCACAGAAACAACAACACATCACATATTTAGTGCATTTCACTTTTTGTTTAGGTTGGCAGTACCCACTTTGCATGTGATTTATTGGAAAAATGGCTACGTTTCTTGTGTTTTTGACGCGATTTGCCTATATAAGTAAAGCACCTCAAACAGGCGGGCACTTGGGCACCAGATATAGAAGAGACCACATCATGTTCTAAACTCACTCTTATGGTAATTTATTCACTTTATTACTCAATTTATTACTAATATAGGTCGGTTAAGTTTGACAATTTATCCGGAAGTTTGGCCGTTGTTTGATGTTAGAAAGTCGGATTTTCAGTTTTAATACAGCCCATGAGTGATTAACATTTAAGGTTAGTACATCACACAGCATCCGATTACCTGCATTCTACGATGACTTTGCATCTCAGCACCAACTCTTTTAGTTGGTTTCTTTCCTGCTCACTGGAATGTTTTCCTTTTGGCATGTTTTCAACTTGACTAATGTAACTCTATGACTAATACTACTAACTTTAACTATATTTAGGTTATCCTGTATAATAGCGGCCTGTCTTCTGCTAGTACGGTGGTTTAAGGGGTTCGAGCGTTGCCAACGGTAGGAAATGAATGCGCGGATTAGATTGGATTGGATTCTGTGAGTTCACTAGCAGCCATTGAGGTTTGTGAACATAGAACATGTCAAGGAAATGTACAATATAGTTATATATATATATATATATATATATATATATTACATACATGAATATTACATAGAATACAGAACATCTAAAATAAAATAAAGACATATTATATACAAAATGAAACAAATCAGGTGTAATTTTGCACAAAATCGAATACCTCCCTACGTTATAAGGTTAACATTATATTTATAGACAAGTCATTTTAACTTTCACTAGGTTTGTATCTTTGTTCGTCTCATCATTTTATTCTATTTGGTTTGTAATGCATAGCATATACTGTCAGTTCTTAATATACATACATTTAAATAACCCATTAATTCTAGAGCAGGCAATTGAAAAACTGGCAATTGTCATTAATATTACTAATATTACTTAGAGAGCTATATATGTATTATCAACAGAATAATTTATCATTCAGATAATTCTGCACAGAATAATATGCTTTTGAGCATAGGTACTCTCTAACAGCAGTTTTCAAGACATTCAAATTGTCAGCTTTTCCCTTAAGTTCATAAAGGAGAGTATTAAATATTTTTATGGTCCCATAATATACACCTTTCTGGAAGCAAGAAAGCTTTGCACTGGGATGATGGATGTTACCCTTTTGTCTAGTGTTTATCTCACGAATTTCCATGTTTGTAATAAATGCAGTTTTGATTGCATACATAGAATTTTAAGATTGAAAATATCTACATGTAAGGTAGGATCAATATCTTCAGTCTTCTAAAAAGATGTTTGCAAGAGTATCTATGCTATGCGTGCTGGAAATTATTCTTATGACCTTTTGCATGAGGAATATTCGTTTACTTTCTACCCAGTTTCCCCAAAATAATATTCCATATTGAATGATAGAGTTGAAATATGCATAGTATACTAATTTAAGCATATCTATAGAACTGACATTTACCAGTGCTCGGATAGCATAACAAGCAGAACTGTGTTTGTATAAGATATACGTAATGTGAACTTTCCAATCTAAATATATGTCTACTTGGGGACCCAGAAATTTAATGTTGTCTAATTTGTTCTAGTAACATGTCATTAGTCCCAATTTCTATTGGAGTATGTGGTGATCGATGGGTTATACCTTTAACAACTTTTATTTTGTCTAGATTTACAGATAGTTTGTTAGCTTTAAACCAGTGTGACATACAGTTCGAAACACAATTCAATTTAATTACACACATATTCAAGTTTTTACTAGTCACCAGAACACTCGTGTCATTTAAAATCTATGGCATTTAAGTCTATGGTACTATTTGTTTAATCTCAATGAGACATGGCAACGCAGTTGTTAGTACATCTTGACTAGTGCACATTTTAAGAATCTTATGCACTTGCACAACTAGTACCTTATGGGGGCAAATACAAACATGATGAAATGCACTGGCATACAAAAGCTGTTCATGCACTCTATTTCCATATTATCACTAAATTTATGTCAATGCTATATTCTTCTTAATGTTGTTGTTAGACATGGCTGCAGATTTGTTCATAATGATAATTATTATGCACCAGATGATATTTCACATTTTCAGGGCTGACTAACATTTTGTGAACACCCAAAATTTATACTCACAAGTAGCTACTGATGATACCCCATTGCAGTGCTGTCGCTTTATACTGAGGCCGTGAATCGTGCATACTAATACTCTGCATGCTATCTGTTACATTGCAGGTTTTTAGTTCCATAAATCCTATGATAGTCACATGCACTCTAATGAGTACTAACCTTGTTATAATGTTGTCCAACAGAAATGAACACTTCTCCTGTTTTTTGTAGAGCTTCAGTATCAGCTGTAACCGCATAGCATATAATTTGCAAAAAGGCCCACCCCAATTGCGGTTACAGTACAACCAATTGCACCTACATTCCCGTTTTTGCTGGTATTTAATCTCGCGTTCAACAATTTGTTTAGGTTGATTTAAGGGGACAAGATAGTCTGAACACATGAAAATTACACATTAGTTGTGTCAAATTACCACTACTCTTACAGTTTCCCAATGGTTTTTCCTGAAAGTTTTATGAATTACTCTATAAATCATGACAATTATTTCAAGTGGTTATTTGCATTGATAGCTTATGTAGTTGAGTCCATAAAAATTATTTCATTAAGCAGAAAAATAATAAAATTTAGTCTTAAAACATGTGAATTCGTGTACCTTTTTCTCTGATACTGCTTGCAATACAGAATCACACTTTTGCATGCTTGTTCTTAGTATAATCAGCTATCTTCTGAACCTCAATTATTTAGTTATGAATATCAGTTCACTAGAAATTGAAAAAAAAAAAAAAAGAAATTACAAAGTAAAAATGTGGAAAATTTGCAATGTTGTTGCTTTCTTAATATCACTAATATACACTTTAAACTTATGATAGCATTTCAGAAAGTTTAACTATGTGTTGTATACATGTACTGAAAATGTCAGGCCTCTATCTTTCATACTTTATAAGAAAAAGGCATTTAATTATTTTTTTTTGTTAGTATATAAATTAATTATACTTTTAATACACCTTAGCCTGGTCTAGGGCAAGTTTTTATTATAGAGTCAACAATTACACTTTTAATAGACCTTAGCCTGGTCTAGGGCAAGTTTTTAATATAGAGTCAATAGTTCTCCCGCTCTCCGTGCGGTTGCTCCAGTTCAGACAATAATTTAAATGCATACATTATTTTGACTTTTAATGTTATATACATTTACAAATTAGTAGGAATTTCTCAAGGGGGCTATCAACATTGCCAGAAAATTTCTCCTGCAATTCTCTATACAGCTGTCTACATGATTAGGTTTTTATGTATGTTGGTGTAAATAAAAAGTTGTTGTTCGGATGTGAATTTGTTGTCCGGCATTGCAGTGGACTAATAGCAAGACTTTAAGCAAGTCACACACAACACGGATGTCTTGAATAAACTTTCACCTTTGAGATGCACAATGCATAACTACAGCACAAGCAGCGACTCAAGCACAGCTGATAAGGGAAACTGGGAACACATCATACACATGTTGTGATAGGTAAATTACTGAGATAGTTGGAGTATGCATATAGCCAGTCTGGCCTCACCTTAAAAGGACGGCACTGTATTTGTAACGCCATCCTTCCCATGCGATTCTACAGTTTTGTATTTACATCATTGCATTAACATCACATTAATTCTTGCTACACAATTATGCTTATGGAATCATTGAAAAGCTGCTTTTAAAATGTAGCAGAACACGCCACTTCAGAATTTTCACTTTTAGGCTTTTAACTCAATCCACTAAATGATTACCATTTGGTCTTACTACTTTGGAAAATAACAAAAGTTGTGACATACATAAGTGCTATAATTTTTCATTATTCAACATTTTTCACAAGTCAACAATAAGCAAGCTTAAAAAGGCGATATTTACAAAATAGTTGCTAAAAAACTGTGCTTAGAGTTTGCTTAATCCAGATTAAAACAATTCAAAGGTTCTCATAAACTAAAGTAGGTGACAGCGAACACAAAACACAAAGTGAGCAGGTAATGTTCTGTATGTTAAACACTTAAAGTGAAGTTTTAACCTCTCTAGCTTCGCTTCTTTACTAAGAACTTATTGGAACATGTTTCAGAGACTGCTGTGTACATCATCAGCCTAGACTCACTGCCACAGTTTCTCCTGTTGTTTGTAGATGGCCTCACATGTTCTAATAGGTTCTTTCTAGAAGAATTGAAGTTGGAATAACTAAAAATTTCTCTTGTGTGTTTTCTGTATTAATAACCTTTTTGTTTTCACAAACGAGAAAAAATGAATAAGGTGACATTCTGTTAACATGCTAGATCAGCAGCACACACTGCATTTTCTGCTTGTTGACAATTTGGGTATTCAACAGCATTGCCCTTGCACCTAAATTTGTAATTAGCTAGGTACATAACTAAAAGCAAGTAAGTGTTCTATTACTATTGCTGTAGCCAAATATTATCATAATTAAAGATTTATTTTAGCAACAATCTAAGTAGGGTGCAGTGAGGTAATCTGTACTAATTCATAAAAGCAAAATTAAGTAGCATTTGTTTTTATATAAGTTACCTTGAAAACAGTTCATTTGATTTGAACCATTTCTTGAACAGTAAGTAACTTAAACCCTAGTGTTTATTACAGGCTAACCAAATAATAGATAAGGAAGGTATGGATGTTTAAACATTAACAATTTTGTACTTAACATAACACACCATATTACCATTGTTACTTTATACTTGTTTATGATGTCTGTTCCTTTAGTTGAAACATAATGAAGTTTCAGTTATCTAGAAGTGAAATGCATGGAAATATTTCAGGCTACTAATAACTGTTTCTTTTTCCACAGACTTGCTACTAGAGTTAACAGAACTGTTCAAATGCAGCAACTATAGTAACATGGATATCAAAGTAGAAATCAAAGAAGAGTCATGCTTTTTGGACTTTTCTTCACAGAATGAGAGAGAGCTTTTTAACAAAGACTCTATAAAGAAAGTTAAGAGTGAAACTGTTACAAGTAGCAGTGACTATGATGTAGATACCAAAATAAAAATTGAAGAAGAGGCTGTGGTTTCCACCTTCCATTCACAGAATGAGAGAGACAGATTTTCAGAACATCCTGTAATGACATTTAATAAAGGCAGTGAAAACCATGAAATGGAAACCAAAATAGAAGCTAAAGAAGAACAGTTGTGGTCGGAAAGAGCTTCGACAGAAATTCTGTGTATTTATGATGATATTAAGGTAAGTTCTGCAGAAAAGCTGCCTAAGATTTTTTTCATTTGTTTTAGTTGTTTCCTACATACAATACTGAATTGTGGTTTGTAAGCAAATATCATTAGTTTATTTTACCATGTAAAGAAAGCAAAAATTACATCATAAATATTATATTTTATAACTGTGTTAATCAAAAGTCCAAGTATTATCACCAATGGCTTTTCTGTTGAACTTAAGTATAATTTCAGTCAGAAGACGCGTCAAAAATGGAAAGGTTTTGTAGTAATTTTTGTGTATAATTAGGGATTTTCTACTATTTTAGCCATAGTAATCTATCAGATCAAAGGCAAAATGGACTTTGGATATGCAAAAATATGCAGGAAGAAGGGTGTGATTCAGTGAATTCTTTGATTAATATATTAGATAGCCAGGCAGGTTACAAACTATCTGTAAAAATAATATTAATGACCACTTAGATAAAACGGAGCTCACATAAAAACCTTGTGGGAAAGAATGTGCCCATCATGAAGGAGGAGAGATGGGCAGCAAACCTAAAATGAAAAGCCACATAATTGAAGTAATTTAATGAAAGTCATGGGTTCAAACCCAGTGGAGGGTGATAAGTTTTTTTTGGGCATTAAAATACTTAGCATTCCTTCCTTTGGAAGGGAAGTAAAGCCGGTAGTCCGCTGTTGTAGATTCATAGCACATAAAAGAACTTAAAAACTACCAATCTTTCACGCCCAATATAGAATGGGATGCTAAGGACCACAGCAGTTAAAGAGCATCCATAAATAAAACTCAAATTCAATTTGATGGGCTGTTTATCTTATAAGGCAAATACTGCTGACGTGCCTTTTGTTGCATAAAGTTTCTGTTTTCCAAAACACAGGTTGTTCTAAGAAAGAACTTAAACTAGCTAGTTTTAATAAAAATTCTGCAATGTTTACACTTTATAAAATATTGATATTACAAATTGTGTATGTGCTGAACACCTAGGTCCTAGTTTCCTGTGTGATGTGCTGCAAGTAAAGATCTTCATGGTTTTGTAAAATGTCTACAAACCACATTATGTTGGTTATTTAATTTTTGGAACTTTCACAGGGAAGCTAAACTATAAAGTTTAAAATTAGTCAAACTACCACTCCACCTACACTATATGATCAGAAATATCCGGACACCCCACAAACATAGGTTTTTCATCTTAGGTGCATTGTGCTGCCACCTACTGCCTGGTAGTCATTATCTGCAACCTCAGTAGTCATTAGACATTTTGAAACAGCAGAATGGGATACTGTGGAAATCACGGACTTCGAATATGGTTGGGTGATTGGGTGTCACTTGTGTAAGAAGTCTGTACGCAAGTTTTCCATAGTCCTAAACAACCCTAAGTCCACTGTTTCTGATGTGATAGTGAAGTGGAAACATGAAGGGACATGTACAGCACAAAAGCGTACAGGCCGATCTCGTCTGTTGACTAACAGAGACTGCCGACGTTTGAAGGGCATCATAAAGAGTAATAGGCAGACATCTATCCAGACCATCACACAGGAATTCCAAACTGCATCAGTATCCACTCCAAGTACTATGACAGACGTGAGGTGAGGAACCTTGGATTCCATGGTCGAGCGGCTGCTCATAAGCCACACATCACGCAGGAAAATGCCAAACGACGCCATGCTTGGTGTAAGGAGTGTCAACATTACACGATTGAACAGTGGCAAAACGTTGTGTGGAGTGACGAATCATGGTACACAATGTGGCAACCTGATGGCAGGATGTGGGTATGGCGAATACCCGGTTAACGTCATCTGCCAGCGTGTGTAGTGCCAACTGAAATTCAGAGGTGGTGGTGTTATGGTGTGATTGTATTTTTCCTGGAGGGGGCTTGCACCCCTTGTTTTGCGTGGCACAATCACAGCACAGACCTACATTGATATTTTAAGCACCTTCTTGCTGACCCACTGTTGAAGAGCAATTTGGGGATGGCGATTGCATCTTTCAACACGATCGAGCACCTGTTCATTCTGCGTGAGCTGTGGCGTAGTGGTTACATGACAATAACATCCCTGTAATTGACTTGCCTGCACAGAGTCCTGACATGAATCCTATAGAACACCTTTGGGATGTTTTGGAACGCCAGGCCTCACCGATCTACATTAATACCTCTCCTCAGTTCCGCACTCCGTGAAGAATGGGCTGCCATTCCGCAAGAAACCTTCCAGCACCTGATTGAAAGTATGCCTGCGAGAGTGAATGCTGTCATCAAGGCTAAGGGTGGGCCAACACCTTATTGACTTCCAGCATTACTGATGGAGGGCGCCATGAACTTGTACGTCATTTTCAGCCAGGTGTCCGGATAGTTTTAATCACGTAGTGTACTTCATTAATGTATATAATGTTAGTGCATGTTTCACAAATCCTGAATCACACTGGAGTCAGCTGAGGATACAAATGATGGTTTGTCAAACATGTCCTAATAATTAAAAGTAGATGGAGTGATAGTGTGACTCATTGTAAACTTTAAACCAACCTTTGTTTATTTCATATGTATAGAGTTAATTCAACAAAATTTCATCACCACCAAGCAAAACTAACTTTTTAGTTAAAAAGCATTGAATTTGCCTGCCCATCTACAAATTTTCACACCACTTCATTATAATTCAGAAGCTAAAATTGCTCAACCAATAAAAAATAAATAATATAATTTTTCCTTTTAACTGTTTTATGAAACAAGACTTTTGGAAATCTGCAGCTTCAGATAAATTTCCATGTTACAAAAGTCTTCATAGAAGAATATCATTTGATACTCTTAAGGCTGGTTCACAACCAACGAAAACAATAACCAGAACGAGAAAGAAAAGGTTGAAATACATGTATTCAAATGGGAATGTTCACAACCGACGGAAAGCCTTCCCAGCCCCGGGAACCGGAAAGAAGAATTGCCCAGCTTTTAACTTTCTCGTTGTTGTTCCCGGGCACAGCATATTAGCTCCCTATTGTGCGTATTAGACTCTTCACTCTAGAGGTTATTCTAGTCGGCCGTGACATGAAACAACCACTAGTGCCCTCTACAGTCTCAAGCTTGAAACATGAAACTGGAAAGAATTAGTAGTTAATGTGCTTCCTAACCTCATCCTGAGTCCCGCAAATCTAATCAGCGTTTGTTCCTCTGGTGAAGGGATCATTTGTAGTTTCTTTATATGCAACTCAGAACTGGCTATTTCCTAAAAAACAATGGCAAAAGTTACAAAGAACAGCTAAAACCGATGGAAATGAAAAAGGAACAATAAACAATTTTAATGTATGCCATTAAATAAAGAATGAAATGTTGGCATAAGTAGACGGATCGGAAATGTAATGTATATGCATTTAGATAATGTTTACTCTATCGAATTTTGATGTTGGCTTGGCTAAATTGGAAGTAGGTGAAAAAATGTCATGGTCAGTTAAAAATAAATGAAATCCCAATGCGCAAAATCGACTTTCAGTTTGTGATCGATATGCATTCCTGTTCTTGTTACCAGGCTGTTATGAACCAATATCTTGCATGGTGCAGTGATTCCCATTTTGGTTACCATTCTCGGGCAGTTGTGAATCAGTCTTTAATATCAAATAATGTTTTTTATTTGCAGATTATACAAGAAGTGTTTCCGCCCCTTTTTCTAAAAATAACAATGTCAAGGTTGAAGCAGATCATATGATTTACTTGTGAAGCCTCTAGTTCATGGGTTCAAATGTAGTAGGGGTCAATGGATTGTTTCAGGTGTAAAAATCCTTATCATGGCTTCTTTCGAAGAGAAGTAAAGCTGGTGGTCCTGTGTTGTAGATTTATAGCATATAAAAGAACCTCAAGTCTGAGGTCTCTGAGCAAAATATATGGTCTTTTATGCCCAATGTAGAATGGCACGCTAAGGACCATAGAGTTGTCCTCCATGGTGTAGTGGTTACCATGCTAGTCTATTGTTCCCGAGGTCGCGGGATCAAACATGGCGGAGGGCGATGGATTTTTTTTGGGTGTAAAAATCCTTAGCATGGCTTCCTTTGGAAGGGAAGTAAAGTCAGTTATCCTGTGTCATAGATTTGTGGCATGTAAAAAACCTCAAGTCTGATAAAGCGGCCTCTGAGCAAAATTACTGGTCTTTCACGCCCAATATAGAATGGAATGCTAAGGACCACAGCAGTTAAAGAGTGTCCATAAATAAAACTCAATTTAATTTTTTGTTGCAGGATGGAATAGAACACAACCTTTACTCCATAAAGGCACCTAGGTAAGTCCTCTGGTTTGTTCTTTGTCCATGAATTTCCAATTTCTTTTAAATTTTCTTGACACTCCTTGTTAGTGTTAGGTATGGAACTATTGTCCATATGTAATTAAGAGAGTGGAATTCATCAACCAAGTTACATTAGTGACTATCCCCAGACACATTTTCATTTTGTTCTTTAGTGTTAGATTTGGAACTGTTTACTGAACATAATGATTTAACACATTTCTTTGACCGAGTTGTATCAGAGACTATCCCCAGACACATTGTCATACTCCCTGTTAGTGATATATATGGAACGGTTTTCTCAACATAGAACACAGATCTTTGACCGGGTTTTATAAGTGACTTTCCGTAGACAGGTCATAGTGTCTGTTAGTGTTACATATGGAACTGTTCTCTGCTTATGAGTGTAAAGATTTTTGATTGAATTATTTAAGCAACTCTCCGCAGACACATTGTCATATTCCCTGTTAGTATTACAAGTGAAACGGTTCTGTAATAAGGAGTTTTTTGATCCAATTGTATCAGTGAATATCTTCAGACACATTGTCATCTGCCCTATTAGATATGGAACTGTTCTCTGAACATGCAGAGTGTAACACAGTTCGTTAATCAAGTTATATCTGTAACTATCCTCAGAGACATTGACATATCACCTGTTAATGTTAGATGTAAAATTTCTTTAAATGTAAGGAGTATTATAATGGCCTAGATGTGGAGGTTCCTAAACTATTACATTGGGAGGTCATAAGTAGAGATAGAGTTATGCTGATGTTCAAATACTCAACTAAGCTTTCCATTAAAGAAACAACTTAATATAAATAATATAATGATTGATCAACACAAAGTGCAAGTAAGCCCTGAACAATAAGATAGTATACCTGATGCTAATTCAGTGAAGAGCTCACCTGATATGTTGTGTGCTAACAGTTTTGTTATGCATGTGTGTTCCTCGATTAATATAATTATCATATTTCTTTATTTGTTATTAATTATATGTGTATATTTCACTCAGCATATATGTCCAGTATAATAAAAATATTAAACAAACTAAAATTTAAAAGCTAAATGACCAACATTAAGGTAAAGTGTCAATAAGAAAAATATTTTACCTTTCATTTATAACTATAGAAAAATAACAACTAAGATTGTTGATCATGAATTGTCAAGGAGATACTATGATACAAAAGCACCCTTGTAGGAGATTAGCCATCAGTATTCTGGATGGGTATGATTTTATGCCTTCAGTCAATCTTCTGCAATGTATAATTAGTATGTTTTAAAACCTAACAAAATTAATTTCATTGTTATTATCGTCTCAATTTTGAAATAAAAGTAACCTCAAAATTAAAATGGAGAGGAATTTGTTTTGAGTTACCTTCCCTGTACACAAGTCTTAGAAATACAAGAGCTCTCAGAGTTTCAAAAAACAGAGGAACATTTCAGAATTTATAATGCAGCACTAAAGAAAAACGCAATGTAGAGTTGAACCTGGCACACATGTTAAAACCTACCTGGGGCTTGAATAATGGAAGGTGAATGTGCAAAATTATTAAAATACACATTTTTGAAAAACTAACATCCAACCATCAAGATGGAAGAAGAAGGCAACTCAGCAACATCAGAGGAAATACTGAGCAGAAAAGCCTTCATCTCTGTTGAGATTGATAAGAATATATGATTTGTTAAAATATTTTACTAATGTCAAACAAGGATGTCTCTCACCTCCCTTATTCATTATTTTTATGAATATGATATTGTGAGAATTTAGAAAGAAATGGGATGGTTATATAACTATAAATTGAGATTTACTTGTAGGAGCTCTGATTTTTGCAGATGATTGGTCTTGCTAGTGACTTTAATAAATGATTTTCAACAATCATCTATAATTTAACATTAATGACTTATAAATATGACAGAAATATCCTCAGTGAAAACAAAAGTAGTGGCATTCTGTGGGAAAGAACCTGTATGCAACAAACTTTAGAAAGGGTTAATGAATTGAATTACCTCAGATTTCAACTTTCCTTTTATCCCATCTGGGTATTGCACAAATTATCTTTAAATTTATTAAGTCTGCTGGGATTATCAGCAGTATGATGAAACCTTCCTTAATCCAAAAACATACCCACACTTGCTTGTACAACACCTGTGCTCTGTTATGGCATTGAAGCTTGAACCTATGACAATAGAATGAAAATAAAATTACTGCCAGAGAAAGTAAGTTTATGCACTGAAAGGCAGGCTAGACCATCAACAAAATGAAGACATCCTGCAACAACTGGGAGTGGAACCAGTGATGCAGTATGATCATCCATATCAAAATATCTGGTTTCAGGACGTCAAGTATGCCCAGAAGCAGCACATTCCAAGCGATCATGAACTACAAACCATCAAGAAGAACATCATGGGTTGCTCTGGGAGGAAAATTTTATGTAGACCGTAACAGTACTTCTAGGGCTATCATCTGTTAGGAAGCTGATGATCAGATATCATCTGATGATTACAACATTAAAGAAGTGCTATCATATAGTAACATATTTTGTTCTGTGATAATACATATTAACGATACATAATGTTTGGTATACACAGAGATTCAATATTTCTGTAGAAAAACTGCATTGGATATGTGAAAGGCATATAACTATTATATACAATAAATGCAGTACTTCATGATACACTTGTACATCCTACATTTCTCTTTAAGTTTGTATTCCTCTATGCTAAAAAAGCATATTTTACTAAATATTTGTTTATTGCTTATATGTCTGCATTGATATAACCTTTATACATTTGTTTACCAAAGCACTTCAAGGAGTTATTATTGTTATATTTGTTATTATTGAGTCAGAATAACACCAAATAGTTTTAAGTCATTGGATCAAGCCTTATATTTTGAGTATTTTGTTATAGGCAATGTATGTCTGTAAACATCTTGTTATCGACATGCAGGACATGAATGTTTTTCAAATGCTGTGTTGGGTTATAAACGAAATTCTGTTAAATAGATCCCTGCTCTCCCGCAACATTGGAATATTGCTTATGTTTTGTTTGCTTTGCATTCTGTTTTCAATATTCTTTATATCACCTTTAGCCTAAAACCTGTATTTTGTTTTTTAAGTATTAAGGAATTCCATTGCATATAATAGAGTCCTTTATAGTTCCCACAAGGGGTGTAGGTTATCAATCTCAGGATGTACTGAAGTATTCTGTTTACTGGAAGGTTTTTCAGTTTTACAGCCCATTATAAAAATGTTTTATTTTCGCAGAACTAGCACATGTGCATTATGTTTATGGAAATACAAAAAGGGCATGATATCTTTATGCTGAGACAACAACTACGAGAAACAGGAACTTTCCAAACACAAGAGCATTGTTTGGAAGTTCAGAGAAATGTAAGAACAGAGGCCCTAGAAGAGGAGGTTCTTGACAGGATTCATATTTCTCTGTCCACAAGCATAAGAGCAATAGCACATGCCATGCATTCAATCCAGTCTTGGATTACTAGAATTCTACACGAACAACAACTATATCTGTATTATCTCAACTGAGTTCAAGCACTGGGGCCAGATGACTTTCCATCTCAACTACAGTTTGTCCAGTGGTTTCTTCATAAATGCTTTGATTAACTAAGATTTCTTACAACCATATCATGGATGGACAACAAGGTTTTTACATAAGAAGGCCTGTTTAACACACATAACTGACACATTTGGGCACAGAAAAATCCTAGAGCTATTAGAGTTACAAATTACCAACATTGGTTTGCATTGAACATTTGGGCTGCCATTGTGATTGACACTCTCATAGAGCCCTATTTACTACCTTCATGTCTTTGAGCCACACTTACCTACAGATCTTGCATCATATTTTGTCAGAACTTCTGGAAGGTGTACCTTTAGGAATATGCCAGTTAATCTGGTTCTAAGGTGTTGGGGCATCTGCACATTATACCAGTGACAAGGGATTTCCTAAGTATGATGTATCCTGATTGCTGTATTGGTAGAGCAGCGCCATAACCAGGTTTTCAATAGATCCAACTCCATTGGATTTCTTCCTTTGGAGGCTGCTCTGACTCTTGTGTACGAGACGCCAGTTAATGGTGAACAGGAGCTGTGTCCAGGTTGTTTGTGCATTTGATACTAATTATATGCAAGGGATTTTTGAAAGAACTGGCAACCATTACAACATTATCAACTATGCTCCAAAGTAGTCAAAGTTCAACAGTTTGAACATATTTTATAAACACATATGCACTTTTTTTTTAAAATAGAGAGTTGAGGGTTGTTACACTACATCACTATGATAATCTTACTTGAACGCGTTTCGGGAGACGGCTTGTTCCCATCGTCAGCAATGATGGGAACAAGCTGACGATGGGAACAAGCCGTCTCCCGAAACGCGTTCAAGTAAGATTATCATAGTGATGTAGTGTAACAACCCTCAACTCTCTATTTTAAATTATGACACATCACTGTTACAAGCTTCTAAATCTTCAAAAATTGAACATATGCACTTGTTCAATTCTTGTTTTGTCCTTTGTTTAACTGTGTTAGAAGTCTTTTAAAAACATATGTTTATCTCATTTAACCTTTCTAAAGTAATTTGTACGATGGTGGAGAAAATTTGACCACCAAGAAAAGTATTATTTGCATATGTTATCGACAATAGCCCGCATTCACAGCTGTAAATCAGTTAGAAAAAAAGTTTTGACCTACTTCAGAGCGCATGGATTCAGTGCCATATAATTAAAAAATTACTAAATCAATTTAAGAGAGTTTTGCATTGATGAGACAATGGTCACTTGCATACTCACACTTCACTTTTTTGTTGAATGGTTTAAATTACAAATGTTTTCAAGGTCTGTTGACATTCTCAGCCGTTTGGTAGCTAAACCCCAAAGTCTGGCCTTCTTAATTCATTGGCTGACTTAGTCCATGCTGCCATCTGGTGGTAGAATGACAAGCTTTTACCAACTTGCTCGTTGGCAGGATTTCAAAATTAATACGTCTTGAGCATTTTAAAAATAGCTTTTCCCATATGGTTAGATTTAATGCTGATGTGGTCTGTATGAGGATTTTAATACTGTCAGCTGTAATATGATTTTCTTTCCAAAAATGAAATGCAACTGCATACTGTGTAATTGTTTCTGTTTAATTTTTCTTTAATGTTCCTCTAGTCTAGTATCCAAATTACTATTGGTTTTTCCAATATAGTATTTTTCACAGTTATTAAATTCTATTTTATCTATTCCTGACTTCATCTTGTGGGATAATTTATTATTAAGTGGCTTATTAAGCAGATGTTTTTAATTAAAATTTTTATGGAGCCAATGTAATGTTATACTCTGTAAATATTTTTTAAATGCCCATGGGTGGTATGTAAACTCCCAGCTTTGGGGCTTAGTCACCAAATGACTGAAAACGAGGTCAACAGACCTGAAAATGTTTCCACTTAAAACCATTCAACAAAAAAGTGAAGTGTGAGTACGTACATGATCACTGTCTCATTAATAAAAACAACTTCACTGTTAATAGTCCTTCTTGTCAATATAATTAAAGTTTTCCATCATTTACTTTGAATTAATTTTCCTATTCAATGTTATTCAGTATTTTATGTGAGGATATATAAAAGCATAACACACACAAACACACATATGTATATATTTTCTATTTGTTGTTGCTAGCAGAGATTCTTGTCATTTTTATCCTTACAAAATTGTTTAACATACCTGGGATCCATTGCCACCTGTATACAGTTTTATCTTTGTAGACTGCTTTTTGAAGATTACACTTTACCCAAAATATTTTATTAGCTTATGACCATAATCAGAATTGACAAATTCTATATTTGTCATACAATTGTTTTCTTTTATTCTTTAATCTCTGTTTAATTGTACGTTTAATTGTAATGGTTGTATCATGTACATAACCAATTGCAGATTGCAGTGCTATCATTTCTTGTTACTGCAGTTGTATTTTGATGATCTAAATAATGACGAAACTAATATTTTGTGAAAAATAATTACAGGTAATTTAATAAGTTATACTCAATTACTTCTCATCCTCATTATATCAGGGAGACAGAAGACACACATTTTACAATAAACGTCAGATAACCTATTACCTAATCACCCCACATTACTTATATTGTCACAAACATAAGAGTGTTTACCTTTACACGTTTGGGTATCATAATACTTTGCAAAAAACATAGTAACCTTTACTTACATTTACTGTAGTGTTTCAAATCAGTGAACCCATTTCATTTGTACTTGAATACATGATAACAGCACATCCAGATACCTATAACTGTGTTTCATGAAGTAATATTATCTCTGATCATATTCATAACAATAACCATTCACATTTCTTTTCTGTTATTTTGGGATTCCTGTTTTGTAATAATTGCTGATATATTATTCTTAAATTTCAGTTTATACAAAGGCAATATTTCCAATTATACACCAGATTTGTTCTCCAATGAAGACATAGGAAATGACAAAAGTTTCAATATGAGAAAAGGTAGTACTGTATGTGAAAGTGTCGGAAAATACCAGAGTCAACAAAGTGATATTATAGGTATATCTTCAATAGAAACAAGTGTTTGCTCAGAAACACCTGATGATGTGAAGATTGTCAGCATGGCTACATGTTTGAAAACAAACACTTTGCTTCAGCAGAGCAAGATAAATAAAAAAGGTAACAATGTGGAGAACTGCAAATCAATCTTGAGTTGTGAGTACAGAAAGGTGTATAAATGTGATATTTGTGAGAAGAGTTATAAATATTTGTCCCGTTTAAAAGATCACCGATTGACTCATGAGAGAAAAGAAGCAAACAAGTGTGATGTTTGTGAGAAGGTTTTTAATTATTTGTCAGCTCTAAAAAGACACAAATTGATTCATGAGGGAGAAAAACCATACAAGTGTAACATTTGTAACAAGGTTTTTAATCAGTTACCACATTTGAAAAATCACAAATTCATTCATGAAGATAAGAAACCACACAAGTGTAATATTTGCAGCAAGAATTTTCTTCATTTGCATAATTTGAAAACACACAAATTGATACATGAGGGCATAAAGCCACACAAGTGTAACATTTGTAACAAGGCTTTCACTCAGTTGCAACATTTGAAAACACACACATTGATTCATGAAGACAAAAAGCCTCACAAATGTGACATTTGTGACAAGGCTTTTAGGCATTTGCCATATTTGAAAACACACAAATTTATTCATGAGGTCTCAAAGCTGCACAAATGTAACATTTGTAAGAAGACCTTTATTGATTTGCCGAATCTGAAACCACACAAATTGATTCATCAGGGCTTAGAGTCACACAAGTGTATTATTTGTAACAAGTTTTTTGCTCGGTTGCGAGATTTGAAAAGACACAAATTGATTCATGAAGGCATAAAGCCACACCAGTGTGACATTTGTAACAAGTCTTTTACTCAATTGCAGAATTTGAAAACACACAAATTAATTCATGAGGACATAAAGCCACACAGGTGTAACATTTGAAACAAGGGTTATACTCAGTTGTCAAATTTGAGAAGACACAAATTGATTCACGAGGACAAAAACCCAAGGTAGTGTAAGGTTCTGAGTAGAGCTCTCTCAGTTGAACACTTGAATTAATTCACAATGACTAACTTTACTTTACAGGAGAGTGATGGTTGTAAGCAGCACTTCACTTGTTTTTAAGCTTTTGAAAGAATTAATTTCATTCATGAATACATAAGGTCGCAATTAGGTGAAAATTATAAAAGAGCTTTGTTGAGAATTTAAAATTGTATAAATCCATTTATGAATGGAGAAAGGTGTATATAATGACTGTAATGTGTTGTAAATAATAATGTAATACTTCACTACATTTGGGGCTACCATTGTTTTAAAGTTACATTTATGCTAATTGTGAAAGCTTAATTCAACATTTGACATTTAATTGTCTGCCCAGAAGGTATAGGGTCATAATTTAAATTTAAAGAGTTACTATAAAGAAGGTGTAGTCAATATTGTGTCTTTTAACATGACTTTAAATTTTTAAAATAAAATGCAATACTCGCTCAGTGACAAAAAGTGAAGTCCATACATCGCTTCTTTGTGCTGCAGAATTTGTCTATAATTTTAGAGTTGAAACCAGAGCCTATCTATCAATGCATGCCCGGGTATTTTGGAGGAAAAATAAATATATAATCATTTATTTTTTAATATTTTTGGAGGGATTTATTTTATTTTTATCATACAGTAAACGATAACAGTAAAATAATGTCCAAATGTGGTTTGAATTCGCTTCTTAGAACATTAAGTGCACGTAATTCCACAACACCTAGATGTGTGGTGCTGTAGTAATCTAGGAGTTTTATGATGGCAGCTCTTGCCTCCAGTTCACGAGGGAAATAAACACAACAAAATGTCTGGTCAAATGTAAGAAAGATGTGCAATTGGCCTAAAGATAAATTATAACACCGTCAGATACTAGGGAATGGTTCCACAGCTCAATGACTGTTTTTAAAACATCTGTAGTCATAGTACCATTAAAGGAGTAAAGGTTACACTTCAGGAATCACAAACATTTTCTAATGCCATAATAACACTCTGTTGCAGCTCCCCTAAAGTGATAGGGGTGGTGCGCTGACACATCGAGATCAAGTGTAATCACGCCACCTTGATCGGACCTGGGTGCTGCTGCCTAAACTCTTGCGTTTTTAGGGGTATGGGGCTAGTCACTGAGGGTCAGGGTCAGTAGTTTAGCTGACGGCTGTCTGCTAGTATGCCCTCTACAAATTAAATTGAGTTTCATTTATGGACGCTCTTTAACTACTATGGTCCTTAGCGTCCCATTATATATTGGGCGTGAAACACCGGTAATTTTGCTCAGAGGCCTCTTTATCAGGCTTGAGGTTCTTTTACGTGCCGTAAATCTACGACACGGGACAACCAGCTTTACATCCTTTCCGAAGGAAACCATGCTATGGATTTTTACGCCCGAAAAAAATCCATCGCCCTCCACCGGGTTTGAACCCGCGACCTTGGGAACTAGAAGCTAGCATGGTACCACTAGTCCACGGAGGACAACTATGTGCTCTACCCTTGGCGCTGTTGGGGAAATAGCAAGGGGTTCAGAAGGAAAATTGAAAGTGGAAACAGAATACAGGGAGGGTGCAGGGCAGTGATGCAAGTATGATGGGGGAACGCAGACTAAAGCATCTAAATCTCGCTTAGTGGTGGTGGTGCCTAAAATGATGGGGTTCACCACTTTTACTGCATTATGATATTTACCTTTCCAAATGACTTTATTATTTTCTAAATCATTTCAAATATACTGTACTTCTAAAATTACCTTAAAATGATCCTGAAGACGTTGATGGGGTTGAATTTCCTGTAGAGGTATGTTTATAGAGAAAGTCCATCCTCTTTCCTTTTTTGTGGCAAATCTGTCTATGACTCTCTTGTTGAAATCTGGAAACTTGTGGATCATTTCGTTTTCAATGGATAGCATGGCAAGAGCAGGCAGCCTATCTTCATCCATGGTGCTTCTAAGAAACGTTTTGATCCACTTCAAAGTGGAGAAACACCTCTCTGCTTAACATGTTGCCTTTGAGATAGTAGCTACCCATTTCATAACCTCTCCAAAGGGTTCTTGAAGGTTATTTTCAATTAAAAACTTGGGGAAGTGCTATAACTACCAATTTCATGACCTCTCCAAAGGGTTCTTGAAGGTTATTTTCAATTAAAAACTTGAGAAGTGCTATAGCTACCAATTTCATGACCTCTCCAAAGGGTTCTTGAAGGTTATTTTCAATTAAAAACTTGAGAAGTGCTATGGAACTTTTCATTTTTTGAAAATCATCTCGAGAATAAATGATCTGCAGTTCTGTTTTCAACTTAGATTTATTTAAAAATGGATAAGACTGCACAACAGCAGAAAGCATTTTTTCAGGAAATTTATTCTTCACTGAAGAGAAGAATTGCTGGTCAAGTAAATTAGAGGCCAATAGGTGGCTGGAGAATTCAAACCTTTGTTTGCTCTACTGAACTATTATGTCACATACTTCCCTTGCTGCTACATTCACATCTTCGCATTTTCTTTTAGTTACATTTGGTTCTTCCTCGATTATGATGTTATTAACGTTGTCTCTAATTTTCAAAATTTCACATTTGAATGATCTATTGCTTGCTTTATTGATACAGGATCAGTGGTGCACTTTTGTAATTGACTGTACAAGATATCCACATGGGGTATTATTTTATAAATAATCTCTAACCAAAAGGAAAATTTTGGCTGTTGCAGTTTCAGCCTCAGTCCATGAGCTTGATTCACAGTTGTCTGGTTGCTGGCGTCTTCAATTTGTTGGGGACATTCTAGAATGGCCTCTTTATTTACATGAACTATAAGAACCGTTTTGGATTTAAAGTTCCATCTCTTGGCTGATCCCTGAGGTACTTTTTGCTTCACAATTGCATATAAAACCTCCACTCTTTGAGGTGAATGAGAGAAGAATATTGGAATCTCTGGAATAGTATTGAAAAACAGTTTTACTTGTTTATTTTTACTGGTGGCTTGGGCAAGAATAAAGTTCAATTGGTGAGCATAACAATGCACATAATACGCGAAATGATATCTTCTCTTATGATTGTACTCCTGTGTGTTGGCCAAACATGACAGTGGCGCCATCATAACTTTGAGATGTTACTTTTTCTTTCTGTTCTTGTACAACATCGGCGAGGACATTTTTAAGGCAAGCTGCTAAGGAGGAAACGTCACTACCAGGTGGATTTAAAAATGTCAAAAATATTTCAACAGGCTCTCCAGTAGATAACAGATAACGAAATACTAAAACCAATTGAAATTTAGAAGATACATCAGAAGTTTCATCTGCTATCACAGACACGAAATCTGTCTTGCCTATTTCAGCATTAATTTCCTCATGACACACATATAACATACACTCTAGCAAATCAATTTGTATATCTTTGGATGTGGCCTTAAAGACTGTAGCACTATTCATGTGCTCTTTTACAACTGCATCTAAAGCTGAAGTAAAATTTATTAGCCCTCTGAATATTCCAGGATTGTTAGATTCTGCTGTTTCAGCATGTCCACATAAGGCAAGTTCAAACTCGCCGCAGAACTTAATACAATCAATTATTTTCGAAAGAACATAGCGATTTTTCCTTACGTTGTCATTGTGCCTTTTTATGTTCTGCCTGAAAGCTTAGCTAAACTGTTGCCTAATTTCCGTTTTTTCAAGGACTGATAAATCTAAATAATCATTCTTATGTGCAATAGATTCCTCGTGCTTCTTAATTTTCTGTGTTAGATGACTTAGATCTGACACGCCATGGCCTGTCCAGTTTGTATGTTTACCCTTAGCAAACAGTAAGCACGGAAAACCAAATAGCTTATTTGTAGAAATGCAACCGCAAATCCAACTATTTCTTTTGTATATATTTACATTAAAAGACCTGCAGAATGTCTTACCTCGACTGGTTTGCGCTTGTTTTAAATCGAGCTGACGTATTGGCCTGCCAAGCTTCTAAATTTTACACTTCTCTTCCAAGCTTAAAGCTGTGAGGTTTGTTTTTAAAAGATATTGAACGTTGTTCATTCTTCTTTGAAAACAAACTCGAACAGATGAACATGCATATGAACACTAAAGCACAAGTATATAACCGAATACACTTTCAAGTCTATTATTCAGTAAACAATGGTTTAACGATTGTAAGAAAATCACCCTGTTACAATGAAAACACACGTGTTAATACTCCGGTTTTGTAGCCCTTATGGTTTGGATTAATTTGTGCGCTTCCGCTCGAGTCCGACTCGCAGCAGAGCTGGTTGTTCCACCAGCTCAAATTCACATTGTTAGTCACGTTTCCCCTTACCCCTCCCTGCCGTAAGAAACACCATTAAACTTATTCTCGGAGGCTCAGAAGAGAGATTGAACCTGGGCAGCGCGTTGGAACGTATGCACGCTATCTCAAAGACTTGAACGTTTTGTGTATGATAGAATAATTTAAAAATGCAAATAAAATGAGCTAATACGAGAAAAAAAGGAAGAATGATTATGTAAATTATAAGTTTATATATTTTAAACATGTGAGAAGAAGTTTATTAACAAACATGGCTCTGGACCAAAGGACATTACAAATTAAGTAAGAGATGTACTTACCTGAGCTGAAAGGGCGGTGCAGCATGGTGATTGGGGAGTATCACTAATAAAATGAAACTTTATAACACGTGGGTTTTCAAGAAACCAAGTGACTCAAGCTTCCGCCGCATCACGAGACAGAATTCCCCGAGTGACCAAAACCTAGCGTGTTTAAAGCGAAATGCGACCACTCAGGCACTCGAAAGGTTAACCTACTGACGCAACTCAGCGATCTTCAGATCATTACCCTAATTCTGGCACAGAGACATCTGTGTGTCGCCACTTGACTACTGTATGGTAGCTTATGTTCCGAGTTTAATAATTTAGGATTGTATGACCAAAAGTTATACATTAGTTATTACAATAATGCTGCTGCCAAATGCACCGTGACGTTACCCTCCCTCCAGTAAAAGCAGCCGTCCACGGCAGAAACCACGCAGTACAAAAACATGTCACAAAAAGAAAACAAGTGAACCAATACAGATGTACATAATAATAAATAGCCAGGCGAAGCTTATGTTCAAGCAAGCTCTAGACAGCTTAGGAATACCAGGAACTCTAAACTTAACCTTCGTTTGTCCAGCATGGGGTAAGCCTGGATAGCAACATTAAGTTCTCTCACACACATACACTCGCTCACGCTCTGGGAAAAGCCTTGACTATTCTTCAAACTTGAATCCACAGATTTGCTGCTTCTAGGGATCTAGGTCTTGGAAACGATCACGACTTCACTATTAATCCTATGGCAGACTTCCTTTGCATCGGTAGGTCAGCAAGGCTTATTTTCTGATGTCTGCCCTATGAGGTTTTTACTGCTGTATTTGCCATATCATTGTCGTCGATTGAGGCCCTTATATTATTAAGAAGTTGTATGAAAGCGAACGCTGAAACTTTTACAGCATCGACTGATCTTGCTTGCAATTATCTGTACATATGATGCGTTACTTTGTGAAAGGATGCTAGCCGAAAGAGGAGTTCTTCTTGTAGATTCCGACGAACTTCAAATGTTTGACAACAAGTTTGGTCGGATAGTGATTTCTTCAGGGGCAATCGGTCTTTCACGCCCAATATAGAATGGGACGTTAAGTACTACAGCAGTTAAAGAGCGTCCATGAATAAAACTCAATTTTCCAGCGCCAATAAACATTCCAGTAGCAAGGATTTATTTTCATACACGAGATTTACGGTTCGCGGCTTAAAATTTTGTGGCCCACCGGTCCTTTGCGCCACCGCTGTCTCTAATTCGAAAAGTCATTCTGGCAACCTTGCAAACAAGGCTGAAAAACCTGACAAATTTAAGCAGAAGGGCCTAGGCGACTGGTTTTCTGAAGCGGTGTGTTCCGTCGTTAAATTGGTGCGCGTATCATTGCACTTAATGACCATTAGGACACACAGTTCTAATTTTTGCCTGTACGTTGCCTTGACAATTGCACATAAAAGAACTTCAAGCCTGATAAACAAGCCTCTGAGTGAAATTATCAGTCTTTCATGGCCAACAGAATAGGACGCTAAGGACCACAGCAATTAAAGAGCGTCCATAAATAAAACTAAATTTAATTTAATTACAGTTATACCATTGTTGTAGTGTGATAATTTTGTGCGGTGTATATTTGAACAAAGAATCTATAACATGATGTTAGAGTATCTGCATTATGCCCTTCGGGATTTATGGCACACTGTTTTTCTCATAGCGCAACATCGATACGAGCTGTGTCGTTTTGGAAACATGTTTCACCTGCCACCACAGCAGCAAACTCAGTCTGCTTTATTAATTCTTCCGACATTACTTCACGACAAGTTTCCAACTGACGGTCCAGCAGCTCATTTTGGATGGACTTCTAAATCCCTTAAGAACCTCGTCAGTCATTACGTTCTACGTGTTCTTTCAGTGCACTGTCTAAATCAGAAAGTAACGAGCGAGGTGGCACCGCGGTAATGTGCGCGACTCGCATTCCAAGGCTCAATTCCAACAGACCGTCCACTCTGACCTATGGGTTATCCATGGTTTTCCCGGGTCGATAGGCAAATGCTGGGGCGGGACCTCTTCTACCACGACTTTCCTATATTCATTTTATTTACCCATCATCTCTTTTATTGGCATGTGATTCAGAGTTATAGGACCTAGAGACGGTGTTCCGGGGGTGTGCACTTTGTATATGCTTCTTCCCTGATGTTGGGGTCGCTCAGATAGGACCCGCCTCCGAGTGAGCCCCTACGGGGTGCTGGAGGCTTGTTGCTGAATTCGGGAGGCGTCGGATGCGTTCACCCGTCCATGCTTACGCCAGTCGTAATCCAGATCTGATCGCCCTTCGGGTCTCTCCCCTCACCCCTCCCTCTCTCTCTCGGGTCACGGTACAAGCAAACCATTGCCTCGGTTGAGGGGAACCTCCTTTCCTCTGTACTCTTACATTTATATAAATAAAATCAACCCTAAAAAGACATCTCCATGTTTCTGTGTCATCGTGCGCTCTCAAAGCACCGACTGTTTTATACAATCAATAATTTTGGATAGTACGTCATGTCTGCTTTGTTTTTCTACTTGCTGATTGTGTTTCACTGTCGCGACTTAACATTGCTGCGATCTTAGCATTACCTAATAAACCAAGATAAGTTTGTTGTTTATATGTTTTATCGTTTCCACTATGTTTCTTTATTAATGTACTGATATGCTCAGGATCTTTCACCCCCCCCCCTCTATCCTACGCATTATTCTTCCCGAATAACAAATATGGAAAGCAAAAATGTGCATTCCAATAATCACACTCCGATATCCAGCCGTTTTCTTACACTTTCATTGCAGTGAATAGGGTCATCCTCTGTGGCTGTAGTGGTTACCATGGAGGTCGCGGGTTCAAACCCGGCAGAGGTCGATGGATTTTTTTGGGGGGCGTAAAAGTTCTTTACATGGCTTCCTTCAGAAGAGAAGTACAGTAGGTGGTTGCGTGTCGTGGATTTACGGCACGTAAGAGAGCCTTAAGCCTGCTAAAGGGGCCTCTGAGCAAAATTAACGTCTTTCACGCCCAAAATAGAATGGAACGCTAAGGATCATAAGACTTAATGGACGTCCATATATAAAACTCACTTTATTTATTTATTTTTACAGTGTGTAAAATAAAAATGTGTCAACTCCAGTTGTAACATGCAAAGAGTTAATGGAACCGTCGCAAGATAGCGGACAGTTGGTCTATAGCGATATCAGATCGAGTAGAAGTAAACAGATATGTTAATTTATTTCCGCTTTTACAATGGAGTTATTTATAGGTTTGGTGAACCCGTGTAGATCCAGGTACATCACAGCTAGGAACACACCGAAGGCTCTTGACCTTTAAGTGTTGTATGTAAGCAAATATAATGTATAACTTGAAAGCATTACATCCTACTTCGATAGCAGGTGGACCAGAATTATCGAAAATTAAAGGAAAAATCCCAATACACACGCTCACGCACACACAAAGTCACCTCGCAATTTAATGAAGATATTAATATACAGAAATCTGAGCTACATTGTGTTTTCTTTTACATCGAAAGCTATACTTTTTAAGCAATCGCCGCTCTTGTTAGCGCACAATCAGATCCTCGAAAAATTCTGATCCATAGTTTAAAACTGAGGAGGTTGAAAGTCCACTTTCCTCCTTGTTCCTTTCTAATAATTTCACATGTTCCTTTGAGTTTCAGTGAATTACAGGTTGTTTAACATGTTTTATACATCCTTTGAGCTATAATGTTACATTTGACGGTTTCCCATGTGTGCTGAAGTGTTCCTTGCCAAATTTCGCTAAAAAGAAGTTAATTGTAATGATGATTTTGATGCATGAACTCTTCTTCATTTTAGATAATTGTCACGGAATATGTGGAATAGTCCCAATAAAACGGCCCGTTGTGTTAACGAGGAGAGTATCTGTCACACTGCCTGATGTCACCTATACTCCGTGCGGTGAGACGATTGTTCTGTGGTTTACTGAAACCCTCTGCCTGGTCATAAGTGACATGTGCATCTTTAAACTTAAATTAGTATCAGTGTATCTAAATGTAACCGGAACTGAATTGTGTAAACAAGACGCTGCCAACCTGTTTTGTCCAAGGGTGTAAATCAAAATACGACAAAAAAGGTAGTTGTCATTTCAGAGGACCCAAGGACAAAGATGAGTCCTCAAAATGAGCTAAAGCGATTCCGCAGAAAGATTTACTATTGTAAGATAAAAAGGATTTTAATGAAATGTTAATTATAAAAACAGACTCTCTCATGCTAAAAGGTAGAAATTCCTAGAGTGTGCTAGAAATTAAAACCAGGAGCAGTCTTTCATATATTTCATAACTTGCTAAAATATATTTCAATTCCTATAAAGTGCATAAATGACTTGCGGACCGACAGAGTATTCAGACAAAAGATCCAGTAACATCCAAAATCAAAAGACGAGAAAAATTACTTTCTTGATGAACCCTGCTCTTCTCAGACTGATAGGTTAGATGAATTAGGTCTTAAAACAGAATATCCAGCTTAAAAACAAACTAAAATTGTGAATCGAAAATTAGCTCGCACTAAAGTTACACTTAGCACTGCGAATGCAAGATTTACTCTCCTAGAAAAGAAAATTAAATATGCTTGTCAATATAAAACCTTTAAATACCCCAATAAATAGGAAAAAGGTGATTACAGATGCCATGATTAAGAAACCTCAAATTCAACATTTACGTGGCATGAGGTACAGCAATGATTTTACTTTAGAGAGTTGGTTATTGATGCTATTTTGGAATGTCATAAAGATGAAAATGGTGAAAATATAAGATACGGGTTGGTAATTGTTTATGAGGTGAAACTTGGGGAAGAACTTTATTTTAATAATTCCACACTCAAATATTCGGGTTTGTTGACTTTGGCGTTGAATGGTAAACATCGCTAATCACCCTCCTTCTCCAAAAGCAGTGCTTACATAACCGTGGTTTGCCTTACTTTTTACTTGGTACAAATTGTAAAGAAATGGTTACGAGCAATTTATTCACGCCATTGTATTTAACGCTATTGCAGCAGTCTGTGTCATAGAGGCAGCAAGACGAAGACGGGGAAACGAAAATCGTAAAATAATCCTTACATTGTTAATGCATTGTTTACAATTATTGTATTATCACCTTGAATTTAATTGAAGCTTGTCAACTATGTGACCACAAGTGCAGCATACATATTAATTGGAATTATTATAGCAAATTAATTAAATAGAGACCTACGTAATAATAACTGAATACCTAACCATCATTATTTCCTTAAATGTGCAAAAGTAAATGTTTACATGCGAAATTATCTGGAAATTCTGTAACCATGCAGAACACTTCAAAGTTAACGTTTTGTTTTTAGCTTACCCTTAGATTAACAATAAAAAACATGCATATGTTGTTCTAGACGTTCTCGGGCATCTCTCCCATCTTCAGGATGCTGCACGCTCCCGAAACGTCGATGTACCAACTTCACCTCATCTGGCTTGCAGCCCGAGAACGTCTAGAACATGTTCGCCGCCAGGAAAGCTTCAGCTCTTGTTTCATGTATATATCGTCTGCTTATAAGTTTAATCTAAAATTTTCTCTTGGAAATTCATGAAAAATTAACGCAAGGCCGTTATTTCTGGAGCTCTGTTTACAACGTGGCTCACAGCATAATTTTAACAGAACATATATTAGAATACTATAAGGATACCTATACAGGGTGGACCATTTAAGTTGAGACTTTACACTACCTCAAAAACTAAGCGTTGTTCTTTGATAAATGTTGCTTTTATCTAATGGGGAAAGTAAATACCATAAGTCGTGTTTTGTTTGGAGGCAATTTTAGGGTCAAATTAGTGTTAATGGGAACCTACATTTAGAGACAATTCAAAATGACCCTAAAATGACCGTCACAACGTCTTCCAAACAAAACACGACTAATGGCATTTACTTTACCCCATATTAAACCACTTTTATTCAAGACACTTCCTTCTACAACGCATACTTTTGGAGATATTGTACATTCTCAACTTTAATGGCTCAACCTGTATATATATATATATATATATATATATATATATATATATAATTATTTATACAATTCTCTGTAATTCACTTTCAAAACTATCTGATACTCTGAAATAATGCCCTCGTGGAAGGTCAAGGATTATAAGCTTATATCAGCTTACAGCAGTGTCGCTCTTGCGCAGTTATTAATTGTGTATTATTTAGGCATATAACAGTCAATGCTTAATTCACCACGATGTGGCAGTTGCGACGCGACATGAGAGACACGAATTTACTCGTGTAACCGCTTCAAATCTTACACAGATTTACTGCTCAAAAATCTAGTGATCAAAATATTTAAGCTTCTCTAGCGGGCTGTCGTCCTCAGTGGCCAAGGTGTACCATGCTAACCTCTAGTTCTCGAGATTGCGTGTTCAAACCCAGAGTTGAGCGATGGATTTTTTTTCGGGAATAAAAATCTTTATCATGGCTTCCTTTGGGAGGGAAGTAAAGAAGGTATCCCTTGTCGTAGATTTACGACACGTAAAAGAACTTCAAGCCTGATAGGCCTCTGAGCAAAATTTCTGGTCTTTCACTCCCAGTATAGAATGGGACGCTAATGAACGTAACTTTTATAGAACGTCCATAAATAACATTCATTTTCAGTTTTCTCTAGCGTCTGCCGCTTCAACAAGAACAGCAACACACATTGAATGCCATTGAACAAGCTTTCCCTTCTTTGGAGGCTAAGGTTAAATATACGGTGACAGCTTACGCCTTTAAATTTTACTTTGGAGAACAGGAATAGCTTCTTGCTCAGGCAGCTTTTATTCGTTGGTACTTGTTAGAGGCCTGCGGGTAAGAGAGCACCTTTGAAAGAGCACCTAGCCTATTTTAAGACAGCTTTATTGTTTGATATCACTTTTACTATGATCATCTTTTATTATTACCTATAAAAACGGTGAAATGTGCTGCGAAATTTTTTCTATTAAATCATATTTCTTTATTGCAACAAATGAAATGAAGAGTGTCTATTTTCTCATATGTTTCCTGTTATATTTACTTTCGAGTTACACTTAAAAAGTAAACAAACAGAATATTTGCTTTATAAGATAAAGCAATCATTTTGAGAAACTTGGTGCACAAATCTTGTGTTAAAATTACCGCTCATAATTTACAATTAATTATACCTTCGGAATTGGAACACGTATGTATGTTCGGGAATAGCTGTGTGATTTAGTTTGTGGTGACAAGATTCAAGCAAAACATTCCTAATATTTGTTAAGAACATTCGAAATATTATTTCACTGTCGTGGAGTGAAATATACAGGATGTTTCAGAAATACTTTTACAAACTTCGGGTATGGGTTCTTACACCACAGGAAGGAAAAAGATTCATATGAACATATGTCCCATAATCCTTTGTTTTCTCGTAGGGAGGTATTCAACACAGTGGTACACTTATAACACACAAAACTCATAATACATGCTCGAAATGTCCTCCTCTTGCTTCTATGCATGCCTGTACTCGTCGAATCATGGAATGTCGCACTCTGTCAAAACCTCCGGGATGGTGTCGAATGGTTTCGCAGGCTTCCATGACACGTCGATGAAGCGTTTCTGCATCCGGGATGGCTGCTCCATAAACCAATGATTTAAGATGCCCCCAGAGGTAAAAATCCACAGGATTGAGTTCGGGAGAACTCATGGAAGTAGTCCTCCTCTGCCTATCCATCGGTCATGGTAGATACCAGTCAGTGCATCTTGAACAATGCGACTAAAATGTGCCGGAGCCCCATCATGAATAAACCACATGTTTTTTTTTCTTATTTTCAGGGTCACATCTTCGTGAAGTAAGTCGGGAAGAGTATGCTGGATACAGTCCCTGTAGACAGCACCAGTAAGACGTGCTGGTAAAGGGTATGGACCTACCAGGCAGTCACCTACAATGCCAGCCCACACATTCAGACTAATCTGTTGCTGATGTACAGCATGAGGATTATAATCTGCCCATACGTGTACGTTGTGGAAATTAGTAACTCCATCTCTCCCAAACGTTGCCTCGTCTGTAAACAAAACTGACGAGACAAACAATGGATTGGCTGTTTATGCTACAAACCATCGGCAAAAGTTATCCCGTGGTGAATAATCGGCAGGCGAAAGGCCCTGCACACGTTGAATATGATATGATACAGGAGCTGTTCGTGAAGTACCTTCCATGCTGTCACGTGTGATGTACCAGATGCCACAGCCAATTGTCTTGTACTGATACCTGGAGTGTCTTCAACACACTTTAACATCTGTTCTTCGCGTTCCGGCGTAGAACAACTCTTGGTCTTCCTCGATCAATAGTCCGTGGTGCAACGGTTCCTCTCTCACCAAGGCGACGATAAACAGCGACAAAAGTTGGATGACTCGGTTGTCTTCGGTCTGGAAACTCCATCTGATACAGCCGTGCAGCCTAGCGTCCATTACCATTCGCGCGACCATACATAAAAATCATGTCTGCCTGTTCACGAAATGAATATCCAGCCATGGTGGAACGAAACACATGCAGTTAACTCACTACATGTACACAATTGAAACGTGAAGACAGGCTAATGACAAATGACAAACGTAAGCAAGTCTCCATAACAACACTTCGCCATCTACCGTATGTAGTACAATGGGTCAACGCCTTCTATGAATGCATAGAGAAATGAAGTTTTGAGGTTGGACCCCGAAGACCGTTGAATTCCCTTTCATTGTGGCAGGAATAACGCGAAAACCAAGGATTATGTGACATATGTTCATATGAACTTCTTCCCTTCTTTTGGTGTGAGGAATCCATACTTGAAGTTTGTAAAAGTATTTCTGGAACACCCGGTATATCATGGATTATACCTCCCCACTAGCTTCCACATCCACTTATATGTATAGCAAAATACATTTTAGCGCGAGTTCAAATCTAGAAGAGAAGAATGGCGTTTAACAAAAACTGCTAGATAGGTAGATAAATGTATGTAAAAAACAGGCGGATGGATGAAATGTTAGATTGATTGATGTAGTGGTTTATGGATGCCTTAAACCATACGTTCCATTTATTTATGCTCCAATATAGAAGACAAAATATTACTTTAAAATTTATCTAAATTTTAAGGAGTCTATATAAGAGAAGTTAGGAAATATAATGTTACAATTCCAGTATTATAATAGAATTATTACTTACAGTCCAAATTGTCCTTTTTATAGTCAAAGTTGAACATTAACATTTTCTTTATCTCAATACAAGCAGTGTTTGAGCCGATATGTCCGCATATTAGATTTAAAATGTTGTTTTTTTTTATTGCACTAGTATATTATATGTGAGTTATAATGCTCGTATTCAGTGTACACTATCCCTTCATTACATTATTGTATTTGCTGTTATTACACCTGCATTTTATTTCTGTCGAGTGCTGTGATTATGGAGACATTCATTTATTGTGAGAAAATTCCTTACTAATGCTATCTTAGCATAAATGTCATACTCAGGAACATAAACAGCCGGAAAAAGGTAGAATTTGGAGTTCCTTGAATATTAATCTGCACGAACTCCTCAAATTGACACCTATTATTACTCTCATTATTCACTTTTGGGTTTGAAATAATGTTTTACAAGTCGGGGAGTTATCCCACAATACTTTTCCATATCTTAAACCAGAATGCACATAAGCAAAATATATCCTAAGTGTCGATCCCCACATTTTCTGGCAGTATTCCAAAATTATGACATGTAGAATTAAATTTACATGTTAAAGTGCTAACATGCTTGTCCCATTTTAAATTATTGTGGATTCAATTGCCGAAGAATTTCACCTGGTCAGTGTTTTCAATTTGTTTTTCATTGAATTTATTAGCTGTTGGTTCCAAAGCGATTTGGTTGTAATGAAACATCTTTGAAACATCATACAATTTTGTATGTAGATGCAAAATTCCTAATTTTCACTTTGCTGGATGTAATTTTAATGACAATTACATTTGCCCACCTCTGAAGATTTATCCTTATTTGTTGACTAGCTAATGTACTCGTCTTTGCATTGCTGTATTTGTAAATCTCGAATGACGATATTACTAATTTCATTTATCTGCACTCATATTCTATATGGTGGAACAATCCCCTTTGCCTTTTATATATAAACTTGAACAACCCTGTAATGTTCCTAAAGAATGAAAAATAAACTTTATATTCGCGGAAATGGATATGATATATTGGCCAATATTACATTTAAGAGTTTCTTAACCTTCTCCAGAGAGTTTTCCAAGTTATAAAATGCAGTATAACGTCTTAAAATATATTTGCCGAAGACACAATTTTCGTAATGGTGGAGGAAGTTGTTACTCATGTCATAATAGATTAAATTATTAACATTAGCCCCTTTACTTTGGTCCCATTGTTATTTAAGAGATTTCACATAATAATACGCAAATCCGTGACATCACTATAAAACGAAATAATGGTTAAGGGTGATGAATTTGAAGAATTTACACTCCCGGGCTACCAAATTAAAGATTTTATAAATTGCACAAAAAAACTGTCGTCCAAGTTTAACGCTATTGGCGAGGAAATTATGGGAATAATGATGCAGCTTTAACAATAAATATACCCACAATTTCCCTCTTTCTGTATACTCTCTGGTGACAAACGTTAAATGCTATGAAGTAGGCTTTGCCTGTCTCTGGTGGATAGGTTAAATAGTATACAGGGAAAGCTTAAGCCTTCAAATTTTACATTGGAGAACAAGCAATAGCTTTCCGCTAGAAGTTTTGGAGAATGCACGCATTCTCTCGGCGGATTAGAGAGCATGGAGCAAGAGGAGGCAGCATAATAATATTTTTCTGAATTACAGCAAATTCCTTTTTAAACTAGTTAAATTTTAAGCTTACTAGTAATGCAAAGGTAGAATCAGACGACCGAAAAATTCAATGCCATAGCCGGGATTTGAACCACGGATCTCCCGGTCTCCGTCCGGTCGTTCTAATCACTGGGCTACCATGGCAACTTGCCGGTATGACATTAAGTTCTCCAACTGATTCGCATTTTCACCAGTAAACCACAAGGAGATCTCAAATTGTACTTAGATGACTTACGCCATTGGCGACCTACAATGTTGCAAGTACTTTAAATCCCGGGCTTCATAGTTTCAACCATTATTAGGTAATTAATGGCGTTAATCGTTCTTTCACACAAGCCGTGTGTTGGAAGGGTTGGAAAGGTAGAATCAGACGACTGATTTAATGCTTAAACCATGTGTTATATTGCGAAGGCCCTTCTCTCCGTACGTGATTTCAACACATTTTGTTGAACAAAGGGAGAGGAGAATAGATTTCCTTTACAGAATATTAATTTTAGTTAAAGTCAACTTTTCTTTTGAGAGGCAACAAATGCGTAATATTTCCCTGCAGTTTGTTTTATACGCTTGAACACTTACTAATGCGTGTTTTTGATATGTTTAGATACGAGATAAGGTTGGGCAGGAGCAAAAATAAATTCTACGCGTTTCCCTTTAAGAAATTCGGTTCTTACTCTGATGTCCGAATAAATATTATTATGAAAGGTAGAAACTATGGGTTAGAAGAAACACATTCACGAAACATAGATCTATCGATGTCTAAATCCTTATTTTGTGAAAACCAAGCACAACATATCCATTTTTATAAAACCGATGTTCTCTGTTGAAATTTTAATGAATATTAATTGTCGCACAGATGCAATGTATAATATGAATGACACATGGATTACTGCTACTGAAAAGCATAATATAACAATTATTAATATACTGTAATTGACGCTCGCTTTGATCTCGTACAGTTTTTTGCACGTTTTATTTCTGAATTTCAATAATACGTAGGATTTCGTACGCGCTGAAGAATGCAGTCAACTGAGCAAACGGAAAATGAAATTTTGTTTTGTTTAGTTTTTTCGTTTGCATATATTTTTGGTAAACTATAGAAAAAAACCTGACATTTAAAGCATGCTTAATGCGAAAACATCACCTGCCGTCCTCCTGAGCTTCTGAGTCACAAGTTGGAAGTAGGTGTGGTTATGATGGAATGCTTGTCATCACTGTTATGTTTGCTTATTTTATATGTTAAACAAGTTATTTAGTACTTGAAGGTAGTTTATTTTTGCATCATGCAGCTTTCATGAAATCGCTTCAATGAAGTCAATCCCATACCAAGAAAGAGGTTCTCTTTGTGGAAAGAAAGCATTTATGGGATGAATAATTTAGTTGCTTATTTTCCCATTACGTTTATTAACAAATAATATTTACTGAAGCTCTTTTTCATTTTATAAGCAAGCTATAGCAATAATATTGTTGCAAACTTTCTAGATTCACTTGCCTGCAATATGCCAAATTATTTTTCACACCTCAATTATTTTAGGGTGAATATATACATATAGATTTATACTATGCTTTATATTTGGCGAGTTCTTTTGAGTTGTCTCCTTCTAAATCTGAAGCGAGATAATAATACTTCCCATCTAAACAACTTGACACTATTATCCTTGACAACATGACACGATGGATATGGTTGTGGTATAATTTAACAATACCAATGATTTAATAATGATGATAATAATAATACCTCTTCATCACCCCGAAATTAACTTGTTAGCCTCTACTTTTTGGAAGTAAATCTAAATTCATGTGCCGAGATGGTGAAATTTAGAACTTTTCTTTTTAGATATCCCTGGAACTTTTAAAGGCGATTTTTTTACAAAAGTAGCCTGAAGGAATAATATTCATTATACTATCATATATTGTGAAGAACAAAATGATCATGTTCTTTTAAACTTTCAAAAAAGTTGAATCGTTTACTTTTCAATCTTAGTATTTAAAGTGATCAGTAACTCATTTTATTCATATATATGTCCCAAGTAGAAGATTTACAAGTGGATGTTTGTGATGCATTGTGTTTTTAATCCAGCCCATAATAATTGTTCATATTTTCTGCATTTAGGTTTTTGAATTACATTTTTCTTCTCAGGAAACAAAGATGTAAGACTCTTGTTAAATACATCTTAACAACTTTAAGCACTAAACAGTCTCAATTGCTCGCTGCAATCAGTAGCCCACATGGACGGTCATCTCGTTTTAATTCTCAGGCCTTCTTTCTATGTGGTGTTGGCTAAATTCAATAATAAACAAATTGAACCCCTGACCATGTGAAATCTTCGATACTTTGGTCCACAATAATTTTAAATGGGTTAGACATAATAGAGCTTTAAAAAATAAACTTAAATCTATATGCTATAATTTTCGAATACCGTAAGAAAGTGTCAAAAGCAATACACTTAGAATGTTGTATTTTGCTTATGTGCATTCTCATATTTTAAGATATTGAACAGTAGATATTGTGCAGTAACTCTCCGGCTTGTTAAATCCAAAAGACAATAGTAAGAGCAATATTAGGTATCAATCCGGAGGATCTTATACAGATCAATATTCAAGCATCTCTAAGTTCTACCCGGTTTTGCCTACTTGTGTTCTGTAGTTTGAATTTATGCTAACATTACATTAGGAAGAAGTTTTCTCACAACAAATGAATGCTTCCATAATCAAAAATGCATGTAATAAGAGCAAATACAAGAATGTATCACTGTGAAACACTGCACTGCAAACTTTATAAGTACCATATAATACAAGAGAATAAAGACGCCACATTCAAGCACTCTTTTTATTCGATTTAAGAAAACCTTAATTCTCAACTTGCATTGTAAACATAACAATATCATATTTAATCCATAAGTTATATTTATATTATAATACTGCTTTTTTGGCATTGCATTTCTATGATTTCTTTTAGACTCATTGACATTTAGGATAATTTTAAACTGACATTTTGACGTGTTCCAATTTGGAGCATAAATAGTGCAATGTATGATGGGAGGAGTTAATAAATCCATCTATCTGTCTGTGCAACGAAACATACATCGTTCGAGCATCCATCCATTTTTCTGTCTGTCTAGCTTTTAGTATTAAACGTTTTTCTGTACTACACGTGCTAATTGCAATTTGCTTCACATATAAGTGTGACGTCCGGTATATCCTGTTATATAGATTTGACATCACAGTTCCGAAATTAATGTGAATGTTCTTTATAAGTAGTGGACATATTTTGTCTGAATTTTATCAATATAGCTTAAGTAACAAAGCTGAAGCCCAAACATATTGCAAGCAGTTTTTACTGTATTGGCAGCATATTGAATTATAAACTGTGAACGATGCATTGACCCCTAACACTTAAATTCCGTTTTGCGATTTTACCAATCCCTCTGTTTTGGCTATACTCTCTGGTTGGTACGTGTTAGGAGTCTTCGATTCTGAAATTCTTTGTAAGAGCAACCATGGAATATTTTGTTCCATCTGATTTGTAATTTTGTTGCCCTTTTCAAAGGGTAAAATGCCCTGAGATACTATTTGTTTTTCCGTAAGTAAAATGAATTCCTATTTTCCGTCTGCTTTACTCACATTATGATATTACGTTTTGGATAGCACATGAAAAATTTAAATTACCAGTGTATGTCACATCTGATTTTGAGGACGGGGAAATTCATTAGCTGACTGGCCTAATGCGGAACGTTTAGTGTTGGGCAATCCGAATGAAAACTATCGAATTATTCGGTAGCTTCCGTTAGCATTAGATGTTTAATTCGCTTTACCGATGTTACTTGCCCTGCTTCATAAGCATGGTAGCGTTCATTCAGTTTAAGCAAACATAGGTTTGTAGGAATATAAGACCCTATCATTTACCTTACTACAGCTAAAACAATTCACCACGCATTTTCCCTTACGAGTAATTGTAATACCATTCGTCATTATACAGAAAATGCTTTCGCCTGCTAGCTGAGAGGTTTCCAAACCACTAACCCCTCCCATCTCAATCTCGCAATGTTTGTGTGTATGTAGTGTTGGACCAACCAAATGTTGTACACAATGGATTGGTAAATGATAGTTTCTTGTAATTCGGTTCGTCATTTGCATAAATATCCGGACAGTACAGAGTTATAAATTATTTGTGTATATTAGTTATCGTGCAGTGTTTATATTACTTGGAGGTGGAGGGAGGACAGGCTCCCCCCTCTCCGTACCACCAAGGCAGCGAAGTCTACAAGTAGGATTTAGCCAAGAAAGACTGTTCTGCTATGGAATTTTTGTTAATTCTCTTGTTTGTATCTGGGCATAGTTGTACATTGTGTGTAGTATCAAGTATTTTATTTGATCATTTTATTTGCTCATCTAACATTGAAAAAATATAATTCCGCAGCAACAGTATATTGGGTTGCAGTAAATAAAATGTTTGATAATGGATGCCTGAACCTATGTTCAGCAAAAACGGTCAATAACTTAAACCTAATGGGTTTATTTGTACTTCTTTATTTAATTGCAGAACATTTTGTATATTATACATTTTTACCCATTCTTTTGAAAGGTTAACTGCCCTCTAAAGGGCAATGTCTTGTGCCCCTATTTCTGTGATGTTTAGCTTTTTGTTGTTGTTGTTGTTGTTGTTTTTTTTTTTTTTTTTTTTAGTTTTTGTTTTAGTAATGTCAGGTTTTGCATTACATAGATGTATTGGTATATGCCAACAAAAGAAACATAAACGTTCATTGTGGCAAAAAAAGGATATTCCCTTATGAGTATACTTAAAACCTTCAATTTAAAAAAAAACAAAAGAAAGAAACTTCACATTTAGTCTACTGTTAAGATGTCTGATATGAACCCTTCTCCAGTTCCTCTTAACTGACCTGTGTCACCCTTCTGTACAATGCCCCTTCATGTATACATCACTAGCCACTGAGTGTGTTATTCCGTTATTTTGACTAACAAATATTCTGTTACATAATTTGTCATGCTCTTCCGTTTATCGTGGAATGTCACTATGCTCTCCTGAAAATCTCTTGTGCAGTACTCATGAATTCTCCTAAACACACAGCCACATGGTTTGTGATATAAAGTCATGTGAGGAATTTCATAAGCTTTCTTGTGATGTAATCCCTAACACACATGCAGCAGTGATTCACTGCGGCTTACAATGATCTATCAGCCAATGCTCAACTCTTGCAATGCAAGTGCTTTATGATATTTAGTAACATAGTTTCACGTATACACTCTCACAGCAGTGATGCACTGCAACTTGCAATGGCCTGTCAGCCAATGCTTACCTCTTTCAATGCAAGTACTTTGCGTAGGATGATATTTACTGTAGATCCCCTTTTTAATGACTTTTGGGGGGATTTCATATTTGTTCCTTAAATAGTAGGTGTCCTTAGAAGGGGATTCATGCAAAATTTGTAGTAGGCATATTATAATAAAGAATAGGAGATGATCAGTATTAAACGAGAAGGAATAAATGGACACATGAATATGAATCATTTCTGTCTCTCAACCAATTGTATAAATGCTCTGAGATGTTTGTCTTTCACTTGCACGACAAAGTCACTTGCTATTGAATTACTGCATATCCCTTCTTGTTTAGTGCTGAGTATAACCTCTATATATTAATTTTAAATGAATTTATTGGCACGCTTACCTAAGCATTCAAATTGTATTTCCTGAAGTATTCTAAGATGGTGGTTTACTTCTTCTTTCCCAGATGCCTCGTAGAAAGCAGCTGTCACTCAGTTTGGTTAAGGCTGTTAATTAGGCTTTTGTTTATATTGAAGGATGAGAAATACTATCTGACCACTTCCATCTCCTCCACTCCAACAAACTAAACTCTTCTTCTATGAACTTGGTGCGTTCTCTCTCGTTACACAGCTCTGCAATATCCATCTTTAGTGCTGAAGTCAAGATATCATCACAATTTGCATATTCTTCAAACGTTACACCATCATCTTCCATTCTTCCTCAATATTGATGTGGTCTTCAAAGCATTCTTCACTAGTGGTTTTAGCACTGAAATCCAAATGACAAAAACATTTTCTAACAGTTTCTGCTTCAAACATGTGCATGGCCTGTAATATATTGAGTTTCATTTCCTCACCTCTTTCAAGGAAAGAAATAGCTTTTGGCTTAACAGCTTTATGGAACTTCACCTTTGTTGAGCTAATTATACCAGCATCTAGAGGCTGCAGATGGATGCTACAGTTAGATGGAAAGAAAAATAATGTTATGCTGTGCAGAAAAGATACATCAGGAGGTCGAGCAGGACATTTGTGTATGAACATCAATATCTTTTTTCCCATTGATCCCATTCTGGCATCTAAAGATCTTAAACATTTTGAAAAAATCTCTGAAGTCATCCAGGCATCTGTTGATGTCATACTCGGACGGCAGTATAGGAATGTTCTTGAAGCATCTTGGAGTTTTGAATTTCATAATAATTAAAGGGAAAAGTTTTTTACTGCCATCACTGTTCGTGCATAACATAGCAGTAAATTGTTTCTTGCTAGCTTTGCCCCCAATAGCAATTTTCCCTGCAAACTGCATATGTTTTATTTTGAAGAAAATTAAAAAATACATCCACTTCATCCACATTAAAAGCATCCTTAGGGTCATGGCCCTCAAGAGCATGCAATGTTTCATTTTTCCAAAATTCAACAGTTTTTTCATGTACACTGGCACTTTCAATGCACATGGTTTTGAATAAAAGATTATTTCACTTTTTAAATGGATCACAGCAGCCATTTGATGCACTGAAATTCTCAAAATCTATCTTAGCAGTGATTTCCAACACATTTTCCCTTTAAAATACTTCCATCATGTGGAATGTTGTCACTTCTGTTTCTCTCAAACCACTTCATTATTATATTTTCTAACTCATCATATGGTGAAACATGCATATTCTTATGCTTCTTGATCGCAGAATCAGACTGCACCTCTGCATTAAAAAGGAATCCTTTTGCTTCAGAATGTCAAACAATGATGTATGAGCCATTTCATATTTTTTTCGCCATGTCCAACATTGAAATTTGTAGATTCACTTCTACATTCTTAATGATGATCAGCTTTCCTTCAAGAGTTAACTTCTTTTGCTTAGTAGCCATTGTGTGCATCTTTGATTACTGCTGGAACATGCAAGCCTTAACTCAATACGTGCCAAAATTGATGCCACACTTTTGCTGGGCCAACACAAATACGAACTGAACTGAAACTGAACAGGAAGTGACGCCACACTTTCACTTTTAAAGAATGCCAATCATCTAATTCATGTGCTTTTACTGAACCAATCATTGGAGGCACATTTAACTGAATGGATATATCGGTGAAAAGGCCGAGATATGCTGCTTTAATGTCTGTTATGTTCCTTAAAAGCAGTCTTTTCACATTAAAGAAACATTTGATATTAGCAGCCTTACTTTAACACTGTGCCTATGGAGATTTTGCTGGGACTTTTGAAAATGTTTGTTGCAAACAAGAGTTCCTTAAATGCAGGGATGTTAAAAATGGGTTCTACTGTTGTAATATAGTCTCTCTCTCTCTCTCTCTCTCTCTCTCTCTCTCACACACACACACACGCATGCATGCATGCACACACGCAAAAATATCTAATTATAACCTTGAGTTCAACCTCCAATGACTCATAATCTGGCAACCTAAACTCATCTCCTCTCAGTTAAAACTTACTAGTTATCAGTGTACATAATATCTCATTGTTCTGTTTCTGTTTTAAGATACAAAGTTATTTGTAACTCTACATAGAGTGTTTAAAATCCATTAATGCACTAACCTACACCTAATTTCCTGTTAAATCTGGAAGCCATAAAATCTAGGAGTTTATGGTTCACTATGACCTGATGATGTACGCTTGCCTGCTTGTTTTACATTAAAGCAATACTATGAATTATCATCTATCAGTTGTTTTACTGTTTACAGTGGAAGAAGAATGCTGTGCAGTGTGTAAGATTTGAACGTTACCTCTAATCTTGGTTGTTTTATTGATGATCATGTTGAAGCTGAAATATGTGTTCACAATGGTGGTTCCTTTTAATTCAATAAATAGAAAAAATAAGCCCAAGAACTTCTGGTGTCCAAGTTTTCCTCTGGTTTTCAAGTTTGATTCCAGAATAGGCATGATATGACTCTTTCACAAAATCTGTAACATTACCTCTTTGCTTAGGTAATGTGTATTTCCCATATATATATATATATAAAACAAAAGTGTTCTGTGATGTTTATACATTCTCAATATAACGTGCTAAGTACCTTCTTACGGAACTAAAAACTTACAGCAATCTAATCCAACATGAAAATTCCAACTGACTTCATTTCCAGATTAAACACAGACTAATGAAATGTGACAAGAACTAGATGAGATGTGTAAGTGCTTGCAAAGACAAGATGTGTCTCGAGTGGTTGACATTCCTATCTCCCACAAATAAACTGCAGTAAACTCGCTCTCGCTTCCTTATGTGTTTGCCCTGTCTTTCAGATAAGAAACATTTTGTGTCATCAGTTTGTACTGAGAACACATTAAAATTATTTATAATAAATGTAGTTGTCATATCCTGATGTACTATAGCGTGTCTTAAGCTTAAAAGATAGTATAGGTCACTATTGCGTCATGTACTATATGTACACTTGCAACATTGGTGCTCAGCTACAATCAGTCTACCATCTTGTTAGTGATACATTAACAAATAGTGAAATATCTGCACTGCTATTTAAGTCTGTTGTAAAGCATTTGATTTTAACCTGCACTTTATCTCTCTTTTTATTTTTAGTACTTCCAAATACGTTACATGCCTAAAAATATATATTATCAAAGAAATAAGGAGACGTAAAATAATATAAGGTATAATTTAATATCATCATTATTTACCCTTGACAAAATTACATTCAGCATGAGTGGAATGTTCTCAAACAGAGAAGAATGAGCAATGCGCCTTGTGCTATTGCATCATATTATCTTAACCTCTCATGTTTTTGTTTCACCCTTTTTTGCTTCCTTTTCTGATGGCTCCTTACAGCTCCCTTCTTTCATTCCTTTTTTAACCTCTACTCTATTGTTTCTGAACACCCGGTAGCTTTAGTTTCGTTTACTGCCTTACCAGCACACATTTTACTTGAATAATTTGGCATATTCATTATTAATTTGCGTTTATTCTTGGTTTAACAACATTTCATATCTTCGTAGTTTTTCCTTCCAAAACTATAAATATTTACATAGAATGTTAAATAACTAACCTACCTACATAACACTTCATGTATATTAACTTGAACATTCCGTATGTAAACTATGTTTTGTTGATTCTGTGTAGCCTGGGGCACCTATACATCAGTGTATATTAAGCTTTCTTCTTCAGACTAATGATATTGAATGTTTAGATAATGAAGCAAAATTCTTCTCTTAGATTCTAATTTGAAATATTTTAACTTTACAAGGAAGCTTCAGAAACCGGATAATGGCAGATTGAAGTTCTTCTGAGTAATGCAGTGATCACTGTTTTTGCTTGAATGTTTATTACATGAAAAGCTCTGCAATGTCCGAGGTTACAAAGCAGCTATAGGAATAATGTGATTTTAAAGCATGTTTTACTATAATAATACACAGATCCAGATTAACCAAACGATGGGTAAGCAAGCTGTAGTTCTTTAAACAACAAAAGTTGTAGTTAATACATTACCATTTTTACTTTATACATGTTTATGCTGTCTGCTCCATTAATTGAAATGTAATGTAGTTTCAACTGTCCAGAAGCAAAACTTATTTCATGTTACTAGTAGTGTGTTTCTTTTTCCACAGACTTACTACTGAAGTTTAAGAACAGAACTATTAAAATGCAGCAACTATAGCAAAATGAATATCAAAGTAGAAATCAAGGAAGAGTCTTGTTTCCTTGATTTTGGTTCACACAATAGTGGAGAGCCTTTTAACAAAGACCTTGTTAAGAAAGTTAAGAATGAAGCTGTTACAAGTGGCAAAGACTGTGATATAGATACCAAAATAAAAATTGAAAAAGAGACTGTGGTTTCAAACTTTTGTTCACAGAATGAGAGAGATCTTTTTAACAAAGATTTGTAAAGAAAGTTAAGAGTGAAACTGTTAGAAGTGGTAGTGACTGTGATATAGATACTAAGAGAGAAATTAAAGAAGAGGCTGTGGTTTCCAGCTTTTGTTCACAGAATGGGAGTGAGATATATGTAGAACACCCTGTAATGAAATTTAATAAAAGCAGCAAAGAAAATGAAATTGAAACCAAAATAGAAATTAAGGAAGAACAGTGGTGCTTGGAAAGAACTTTGAAAGAAACTCCATGTGTTTATGATGATTTTAAGGTAAGCTCTGTAGAAGAAAGTTGTATAAGATTTTTTAATTTGTTTTAATTGTTTCCTGCACAGAATACTTGATTATGGTTTCTAAGCAAATACCATTAGTTTATTTTGCTTTAGAAAGAAAGAAAAAAGTTTTATAAATATTCTATTTTAAAATAGTGTCAATCAAAATTCCAAGTGTTATTACCGCATGTTTTTCTTTTCAACTATGTATAATTTCAGTCAGAAGGGGTATCAAAGAAGCAAAAGTTTTATAATACTTCTTTTGTATAATAGTGTATTTTCAGTTATTTTTGCCATAGCAATCTATGAAATGCAAAGCAAAATGTATTGGTTGATTGTTAGATTTAAGTTTAAGGGTGTTCAGCTAAAGGTCATTAATGCCCTTATAAAACAGATAATGGAAAGGCTTGAGATAAAGATCAATATAAAAATCATGGTAAAGTCAGAGATAAAGATCAATGTACAGAAATAATCATGACAAAAGCCAGGGATAAAGTGAATTTATAAAACTAGATTGACTATATGAAAAACTTGACGTCAATGTGACTAAATCCTCATTTGGAGGTTTACTTTTGGCATAAACTTAAAAACCCTTTCAACCATATGGTTACTGTGTACCAGTACCTGTGCAAGATTTACCAGCAGTTGCAGAGAGTTCCAAAGATGTGCTAGAGGAATGTACTCTAGCAACGCATGATGGACCAATAGACCTTTGCTGCACAGCAGACAAAGAGGAGCAGGGTGCCCCTTAAAAAGGTAACATGCATTAAACTACAGTGGCCAGTATGCACATACGAGCCAAAATCAACTTCTGATAATCAGATACACGAGAGGAAGTTTCCTAGTGTACTGGAAAGGCCTTCGCTTGTCTAAGCTTATTTCCATGAGCTAACTGCTCTCCATGTGACAAACCTAAAGTGTTCCAAGGTTACACAAAATATTGGGTTCTGTGGTTCGTGCCAAATCTGGCAGTTCATTTTCAGTAAGCCGATGTGACTCAGAAGCCAAGCACTTTCCACATTAATGCTAGAGGAGTGTAAAACATGGAGGGTATCCTGGATTGTGCTGTACATTGGGATGGTAGTTGTAAGACCATGAAGGCTCTGAACTGCCTTAAACAAATCACTTAAAATGAGACAGTCACCCCATTTTTGATGGTGCATATACAAAATGGCATGGTATGCCATCCAGCTCTGTACTTTAAATGGAAGTGCTGCTATGAAAACCAAATGTATGCAGTTTGGTTCCATAAATATGGAACATTCAACACCACTGGTGCACTTAGATCCATCGGTATAGATCAAAATTTAGTCATTATAACCCGACAAAGTTAAAAAAAGTGTGGATACTAAAGATAGGCATTATGGAATTTCCGTATACTGTCACCCCAAGATCTATGAGAGATGTTGCACGTTACCAAGGGGGTATACTGTTTCCCCTTAGGAAATATGCTAGATATTTTAATATCACACTTTCTAAGAAGCTCCTGGAAACAAACACCTGCAGGCCTAGGACAAAGGCAACTGCTCCTATAACGTTCTTCCAGCGTGGTGTTGAAAAAAGAAGTGAACATTGGATGCTTAGGTTAACATTTAAGCCCACTGCCATAATTTCCTAACAGCACGCTGATATAGAGGGGATTCTGTTGATTTGGAGTAAAGCCTCACAATGGCACTAGTTGGAAAAGCTCTGACAGCCACACCAGTACCCAATTATGGATTGTGTCTAATCTTCCCAGCACAGGTGGTTGTGCTGGAGAATAAACCATACAACCATAGCCTAACTTTGATCGGGTAAGTGTGTGACACAGTCACAACAAAACTGGTCGATCTGCTCTCCAAGATTTGCCATTTAATACACGTAAGATATTCAGAGAATGGTCACATGGCACTTTTAGCTGTGTTATATGTGATGAATAGCTAAGTTTCATATCAGAGTTCAACCCCAGGAATCTCGTCTCATCTGCAAATGGAGATAAGTTGACTGAAACAAGGTAAGTCTGAACCGAATCAGAGCAAAGGCGGTAATCATCTCTTATGGTGCAGATTGACTCCTCAGTTGAGAAACAAAAGTAGTTTTTAAAATTTCATTCTCGAAGACTAAGGAACATTGCTGCAGATGAGTTCCAAAATTGGCATATGCTGAGAAATAGAATAGCAAAATAGAGACTTGGAATTCGTCAAAATGATGTGGATGAAGAGGTATATGATATTCAAGCTTCTGTGATATCTAAATAGAAACATTAGGCAGGTGGTTTACAAATACCTCTAAAAAATAATATTATGAAGCAATTACAGAAAAAAGTAGTTAACTTAGAGAACCATTAGGAAACAATGTATCATTAATGAGAATCATTCCATGTCAAACCCAGCACTTTCAAAACTTGACACTTTAGTATTTTCTGCAATTTATTTTTGTTAGCCCCAGATTAGATTAAATATGTTGTCCTTTTTCTTTTTGGTCTGAAATGGTTATTTGGCCATCTATTATATATTATTTTCTCTATACATTTGCATATTATATATAATTATACCATAGATTATATGAATAGTAGAATTTTTATGTTTGTGCTGTTTTGAGGTACAAACATTGTAATTTTACACAGTATTTTTTGTGCTTCAGTTAAAAATATAAAATGGGACAGTCACTTTAAAGAACTGGCAAAAACATGACTACAATCTTTAAAATATTGTGCATTGAACTATGTTGTTTCAGAATGGAATTCAAATAAGAATGATTTTATAAATACTTTACTGATGGTGTATCAATGTGAGTCACTTGGATTGAGTGAACAGACTGCTGTGAGTATCACCACACATTCACATGTATAATAAGCCTACTATAAATAAATGTCACCTTCAGTATGTTGCTAGTTGACTGAGTTCTACCTTGTATGTGGTTGTGTTTAATCATGGCTGATTGGTGCAATGGAATTACAGCTGTTGTTTTAGTCCATTCTAATTGGTTAACAATAAAAGATAAAAAGGAAAAGTTAAGACCATTGCCTCTGCAATGCTTATGAAACTAAAATTGTAAATATAAACTTGTCTCACAATTTCAAAGTGTATAATAATTGCTGCTTGAAAATGTTGAAATTTGCAAAGTAACAAAGTACAAGTGAAATGTCTGTACCTAGTGCTAGTATAAGTTCAATAAAAGAACTTGAAAATCCGGGTAGTGACATAGAAAATATAGATAAAGGAAATTGAATGAGAGTTTAGTGGCAATAGGAGAATCAGCAATAAAGAAAAGAAAATTGTACAATTGTTATGCTGAAGAAAAATTACAGAAAATATAATAGACAATAAAATATTTCATGTTGCAATCTCTACTTCAAATGAAAATTCAAGTTATTCTCAAATAATACAAAAATTAATGGATTCTTTCCATGAAACAGATGACAGAACTCTTAAAATATATAGTAGATGGAAGTAAAGTAAGTACACAGCTTTCATCAGTGCGTTCCCTTATTAAATAAAGTAAAAATGTGAATACTATATTGCTCTTACTTGAATATGTTACATTAAAAAAATGTTGTTTCCTCAAGGTTATGTGATGATTATCTGTATAAGTATTAAGTATACAATCCTGATGATCAGCGACATTGTGAGAGAGATTCATAAGCAACAATTAATTCCTGTGCAATTTTCGTATACACTGAACCATTTTCTCAGAAATTAGCTGAAATAGTGTCAGGATTTCGTAAATAATTCCGACTGTTTTGCAAGTCTGTTTTCACTGTTATTTGAGGATCGTCAATCATTTATTTCTTTACCTCGGTTAGGGGTGTTGAAAGGGGTGCAAAGGTTGGCAAGAGTTAGATTAGTGCAAACACACCAGAATATTCAAATGCAGAATATCTGAACATGATAATGTATGGCAAAATGAAGTACAACTCGTATGAATCCCAAAGAGTTTACCATGAACGGTTTCCAGAAAGGAATCTGCCTAATCGAAAAACATTGATGACACAGTGTAAACAGATTTTGCGACACAGGAAGTATGGTGCCAGGATGCCTTAATTGTGGTTGACAATGACCCAGCAAAATTGTGAACAAAGGGGAAGAAGTGTTGAATGTAGTGGAAGAACAACCTCATAGTAGCAGTTGCAACATTGCTCGTAATGTTGGGATGTCACATTGAACCGTATTAAGAACAATAAGGGAATGACTGCTGTACCTTTATCATATTCAGCAAGTACAGCATTTGTCACTGAATGATATCTCCATGTGTGAGGTTCTGTGAATGGCTACTACATAAGTGTATGCAGAATGCAGCATTTCTAGAGTATGTGATGGATACAAACGAAGCTTGTTTCATCCAAAACAGCATTATAAACCTTTATAATATGCACATGTGGGCTTATGAAAATCCACATGCTATCAAACGGGAATTTCAAACACAGGTTCTCCGTTAATGTTTGGGCAGGTGTTCTCATTGGAACTTTCATTCTTCTACCATACATATGTTGGGTACAATCTACCATGGAGTTTTAAAATAAGATTTGCCCTGTCTGTTGGAGGATATGCCATTGCAGACTAGAAAAATGATGTGGTGTTTTCAAGATGGTACACCACCTCACATAAGTGTTATAGTATGTCATCATTTAAACTCAAGCTTTCCTGGTCATTGGATTGGACGATTTGGACCTGCACCATGGTCTGCAAGATCTCCAAATCTCAATCTGCTGGACTTTTACTTCAGGGGTGACATGAAAAAACTTTACAAGGATGAAATTGGCTCTCTGAAGGGACTTCATCAATGCATCTTCCAAGCAGCTGAAGACATTAGAAAAAAATTTAGATATCTTCATTTGAGTGTGTCACAATTGGCAGAAGCGCTGCCCATTTTGAACATCTGCTGTGGTGCTGTTAGATGAATCCAGCTCACATATCTACAGTTCTTAAAGGTACTTTGGTATTTATATGAAAAAGTAATTGTATCGTTTGCATCATAACATTGATTTATTTTTATTCATTGTGACACTAAACTATAAACAATGTCAATCGTAAGAAAATAATGCTGTAAGAAAAATGGCAAAATGAAATACAGCACATTATTCTTTTACTCAGTTCTTAGTATTGCAAATTAGAGTGTATGCATGTGCCTAGGGACTTTAGACCAGTAATTTGACATAATTATCACTTCACATAATCTGACTGTTGTCTTCATAACATGAGTTCATAACCATTAGTCATTACCATCACATGGCGCTGAGGAAGCGAAAGGTTACCTGTGTGACTGCATGTTTGTTTACTTGCTAGCGGAGTAACACAAGCTGTTGCCTCTGTTTGTTCACATTTTTAAGCTTCTGCATTGTTGCCATAACTTGCAAACTTTGTATCCAATTTGTTAATTGGATTATTACAAAATGTCACACAGACATTTTTCTTCCTGTAGTTGCAACCTATCATTCCATTGAATCTGTACTTATTTCAGTTCCATCTTGTATATTAGTGATTTTTACAGCTGATCTTACAATAAAATACAACAATATCTTGAAGTCTCAGCTCACATGATACAAATATCTAAACAGGTGACCCCAAATCAGGAGAATAAGTTGACTTATCTACATTACACAAGGCTTTTGATTTTATAATTACGATAATGTGAGTAAATATAGTTTCTGTTAAAGACAATGGCAAGGGAATTCAGAGGCGAAAAAGGCTGATATTAGTAGTCATAAAGAAAGTTACCAAAACTTCAAAGATAGGTATCTGGGAGTCAAAATAGGATTTTCAAAATTTTGTGAATTAAGACCAAAGAAATGTGTACTTCCTGGAACCAGTAGCACCCATTCGCTTTGTATGTGCGTTCATCATAAAAATGTTAATTTAGTGATTGATGGTATTAATATTTGTTGTCTCATTGCAAATTAAAGTCCTATTCTAGCTAATTACAAGGACTGTTTGTCACAAATTATCAGCAATTCGCCATTTCAAAGCTAAGAGAGAATGGCGGATATTTAGCACTATTTGACTGACCTGTTATTAATTTAAAAATCAATGTAATGCAAAACATAGTGACTGCCTTTGTATAAATTGTTTATTGGCATTTTAAACCTTGGATTTTGGACTTTCTGTTGTGTGATGAATGTGATGGACTAAACTGACCAGTGATACTCAATCAGCTCTACACAGAGCTGACCTTGTACATGATGCCAGCACAGCAATGCATCACATGCAAACAGCTGACACAGATCTTGACCTTTTATCCATTGCCAGCATTGCAACTGTTCTGCTAGACGACTGCACAATTAGTTAAGTTATTTAATTCCTTTGTGATTATTTGGAATTCCAAAGTAACTTTTTTCTAGTATATGAACATCGAACTACATTTGAAAATGTTTGTTTTGGAAATTTAAAGTAGAATGTTAGCATTGATAATGATGTTTGAAACCTTAATGACTTTTTGAAAACAGTAAATATTTAACAACTTATATTTTGATTCTCATGTAAATCAAGTATGTGTTTCAACATTGAGAATGTGCCAAAGATTTTCTGACAAATAATACCAAAAGTATCCATACCTATGTAGAATGGTGCACTCGAAATATCAATAAATTTAATAGTTTATATTTAGGAAAATAATGAAAATGGAGCTTATAAAAAAACATGTACATCATTTTTTGCCTATCAGAATAATATCTTAAGCTAGTATAAATGAAATTGGAGACATGAATGTTTAACTTTCCTGAAATAGGTGCAATTCGCCATGAAATGACTCGGGGAGGAGGAGAGATGAGCAGCAAACCAATTAAATGAAATGCCTAGCAAGTGAAGGTAAAGAATTTAATGTAAGGAGATGTTTCTCTTATCAAGCAAAAAATGTTGGCAAGCCTTTTGTTGCATTAAGCTTGCATTTCGTATAAAACTAGGATTGTTTTAAAGAAAGACTTCCCATCTAGTTTTAATAAAACTTCTGCAAATTTTACTGTTCATGAAATCTTTATATAACAATTCTGTAAAAATACAAAACATCTAAATCCTAATTTTCTCCATTTTTTGCATGTGCTGCAAGACAGTAAATACCTTCATGGGTTTTGTAAAGTGTATTCAACAAACTACATTTTATCAATTATTTAATTTTTGGAGCATTCACAGTGTAGCTAAATTATAAAGTTTAAAATGACTCACTATCACTCAATCTGTTCAGTAATTTATATGATGTTAATGCAATTTCACAAATCCTAAGTCTCAAGAGAGATGATTCAATTGAGGGTTTGTGAAACATGTCCTAACAATTAGCGAAATAGAATGAGTGATAGTGCGACTCATTTTAAACTTTAAACCACCCTTTGTTTATTTCACTCTCTTGTTGAAGTACACAGCTAATTTGGAAGTAATTCTGCAGCATACTGATACAACTTCATAACCAACAAAGCATTCAATTACCTTGCCCATGTACAGATTGTCAGACCAATTCATTATAATTGAGAAACTTTTAATTACCAAACCAGTAATCAAATAAGTGTATAATTTTTAGTTAAAACTGTTAATGAAATAAGACCTTTGAAAATCCACATCTTTATACAATTTTCCATGTTAACAAAGCCTTTACCTGCTTTCATGGAGCAGTGTCATTTATCTTAATTTGATTCTTTGTATGTAAAGTGATTTCTTATTCATAGATTATACAAAAGAATTTTCCATAATTCTTTCTATCCCTTTTTCTGAAGATGTCATACATATGATTTACATGTGAATATTCTTTTACAGGATGGAATAGATGAAGACTTTTATTCCATGAAATCACCAAGGTAAGTCCCTTGGTTTATTCTTTGTCCACTAACCTCCAATTTCTTTTAAATTTTCTTCAGATTCATTCTTATTGTAAAGTGAAAAGCTGACAAAATCCTAGTAAAATCACAAAAATTCAGGCTAGGACTGAATCGCATTTGTAGACTTTACAAAAGCATCCGAGAGTGTAGAGCATCCACGCATACCTGATGGACTACTGAAATAGAGAATACTAGCGAGTATTTACTCCAACAAAGCCAAGATCAAAATGTATTAAGAAGGAACACCATTCACACTATTTAAAGTCTTCGAATAGGGAGACCTAATATCCTCGAAATTGTTCACCTGCCTATTATAGCAAGTGTTCCACCAAATAGACTGGCACAACTACAGGATAGGTATAGATGGTAAGAGCCTAACAAACCTAAATTTCGTGGATGGTGTAGTTTTGTTGGCAAAGTTGGCAAAAGAGTTCAAGAGAATGCTAAAACAACTACAGACCCAATGCAATAAGGTAGGCTTTCAAATAAATCCCATGAAAATGAAAGCAATCATGAACAGAGAAGAAACCCAGATCCAGATGAACTCAGAAGCACTACAATACTTCCAAGAATATGTATATTTGGGTCAAAAAACATGTCATTTAAAAATAGTAGCAACAAAGAAATAAAAAGGAGCTCAATAGCATGCACAAACTTTTGTAGCTTAAGTTTCATCTTAATATATACAAAAGCTAAAAATTAAACAAATTCTAAACAGCTGCATCTGCCAACATTAATATATAGAGCACAATCTGGACTACAACCCAACTACAGAGAACTTCAATACAGATTACTCAGAGAATGATGGAACGGAAGATGATATAGATATCATTAAGTGACCAAATAAGAAACATAGAAATTAGGACAAAAGTGAAGCATGCTGTGACTAGCACAAGTAGCAAAATGGAGATGGGCAGATCACAGAATAAGGCTGAACAACCACCAATGGACCAACATAGCAATGGCGTGGGACCCAAGAGAAGAAGAGAGGGGCCCGGGAACACAAAGAACAAGATGGGCAGATGAAATGAGAAGGAATGCTGGCAGCAACTGGACTAGGATGGGGAGAAGCTGTGATGCTTGGAAGACCCATGAACAACTATACAGAATTAAGACAGTCAACGCGACCACATACGAAGGAAGATGGGACATACCTGAATACAACAGTGCTAGAACAAGGTGTCATATGTCAAACAAGTCAGATTAAAGTGAGAATAAGTGTCAAGTGCCAATAGAAGTATGACTCAAGGTCAGAGGTCCAAGGAGCAAAAGTGTAAATGTAAAAAACAAATCTAAGTTAGGACAATGAACATTCAAAGACAAACACAGGGAAAGTCCACTTTTTAGCTCACATGTGGGAGCACCATAATGATACTCTCCTCTTAGGAGAAGTCGTTGCTCTATAGGGATTAAAGATTGTTGTTCTTCTTCTTCTTCTTCTTCTTATTATTATTATTGGGCAGAGAGGAGTTATGTGATCAAGTTGTGAGAGTGACAATCCCCTGACAAATTGTCATATTCCCTGTTAATTTTAGACATAGAACTGTTTTCTGAACATATGGAGAGTATCACAGTTATGTGATCAACTTGTATGTGTGCAATCCCCTGACACATTGTTATATTCCCTGTTAGTTTCAGAAATACAACTGTTTTCTGAACATGGCTGTATCATTATTTGATGAAGTTGCATCGATGATTATCCCCAGACACATTGTCATATTTCCTGTTAATGATAGATATGGAACTGTTCTCTCAACATAAGGAGTATATCATGGTTATTTGATCAAGTTGTATTAGCGACTATCCTCAGATTATCATCTTTCCTGTTAATGTTAGATATGGAACTGTTCTCTCAACATAAGGAGTATTTCACAGTTATTTGATCAAGTTTTATCAGTGACTATCTCCACACACATTATCATATTCCCGGTTAGTTTTAGATATAGATATTCACTGTTGTCTGAACATACGGATTGTAACACAGTTATTTGATCAAGTTGTATGAGTGACTGACTATCCCCACACAAAGTGCCATACTACCTGCTAGTGTTACATATGGAACTGTTCACTGAACATAAGATGTGCATTACAGTTATTTGCTCAAGTTATATCAGTGACTATACCCAGACACATTGTCATTTTACTGTTACTGTTAAATATGGAACTGTTCTCTGAACATTAGGAGTGTGACACCAAGTTGTATAAGTTATAAGTTGCATAAGCAACTATGACCTTATAAGTTGCAACTAAGCAACTACATTCTACATATTCCCTGTTAATGATGGATGTGAAACTGTTCTCTGAACACATGGAGTATAATCAATTTTGATGCCATCATTTTGTTTTGCACTTTAGTTTCCTTTTTTTATGAAGAAAATAGTGATTCACTTATGTTTGTAAAAGAATAACAGAAACAAGTAAAAAGAGTAAAATTGTAGTAAGTGCAGATATTTCATTTGGTTATCAGTTAATCCCCATCCTTGTATACACCAGAGAGACAGAAAATACACATTTTACACAAAATAATGCAAATCAGATGACCAATTACTAATCATCACCACATTGCTTATTTTGGCCCAAACATACGGGCGACACAAATATACACATCATAATGTTTTCAAATGGACAGACTCAATATTCACTTACATTTACTACAATGTTTCAAATTAGTAAAAGCATTTACTTGCAATTCAACAGATAATAACATCCAGATTCGTATTACTGTGCTAAATGAGCTATTTCTATCTCTGATCATGTATATATGGCAAATAAATAGATTCTTTTCCACTCAAGTTATTTTTCTTCCCTGTGCTCCAATAATTACTGATTTTATTATTCTTAAATTTCAGTTTATGCAAAGCGGGTGTTTCCAGTGATATATCAGATTTATTCTGTAATGAAGAAGTAGGAAATGACATAAACTTTGATATCAGAAAGGATGGTCCTGAATGTGAATATGATGGAAAATGTCAGACTCAAGAAAGAGATATGCTTTCAGTAGATACAAGGGTTTGCTCAGAAACACCTGAGAATGGGAAAATCGTCAGTACTGCTTCCTGTTTGAAACAAATAGATGAAGGAAGCTGCAAGTCAATCTGGAGTCATGGGCACACTAAGATGTACAAATGTGACATTTGTAAAAAATGCTTTAATACTTGTCCCATTTAAAAACACACAGATTGGTTCATGACAGTAAAGAAGCAAACAATTGTGATGTTTGTGGGAAGGGCTTTAATCATTTGTCATCTCTGAAAAGACACAAATTGTTTCACGAGGGCATAACGTCTTTTAAGTGTAACATTTGTGAGAATGCTTTTACTTGATTGGAAAACTTTAAAGCACACAAAATGATTCACAAAGGCACAAAACCATTCAAGTGTAACATTTGTAACAAGACATTTACTGTTTTGTCATACGTGAAAAAACATAAATTCAGTCATAGGGGCAAAAACCACATAATTGTTACATTTGTAAAAAGGCTTTTGCTCAGTTGCAAAATTTAAAAACACAAATTGATTCATGAGGGCATAAAGCCAAACAAATGTGACATTTGTAAGAAGTCTTTTACCTATTTGTCAAGTTTGAAAAGATACATTGATTCATGATGGTATAAAACCATATAAGTGTTACATTTGTGACAAGGCTTTTTCTCAGTTCTCCACTTTGAAAAGACACCAATTGACTCATGAGGGCATAAAGCCACACAAGTGTAACATTTGTGACATGAATTTTACTCAACTGCAGCATTTGAGAAAACATTGATTCATGAGGGCATAAAGCCACACAAGTGTAGTATTTGTGACAAAGCTTTCACTGATGTTTGGTTTGAAAAGAGACAGATTCATTCATGATGGCATAAAGCCACACAAGTGTAACATTTGTGATAAGGAATTTACTGGATTGTCAAGTTTGAAAAGACAGAGATTGATTCATGATGGCATAAAGCCACACAAGTGTAACATTTGTGACAAGGCTTTTGCTGATTTGTCAAGTTTGAAAAGACACAGATTGATTCATGAGGGCATTAAGCCACACAAGTGTTACATTTGTGACAAAGCTTTTACTCAGTTGGCAGTGTTGAAAAGACACAGTATGATTCATGAGGATATAAAGCCACACAAGTGTTGCATGTGTGACAAGGGTTTTACTCGGTTATCAGTTTTGAAAGGACAGATTGATTCATGAGGGCACAAAGCCGCACTAGTGTAAGATTTGTGACAAAGAGTTTTACTCAAGTGCAGCATTTGAATATGCACAAATTGACTCATGAAGACATAACACCACACAAGTGAAGCATTTGTGACCAAGATTTTTTTACTCATTAGAAATGTTTGAAAAGACAAATAAAATAAAGCCTCACAGCTGTAATATTTGTGACAAAGTCTTTTATCCAGTTGTCAGGTTTGAAAAGACAAAAAGCCACAGGTTAGGTTTGTGAGTAGAGTTCTGCTGGTCATCAAATATCACAACTTTTTAATTGATTCCGAATGACAAAATCTATAGGAAAATTAAAATTAAATTGAGTTTCATTGGATCTTGATGCTTGCGGGTAGCATTTCACTCTTTTTGCTGCTTTTGAAGGAGTTAATTTGATTCATGAGGGCAAGACATCTTTGAGTGTGAAAGTTGTTTAAGTGATTTTGTTGAGAAGTTAGAAATTATATAACTTCAGAAAGCCACATTTAGGTTTTTTATAAAATTCAATTTTTCTGAATTTCCAGTCTATATTTATTAGGAATAGAAAGAAGGATTAACAAATAGCATTTAGCCTTTTTTCTTTCTATTTCTCATTAAGTTAAATTAAATTGAATTTTATTTATGGATACTCTTTTAACTACTATGGTCCTAAGCGTCCAATTCTATATTAGGCATGAAAGACCAGAAATTTTGCCCAGAAGCCTCTTCATTAGGCTTGAGGTCCACAGGTATTCCTCAGGTATCGAATTTCAAAGGTTTCTTTACATATTTTATCAATTTAATTCTTGGTCCAATGTTATGACTATGTGTCCAAAAACAATAAGCTATGACCGATTCATTGATGTATTTGAATTTAAAATATCTCATACGTTCTTCTTCTGGAGTCAAATTTCTCATTGGGAATACAAAGATATTCTCCTGCTCAAACTTATGAGATGTTTTCTGTCTCCCTACCCTCTCTCCCTTGTAAACTGGTTAGAAAAATAGTGCCCCTGTAGGTTAATTTCTGTTAATGTTTTTAGCTTTAGGATAGACAACGAAAAAGGGCGGGGGCTCCCCTCCAAATTATGTAGAATTCAAGAAATTCTTTAAGTGCATTGCTATTAGGTGATCTTTAGTTTTTGTTGTCTTTTTCAACTGGGGGAGTTCACTGTTGTTAACCAGGGGGGAGGGCTGTAAAGAAAAAATAAACATGTTTTTTGTATGGTAATACGTTAAAATGGCTGGCATTATTTGTATTCATGTAAGAAGAGAAATTAAAGAGATCTGAAGCAAAGTCTTCAGGTAGTGCTGAGTACGAGATATTTCCCTGAGGCAACAGCATGAGCTAGTTCAGCAGAAGGAAGCAGAAAATTACGCAGGCTATTGCGGTCTGAATGTTTTTATTTTGTTTATGCAGGTTTTACTTGAATGGTACTACAAAATCTAATTGTTTGTATAAGAAGCTCTGTGTGGGGATCCATGAAGATGAAGTATGGACGGAAATGCTAGGTGCAGGCACATGTAGCAGTGCATGGCTATGTCTGTAAGCCTAAGAAAAAATAGTTCCATTTCCTGTTTGTGTCTACAAGGGATAACAAATGTAACATGTTTGGTCCCCATTAAGTTTACTTTGCTTAATTTCTTAACTTTTTTGGAATAAAACTCGATAAACATTTCACATGCGACAAACAAATAATTAACTTTGCAACAAAGGGAGTTTAAGTATATTCTTATAAAACAGAATGGCAAAACTTTTAATATAAACTTTAATGAATATGTACTACAGATTAATATACCCATATTTATCTAATGGAATTACAGTTTGGGGACAAAGCACTACTGAGTATGGCAAAAGACTTTTTATGGTACAGTAATGGTAGGTTTAAATCCGCAGTTATCATCAGAGATTATTTCAGAAAATTGAATGTTCTAACTTTGTACACTCTATATATCTTTGAGGTAAACATTTTTCTATAACATAATGAAAATCATATAAAAATTAACAGCCAGATTCACAACTGTTTCATTAGAGAGAACATACATTTCCATATAACTTCACATAGATTATAATAGCTTGAACTGAAACCCAGAGTAGCTGCTTGTATGTTCTTAACTACCAATACGTATACACCAAATGGAAGACTTAAAATAGAATTGGAAAAAACACTGTATTCATGGATGTTATTATTCAATGGATGAGTTTCTAAATAGTTATATTTTGTGTATTATACATTATTAAAATTTTCTCTTAGGCAAAATTCTGTATAGCATAGTTTAACATGAAACTACATAAGTCTGCTTTGTAATGGCTTGTAAAAGAACAATTGTATATATGTAGGTTTTAATGTATTGTATTATATAACTTCTTTTGCACTTCACCTTTACTTGGCAGCGCCATTAATTTCTGTAATTTTAATTGGCAGGTAAATAAATGGAATGAAATTTATTACAAAACATTTGTGGGATTTAGTGTGTCAACAAGAAGTTGTATATCAAGCATGCAATTTTTTTTAATATACTCAGTTTCTGCTTTCAAATAGCCTTACAGCAAATAAACAGTACTAGTTCACTAACAAAAAGAAATGGATAACTCCTGCTAGTATAACACAAAGTCACAGATAGTCAAATTCCTGAGTAGAATGATGAAAACTGGAAAGCTAATAGAACAGTTCAAAACGTAGCTTAAAGCATACAATATATATAAGAAAGTGTTGCATATACAATGCAAACTTTGTAGAGATCACAAAATAAATAAAATGCAAGTTGGGCATGTATTATTAAACTAGAAAACAAACGAAATGCTAGTATACCAAAGAAGATAAATCTTAAACATAATGGAACGAACATAATTGATCCAAAACAAGTAGCCAATCGTTTTAATTACAGCTACACAAATATAGCTGAAAATAGTTTATATGGTAGCTCACAGTATAATTTCCTAGATTCAAATACATGCCAAGCCAGTGGAATACTATGTATTTAACCCCATTGCAGTGTCAGAATTGATAAATGTGATTAAAAGTTTGAAATATAAAAATCTTGTGGTATCAATGAAATTTCTGATAACCTTATAAAGAAATGCTATCAGCATATAACTTCTTCATTATATTAAAACTCTCTCATTTTAACCAAAGGCATTCTACACCAAATAGTAAGCCCTCATACAGTGTGTCCTAACTACAATTTTAAACTCCCTGTTCCACATTTCAAGTGTCAAGACCAAGTTGTTATCAATCCTCACTCTCTTATCTTCTGTCTCATGAACCACCACCCATGTGTGCCAACAATGTCAAACCTTGCTCACACGTCGGCATATACTATCCACCATTTCAAAACCAGACAGCAGTGTTCCATTTCAAATAGTATGGAAATACTTAACAAAATAGCTTTAAAAATGTAACCAATTTTATAAAATCTATCATCACATACATATCTATGTTGGAACCTAATGTATGTGGTGATGATATGGCCAAAGTTCAACCGACTGAAATAAACCAATAAAAAGCCCATAGATAAGTCCATAAACACACCAACAGCAGCCTTTCTTAAATGGTTCCTCAGTCTACGGATAAACAAAAAGGAAAATATTGGTATGTTTTCAGATTTGTCAAAGGCGTTTGACTTAGCAGAAAATCTGCTGTAGAATCTATAAGTAGAGGAATATGAATAAGATATATTTAAGTTCCTGGCAACAGATGGTAGAAATCTCATATGTACATGAAAATACAAGTGAAATTACAACATACTTATTTCTAGGGCAAATGTGCAACATGGAGTACCACAAGAATCTATTTTTGGTCCTGTTTTGTTTTATGGATATAAATAAAATATTTGTGGCTTTCTTTAAAAAGTGGTTAGTCATCATTATTTGCTGATGGTACCAGTGTGTATACAGCCACTGTTTGACACTTTCTCAGAAATCCGTTCATAATATGCGTCGACAGAGACACCAGATGGTCGACGGTAGAGCGATGGTGACGAAATCCGTACTGAACGCTAGTCAGAAGTTTCTGAAACTCAAACCACCATGTCAACCGCCCGTTGATCATGCGCTCCATCACCTTGCAAATGCAACTGGTGAGGGAGATAGGGCGGTAGTTGTAAGGTAGTTGGCGATCCTACCCAGGATCAAGTATAGGAACAACGGTGGCTTCGCGCCAAACTGAAGGAAAAACTCCATCTTGCCAAATACGGTTATAGACCTGCAAGAAAAAGAGTTTACTGTTGGCTGAAAGGTGCTTTAACATCAGGACATGAATGCCGTCCGGCCCAGGAGCGGAGTGTCTAGATAAAAGGAGGGCGTGCTCCAGCTCCCTTATTGTGAAAAGTTCATTATAACACTCCTGATTTGGAGACCGAAAACTATAGGTCACGGAATCAAGCCGGTCTTTGAGAGTGCGAAACCCGGCGGAATATGGCTCAGAACTGGAAACCGCCTCAAATGCAGCATCCAGAGTGTTAGCAATGGCAGCCGGATCCACTATGGTGGCATTGGAAACCTGAAGGCCAGACACAGTACAATGCGACACTTTACCGGAGAAGCGACGAAGTTTATCCCAAACAACAGAGGAAGGCGTGAAGCGATTAAAAGACTCGACAAAACGAGTCCAAGATGCCTTCTTGCTATCCTGAATAATGCGACGAGTCCTGGCTCGGGATTGTTTAAAAGCTACCAAATTATCAAGTGTAGGGTGTCGCCGAAACACCCTGAGTGCAGCTCTACGGGCACGAACGGTGTCCCGACAGTCCTCGGTCCACCACGGAACAGAAACACGCCGAGGGTGGGAGGACGAATGGGGAATTGTGCGTTAGGCGGCAGATAAGATCGTAGACGTAAAGTGCTGCACCATTTGGTTAACGTCAGTGAAGGCCTGGTCCACAAAAGGCACAAGGATGGAATACTGTCCCCAGTCGGCTTTGTTGAATTGCCAGGTAGGTGCTCTGGAAGGCTGGACGTGGTGAAACAAAAGAGAAACGATGCAGGGGTAATGATCGCTGGAGTGCGTGTCAGCGACGACGTTCCACTGCAGACAACCAAGCTGGATGGAGCAAACGCCAAGGTCCAAGTGAGAAAATGTACCAGAAGAATCAGAAAGAATAGTAGGCTCACCTGTATTAAGGATGGAGAGGCTGAACTGATAAAAAATGTCGGAAAGAAGAGTTCCCGTCGCACAAGCCCTTGGCGAAATCCACAGGGGGTGATGAGCATTAAAATCTCCCAATAGAAGAAATGGCGTTGGGAGAGCGGACAAGAGATCTGGAACGTCCGCGTTAGCGAGGGGAGACGATAGGGGTGAATTGACGGAGCAAAGAGTAAACAAAAAGCCGGGTAATTGAATCCTAACAGCAACAGCTTGCAAATCGGAGGTAAGTGTGAGGCTGAAAATGAACGTCGTTAGTACTAATAGCAGGACACCTACATGAGCAGGAGAAGCCTCATCCGGTGCAAGATCGTAGCGAACAGTAGTATACCCACCAAGTGTAAAAGGATCGTGAGGGCGAAGCTTGGTCTCCTGCAAACATACGACCATAAGTGAATGGGAACGCAATAAAAGTTGCAGTTCCGCCCTATGCGATCGTACACCACGTAAATTCCAGATCAGGATAGCCATAAATAAAAGGGATAAACTGTCTACTTAGAAGGGCGGCTCAAAATAACGTTTTACTTAACCTTGGGGCTGGGGCTTTTGGTATGGAGTTAGTCAGATTCCATAGGCTCCTCGAAGGGAGGGCCCACGCACTCAGTGCCAGAAACCGATTCAAGCGCCGAGAATCGGTTCTGGATGGCAATGGGCGAAGGGTGCCGCTAAGCGCGGCTTGTCCCAGGAGCATCCTGCGACTGCGACCTTCGAGTAGGAGAAGCTGAACTTTTCTTACCGCGCGCACGCGGAGAGTTTTTAAGAAAATCTTCCCTACGAAGTTCCTGCTTTGATTTCTTTCCAGTGCCTTGTGACTTTAGTACCGTAGGACCGGCTTTAGATGGCTTGATAACTGTGCCAGAAATGAACGGCCGGATGGTAGTTGCGGTCAATCTAGTCATGGTCCAGGTCTGAGTCTGGGCATCCTTCCGGGGTACTGGCGAGGCAACAACAGAACTGAACGTTCCCGATCGCAGGAGCGAAGGTTGACGCGCATGGTATAGCTGGCGCAAAACTCCTGGAAGCGACCTTGATTGACACCCCAGCTACCGAGCCTAGGAATGGTTTATGTTTAGTTTAATCAACCAAAGCGATATAATACCTTTGCTTAATCACAGTGCGTAACACATACAGTCTGCATAAAAGTTTCCGTATCATGTTGTAATTTCAAAGAGAGCTGTACCTAAATAGTACTTATTTTATATGTTGATACCTAATAGGTCTGCTGGGTCTGTTCTGGTTATCGACAATGCTTCACAATGCGTCAACACTCAAATTGACAAACCTCGTACCTCAAATTCCTGGAAAGAAGAAATGAGAGCCTGGTTACTTAGACATAATATAGCTTTTGATGAAAGCACGAGTAAAAAAATATAATTTAGTTAAAGCTAACAAACCCCTTCAGAATACTTCGCCACATATTAATACAACATCGCCATAATGTTGTATTAATATATCACCGTATCAACCAGATCTAAACCCAGTCGAATTAATGTGGGCTGATGTGAAGAAATGGGTGGCCTGCAGAAATATCCCTTTTAAACTAAAAGATGTGGAGCAGTTATGTCGCCAGCGATTTGCAGAAATTGGAAGGCCGGAATAGGAAAATGTATGTCGACATGTTAAATAAATTGAGAATCTTTATTTCGAAAAATATGAAATTGCAGAAAATCAAATAGAAAAAATTCTTATCCGGGATAATGGTGCAGAAAGTAGCGACAACAGTGATAGCGGCAATGATGTGAGTGATTCCGCAGAAGAGGAAGGGGTGTCAGGTGTGGAAGAACTGGAGGTAGATGGTTGACGGTGTTTTTATATAAGGGCATTTTACAGCGGTGGATTTAAATATACTGTATATGAGTTTATCAGTGCAGTGCAGTGCAGTGCATAACCGATGTGCGAATATTTGACAATGACTGTCCCGAGCACTCCTGTAGCATGCAGACGACCGGTCACTTCCTGATCTGATAAGCAACTCGCTTCATAGCTGTCATTAAGATTTTCACATGTCTAGAACTGTTGCGCTAATTATACCTGCGTTTTGTTTTGGTGCGGGTGCGGATCAACCTAAGAGTGAATACAGAGTAAGTACCCGTGAGAGGAAGTTGCCTCAGACAAAATGCGAATACAGTATATTGCGCAGCTTGGGGATCATCAATGTTTAAAAACATTGTATGTCTTATTCCTATATTTTACCTTACATCCTAAACATCTAACACATAACGTTAAGAGTAGACAAATAAAAGTAGTACCTGGATAGTTCTGCATCTATGGTTAAAGGTACTGGATTAAACTGCTCTTAACTTCAGGCTTTAGAAATGATTCATTTAATGACTAATATCAGTATACCACCTTGCTTTAATCTTTTATGAGTCAACAAGTTAAGAAAATGATTAGCACTATATGTTAGAAAACCACAGAAAACAAACGCGACCCAAGCAATCCGAGCAACAATTTTGCATCACTAACAAAGGTCAATTTATGCCAAATAATGGCCATCATTGTCGATTAAAGGTGAGTACGTTTCATACACTTTGTTAAAAGCATTTAACGGAATTGTCTTCTTTCCATTTCCCGCGTTTATTTTCCATGGTGGCAGAGGATATATCAGCCATGACACTTATTTTCTCAACAGTTGGAAAAGTACATTGGCGGCTTATCCAGAAATCGGAAATGAACTGCAGCGCCTGCGCAGAGTCTCTTATATGCTTTGCTGTTGTTCATTTTGTTGTAGGTGAATCTGAACAAACACATTTTATTTCAGAAATTGAACTGTTTGAATAATCCTTTTTTTTACCTTCTCTACTACGTATAGTAAGTAGGGGAAGTATTGTATTCCACCCAAAAATTCGATACCGAGATTTCACCGGAAATACATATTTTGAGACCACCTGAATTCAAAAAAAGCATTTTTGGAAACATGTCCGTGTGTGTGTCTGCCTGTGAACAGCATAACTCAGAAACGAACAGTCGAATAAACACCAAACTTGGTATTTAGGTTCAGTTTCTTCTAGAGATGCGACACGAAGATTTTCAAGAAAATCCCCCCACCCCAGACTACCCTTTACATGGAACATTTTTCGAAAATTTTAATTTTCTCAAAAATGGCTCTAACGATTTTTATTAAAATATCATATGTTCAAAATATTTTCATGAAAAATAAAATGTATTTCTCGAATTTTCTGGGAATGTCTCCAAAAGTATTCTTCGTTGTGAACGACTTTTGCATAACTGGTAAACCATAAGAGATAGACAGAATTTTACTACACAAAAAATGTAGATCGCGTTAAAATACACAATTTATGTCATATACATTTTTTTTGTTGAGTGAACAATTTTCGAGATATTGTTTGTTATTCTCTTAAATTTTTCAATACTTTTCTCATATGGGAATTCGTTATTCATTTTTTTGTCTTGGATATGCAAAGAGTATTAATCTGTGGCAAAGGGAATAGTGCTGCACCTAGCAACCAGCTATTAAGAGATATGTATGTGCCTAAAGGCTACTGTATTTCTATATTGCCCTTGTAAATATATATTCCCCTTACATCTACAAGAAAATTAGCAATAAGATAGAGTCTGCAAATGTTTATCTCGATTAACCTGAAGTAGATGGAGAATAAGCGTTTGTAAAAATAGTTTGTACAAGAGTAGAGAAAGTCGTGTGAGTGTAATACATCAGATTTTTCAGTTTTTTTGTCTTGTATATGCAAAGAGTATTTATCTGAGGCAAAGAGAACGGTGCTGCACCTAGCAACCAGCTATTAAGAGATATGTCTATGCTTAAAGGCTACTGTATTTCTATATTGCGCTTGTAAATACAAAACAAGGGGAACATATTAGGCCTTAAGCGATAGTCAAACATGTGTAAAATGTAATTCTCTTTGCATGTCAAAAGATCGTTTATACAAATGTTTATCTCGATTAATATGGAATGAATGGAGAATAAGAGCTTGTACAAGAGTAGAGAAAGTCATGTGAGTGTAACACATATTTTTTTTTAATTTCTCTGCACGAGAATAATCATAAAATTTTACCATCTAAACCGAACTGCTTTATGTAGAGGAAGAGACGACATGCTAAGCGGGAAAAGTTGTAGTTTGCCCACCAGCCAATGAGGTGCTCTCTTGTCACGTGGTTTTGTTTATAACTCCTTTCAACTTAAAGTGAAACCACAGTAGTTGCCCTCTCTGTGACCGCAGTCTTAGAATAGGTTGTTGTGCGTTTCAAATTATTTCCTTATTTAACAACATATATCTTAATATATTCGAAGAGAATTGCCAAATTTAATTTTCTTAACCGCATGAATCAAATATATTGCGCAACAGAAAATAAATTATATTGAGTTTTATTTATGGACGCTCTTTAACTACTGTGGCCCTTAGCGTCTCATTCTATATTGGACGTGAAAGACCGGAAATTTTGTTCAGCGGCCTCTTTATCAGGCTTGAGGTTCTTTTACGTGCTGTAAATCTATAACACGGGACCACCGGCTTTACTTCCCGAAGGAAGCCATGCTAAGGAGTTTTACGCCGAAAAAAAATCCATCGTCCTCCGCCGGGTTTGAACCCGCGACCTCGCGAACTAGACGATAGCATGGTAACCACTGCATTTCAGAGGATTGCGTAACAGAGTTAATGCATCTGGAATGCATGTAAATTCTTATCGTGAAATAAATAAGTAGATCCTTTGCTTCAAACCTGCTTCTTAACATAACCGCATTGGCCCGAAAATAAGCCGCCTTCGTGTATAAGGCGCACCCTTAAAATTATAAGGGTAAAAAGAGAAAAAAATCTGATGTGTTACACTCACATGACTTTCTCTACTCTTGTACAAACTATTTTTGCAAACGCTTATTCTCCATATGCTTCATGTTAATCGAGATGTTAATCTTATTGCTAATTTTCTTGTAGATGCAAGGGGAATTGGTAGGCTTTAAGCGATAGTCAAATATTTTAAGAGCTGGTTGTTATGTGGAGTATTCCATTCTCTTTGCATTACCAGGACAAACATTGAATAACGAATTTGAGAAAAAGTATAAGTACTGGAAAATTTAAGGGAATAACAAGCAATATCTCGAAAATGGTTCACTCAACAAAAAAATGTATATGACATAAATTGTGTATTTAAACGCGATCTACAATTTTGTGTAGTAAAATTTTGTCGATCACTTACGGTTTACCAGTTATGCAAAAGTCGTTCACAATGAAGAATACTTTTGGAGACATTCCCAGAAAATTCGAGATATACTTTTTATTTGTCATGAAAATATCTTAAATATATGATATTTTAATCAAAATCGTTAGAGCCATTTTTGAGAAAATTAAAATTTTCGAAAAATGTTGCATGTAAAGGGTAATCTGGGGTGGGGGATTTTCTTGAAAACCTTCGTGTCGCATCTCTGGAAGATACTGGACCTAAATACCAAGTTTGGTGTTTATCCGACTGTTTGTTTCTGAGTTATGCTGTTCACAGACACACACGCGCGCGCGCGGACATGTTTCCAAAGAGGCTATTTTTGGATTTAGTGGGTCTCAAAACATATATTTCCGGTGAAATCTCGGTATCGAATTTTTGGGTGGAATACAATACTTCCCCTACTTACTATACGTAGTAGAGAAAGTGAAAAAGTTTGGCACGAGAATAAGCCACATCTGGAATAAGGCAAGAAAAATGAGTATAAACGATGGGATGGACCTCGATACCTCGAACTCGAGGGTATCGAAGTATGTCTAATGCTTTGAGATAAACCTTCGGTACTTTTAAACTTTTAAGTTTTGCATTATTGAGCGTTGTTGCGTGTAACTTTATGCTAGATAATGCATGAAAGGAATCGAGACTTCATGTTATGGCAGAGTTTCATGATGGTGGTTCCTGAGCGGAAAAGAAAAATGTGTATAAGATGCAGGAACTCGGATGTGAGCAGATACGAACAGTTACACCGTTTTGAAAAGAAAATGTATACTGGCTTGCATAACATTTTCTTCCAAAGGCAAATGAAACACGAGGTGGCGCTCTTAACAATGCTGAAAAAATGCGGACTTTTTTTAAGGTACAGAGGAGATCCTGGTTTTCAAGCTGGTGTTGCGGAGGATCTTGGTGTTACACAGGCTACGGTCTCAAGTACCTTTTGGGAAGCTGTTAATGCAATCAACGCTAGAGCAAGGAATTGGTTTCAGTTTCCTACAACTGCTGCTACTCTCCAGGAAGCTAAGGTGGACTGGTCAGAACGTTATGATTTCCCTGACGCAATTGGGGCAGCGGATTGCACTCATATTCTAACAAGGAAACTAAATGTACAAAAGAGGAAAAGAGTTCCCAGCATCAATGTGCAGGCTACGTGCAACGCACGTGAAAGATTACGAGTATTGTTGTCAGATGGCCCGGGTCTGTGCACGATTCTCGGATATGGAACAATTCAGATGCTTACATGGCCAACGATGCTGCCAATGTAGCGATTCAGGCTACGGTATTGCACCATGGTTGATGACTTATCAAAATTTGAGGCAATGTTTTTAATACTTAAATGATTTCAGTCTGATTACATAATATATATATATATTTCAATAACAGCCCGCCTTAAAGCAATATTTGTATGTAATAATTTGTAAAATGAATGTAACAGTCATTGTATATGTTTATATTATTGTATAAATGTTCAATAATGTTATGTGAATGCATTACGTAATTTAATAATGTAGGAACTGTGAGAATAGGTTAAAAGTTGCTAACAATGAGGTAGCCTTGAGACAATAATGAATTTGAAAGTTTAACAATACTTGTTATGATTCTTGGAAGTAATAATGTAATTTTTGTGACAGCTTATAAAATAGCCAATCAACAACCAGAAAAAGCTTTAGTTAAATGAAGGTATTCTATTGGACTAGGATTAGCCAATCAGAGACTTCAAACACAAAAATTTACAAATTTAGGCGGTAGAAATCAAGTCAGTTGCTTGTAGACAGCGTTCATAACTGGACGCGTTGTTTGTAGACATGTGCTTCTAACCGGACGCGATATATGTCCTCGAGAAGTTTAATATGTGTTCAGTGTGAGACGAAAAATAGTTTACGTGTTTAAAAAGTGCAAATATTTAAATAAAAGAATCTTGCAGCTCTCTATATCAGTGAAGTGTTATTTAAATCGTGTGTAGAATTAATAAAAAGGAGTGAATTAAAAAATTATAATCTGTGTAAGTCTACATTCTTCAGCCGCATCACGCCTTGCAAAGAAATCCAAGTCTCTAACAATAATACTGACGCAGCCAAGGCAAACATAAATATATAATATTTAAACAAACAGTCAAAATTACAAAGTTATTATTTTTAAACTTGGGGCGAAGGCTACCGGAAGCTTTTTGCCATACGTGCGGTTGAACTACAATAATACAACCTACTTCAAATTGTACTACTCCAGAGCAAATAGCGTACAATAGGTGCATTACAAAGGAGAAGATAATAATTGAACCATGTTTCGGCCAACTTTTTTGGGGGTTTAGTGACGGGAATAGGAAGGTGAACTTAAGAAGAGGAGTTGATAGGAGAAGCAAGGAAAGGTGTTGGGGTTCCGCCTTTTGCACCCCCGTTAGTGCGTAGGAATAACTGCCAGCTTATTGCGCTGGCAGTGGGTAAGGGAAAGGTGTCCAAGTGACAGCCATGACGCCAAGACCCTGGCTGAAACCCGGGCAATTACGGAAGGTGTTAGGGTTAACTTTATTTCGTAAAAATAAAACATGGTGCTGTGCACGAGAGTGCTTGGTAGTGACCTCTGAAGAGGCCATCAGGTTTAGGTTGCTGGTTGTGTAGTCTACCTCGAGTCCGTGCTTGGAATTCCTGGAGATAAGGTGAGACATACCCTGTGATTTGGGCGAGTTCTTCAGCTGCTGAGTATGGAGTGTAATGTTGGTCTTAGAGTTGTGTCGTCTGAGTGGTTTGGCCTGCTGTAGTCCGGTATGTTAGTGCCTGGTTGTTTCTATCTTGATGAGCTTCCTCTGCATGGACTGGAGTGTTTCTGTGTTGTTCTGGTCAGTCTGTTGCTGAAGTGATTGGATGAGTGTGTGGAGCTGTTCAAATCTAGCGGCGAAGTCTGTGTGGAGTTGGTGAAGGTCCTTCAGTAATAGTGAGCTGTATGATTCTGCATAATGTGGCCAAACATCTAAAAGAAGAGGACTTGGACATACCTCAAGTACAGGATGATGAAAACGATGTACCAGTATCAGCTGTTGCAGAATCAGAAACAATCCACAGGGAGAGAGCACAGCAGAGAAGGGATAATTTGATGTTAACTCTTCACATCACTTTATCACTCAAATTTCACAAAGGTTATGAATAAATCTCATCACTGTAGTTCTGTCTGCTCTTTTGTCACTGCTCTAGGAATAGAGATAATCTACGTGGATATAGAAAATAGAGAACGAGTGGAGACAGAAAACGGGACGTAGAAACAATTATTGATAGAATGTGAGCTTGCAAAATTCCTAAACACTTATTACTTTAAAGTGTGAATTTACAAAAACCGTAAATAAATACCTCAAAATATGAGTTTTCAAAGATTCTAAATAACTTTATATCAAGAGTTAACACAATTTACTAATTGCAACTAAAAATTCATAAAAACTGAAAGCAAATCTCCACTTTCTCGTTCTCCATCTTTTCTTTCTCGTTAGTAATGTTTGTCTTATTCCTCTTTACTTTTGTTTACTAGTGTTAGCTGCTTGAGTAGAAGTAACGTTTGCAGTTCATTATTACTTAATCCTGCTGTATCATCATTGGAATCGGCTAATTTCCGCTTTCCTGTAGATTTACGAGGTACTCTGTCGACAGGTGATTCCGCATCAACACTTAACATCCCCCACCTTCAACATTTGGAATGGTCTCCTGGAGATTAGTTGCTGTTGAGGTTGAAGCCATTGCTTCAAAGCCAACCTGAAGTTGTCCTAGAAAGATTAAGAGAGTAGAAATTAATGTTTATAACAGAATATAATTAGATTAATTGTTAATAAATCAGGAAAATAACGCGTTCAGTTTTTCTCTAGCTCTTACCTGTCATTGTTGTTATGGATGGGTTTGACTCCGCCTAGATCCAGGATCTCCTGTTCCCATTCCCATTCCTTTAAAACAACTGGCTTATGCCACTTCGTTTCAAGTCACTTTGGACGTTATTCTTGTTTTCATGTTGCTTATTTTTTCAGTATTTGCAGTTCGGTGATTAGGATTTTAAACTCCTCCTACTACTGCAGCTACTGCTAATTTTTTTCTACGCTTGCTTTCTGGTCTCTGTGCTTTCATTAGAATATTATGTTTATTCACCTTTAACGGATGAACAAAGCGTCTCATAAACGCACTGCTTTCTTCAATCATTGTGATTGAAATGTATGCTGCAAATGTAAACCTTCTTGGAAGTATTTGCTTGTATAGCTGTTTTCATGTTGCAAGAACATTCCTGGTATGTTTTCATCTTGCCTGGGTACGATAACGCTAAACAGAATGCGAGTGAGGTCATAATAACCGCTCTCCGCTCTCATTACCGGAACACTGATAGTGTACACGTATGCACACGTATGTACAGAGTGAGCCAAAAGAATCCGAACCGCCTGCGCGGTGTTTTTCCCGTCCGCGTCCCTGATGCTCGTTGCCGTCTGCCGCTATCATAGAAAGTCGCGGATGAAACCATACAACATTTTTAAAACTACTTTTAAAGTCTTTACTTACTAACTTTAAGAAAGGAGATGCTGAAACTGGCCACCGTCGTTGTCCATAGATTTTTGGCACCTCTTTAGGAAACTATCCATCACTCGCCGTAGTTCACGTTGAGAAATTTCCTAGCGGATATTTTGTTTTAATTCTTCCAGGGTGTGTGGGTTTGTCTTATACACTTTATGTTTTAAGTTACTGCGGAGGGGTATTTTATGAATAATATTACCGGCTGCGCGGTGTTTTTCCACTGGGCGTGTGGAAATATGATAGAAACATGATAACGCACTGCTGCCATAAACAAAGATTATATTATACACATAGCGTGTATTTATTTATGATTCGTGTGTGTTAACTCGGTCAGCTCGCCAAGTGAAAGTACAATTTGCAGAAAGATTTCCAGGTGTAAAAGTTCCAGGCCGTACAAGAATCCATGAACTTTACAGTAAATTTCATGCCACAAGAAGTGTTCAGGCTAAGAAATCTAAAAGACGCGTTCGGTTCTTACCGAAGAAACATTAGACGACATCGGTCATCGTTTGGAAAATTTCTCCCAAAAATTCCATGATGGATAGTTTCCTGTTACTCACGCAAAACTTCTGGAATCGTGACCTTGATTGCTACCCCAGCTGCCGAGCCTAGGAATGGTTTATGTTTAGCTTAATCAACGAAAGCGATATAATACCTTTGCTTACTCACAGTGCGTAACACATACAGTCTGCATAGAAAGTGTCTGCATCTGGTTGTAATTTTAAAGAGAGCAGTGTCTAAATAGTACTTATTTTATATTTGTTATATTTATAACCATGGCTCCTATGTTTTCAAAGTTAAGTGAGGTGTTACATAGTCAAAGTAGGGAAATAATTGCAAATGTCATCGACTTCATGGAGCAAGAAGCAGAGATGAAGGAAGAAATTATATGTTCATCCGAGTTCCACAAAAGCCTTAAGAGAGTGAAAGAAAGAGTAGTCAAAGCAACTGGTGTTTCACCGAGTTCCGATTCCAGAGTTCTCAAAGATAAGAAAAAAACATATGGATGAAAGAGCACCATTTGACACACCTGGGAAGAAACATAAGGTCCCTAAACGTATTACAGAAGTAGACGATTTCGAATGCGTCATTCGGCGCACGATTCACAATTCCTATGTGGAAGAAAAAACTGTGCTAACAATAAGCAGATTGCTCATAAAGCTGAAAGACAGCAGAAACTTACAAGGTGGTGCTACAAATCTCAGAAAATTATTAAAGATTTAGGGTTCAAGTGGAAGAAACCGAAATCAAATAGAAGAGCTCTAACAGAAAAGCAAAGTAAATAAATAAAAAATAATAAAAGAAAAATAAAAAGTAAATGTTGCCATGATAGCTTAGTCAGTTAGACCAACGGCACGGAAAGCCTAAGATTCGTGGTTCAAATCCCGGCTATGGCATTGAATTTTTCAGTCTGATTCTACCTTTCCAAATGAGTATAATTTTATATGTACTTATAGCAGTGTGTACTTATATCAGCATCAATTTTTAAGGTGGTGCTACAAATTTCAGAAAAATACTATAGTGTATGAAGATAAGTCATACATACACGGCAGTCGTACAGCATCTAAAAGTTGGAGTGACGATAGCGAATTAGGTTGCAGGTTCCTGTTGCTAAAGGGCAAATATATATTATCGTTCATGCTGTTGGAAAGATCGGCTTCGTTCCAAATGCCCTTCTTTTACAAGTTGCAAAAACAACAGCAGATTTTCATCAAGAAATAAATACAGAAAAGTACATGAAGTGAATCAACGCCATGTTGAGACCTGATATGCCTGCTGGGTCTGTTCTGGTCATCGACAATGCTTCACAATGCGTCAACACTCAATTGACAAACCATCTACCTCAAATTCCTTAAAAGAAGAAATGAGAGCTTGGTTACTTAGACATAATATAGCGTTAGATGAAAGCATGAGTAAAACAAAGCTATATAACTTAATTAAAGCCAACAAAAAGCTTCAGACGTCATACATACTTGACCAGATAGTAATACAACATCGCCATAATGAACTTAGACTCCCATCGCATCACCCAGATCTAAACCCAATCGAATTAATCTGGGCTGATATCAAAAAATGGGTGGCATGCAGAAATATCACTTTTAAATTAAAATATGTGGAGCTGTTATAACGCCAGCAATTTGCTGAAATTGAAAGGCCAGAATGGGAAATGTATGTCGACTTGTTGAATAAATTAAGATCATTATTTCGAAAAATACGGAATTGCAGAAAATCAAATAGAAATAATTCTCATCCAGGATAATGGTGCAGAAAGTAGTGACAGCAATAATGTGAGTGATTCCGCAGAAGAGGAAGGGTTGTTAGATGTGGAAGAATTGGAGGCAATGATTGACAGCGTTTTTTATATTAAGCGCTTTTTACAGCGTGGATTTTAATATACTGTATATAACTAAGTTTATCAGCGCAACGCAGTGCATAACCGGTGTGGATATTTGACGATGACTGTCCCACGCACTCCTGCAGCATGCAGATGACCGGCCACCACCTGATCTGGTAAACAACTCGTATCATAGCTCTCATTAAGATTTTCACGTGTCTAGAACTGTTGCTCCGATTATAACGCCTCCGGGTTTCGGCGAAGGAGAGTTTCTCCTTTACCCGGATCTCCTTCTCATCCAATTACCGCGGACAGTCGGCAAATGATGAAGAATGAGACCCTTTGCAATTAACGCAGATGAACAGGTACCATCGTGTGACGGCTGGCTACATGAGGCACAGATGGATACGTCACTCTTACAAGAGACTTGCTTATGCCCAAAACGATGGAATTTGAAACAACGCAGAGGTCTAGGAATATAGGGCCTCACCGCAATATGTTCGTACCCTGCGGAAATACAAGTGGGCAGATCACGCCATCGAACGTAGGAAACAGGGTACCAACACTCCGTCGCGTTTAGCCTGCACTCGATGAACCGCTGTTACCTTTTGGTCGGAAAGATATTCCACCAGATCATCGTCCGACATTCCGTCGAGGCTGTGAGTGGTGACTACGCCTCGATTCGGTGCTTCTCAACACGGATGGGATAACCGCGGAGAATCGTGGCACGTAAGGACTTACTTTGTTGTTCGGACTTACTCTGAACTAACAAAGAACCATTCCGAAGTCGAGTGCAGGAATGAACAAAACCAGCAATAGCGTCAATCCCCTTTTGAATAATAAAATGGTTCATCTTTTCAAAAGATTGGCCTTCCTCTGTTCGGCTAATTACCAAGTAACAACCGGATGTTGGTGGTGCTACTTCTGTGACGAAGACTTTTCGAGGCTTGTTATTAGGAATGGAGAAATAGGGCTCAATAGCGAAAGAAATCCCCCACCCTTGCAACCGTCTCCGACTTCGGGCTCTGACTTCCCGGGCATTACCCCGGCTTGGGTGAGTGGCCTATCTATACCAGTTTCATCCCAGGGTCACAGTACATAGACAGAGGGACCCAATAGCCGTCGGAAGTCAGCAGCTCATGCAATGGCCCCCCGCGGGACTGCAGTTGAACAGTGGATACGAACACAGGCCCTACGTGACGACTCCGGGTGGTGGGGATGACGCCATTACCCACTCACCCAGCTGCGCACCCAGTGTGCGGGTATCCGCCAGGCTGTGTCCACGGAGGATTAAAATAAATAGAATGGTAAAATAAAACAAAAAGTGTATCGGCGTTGCGCACGCAAGGTAGGCCGCGAAGAAGTAAAATAGATGTGTGAATGAATGGACGTGGTGCGAAATGTACGTAAATAGATTAGAGAATAAAGAAACGATGGCGAGGGGCGTCATAGAATGAAATGCACAGAACGCACGAGAGCCTACCTTGCGTCCCCCGGTTACGAGGACGAACCCACCTCGACCGGACGAGGGTGGAGGGATGGCGATGACTGGCTCGGGACACCGGGTGCGCCAAACCCGTACTCGCACGAGGTGAGCCCCTGGGGGTTATGGGCATGGTGATAGAAGGGTAATTGTGGTACTATGCATCTAGTAAGAATTGTAAACAACCTTAGTAGATGCTAAAGAAATTAGAAATAAATTTATAGATTATTTTATGTCTAATGAAGGGAGAGACTTTTGGCAAGATAACTGCCTTTAACGTAGTACAAGAAATACTGAACGCTAGGAAATATCGATACCTTTGTTGTAAACAATGAACCATAGTATATACTTACCAGACTTTCATTCAGAGTTTTCATTGTGTCTCTTCCTTCTACTGTCTTCCCCATCCAAGATAAACACTACAGAGTTTTATTCAAACCAGCTTGATTTGTAAGTTTTTTCAGAGGATAATTTACTTTTCTTCTTTGTAACTTTGCTGCGTTGACGGTGAAAGTATAACACAGGTTTTTAATTTTGTTGAGAATACCTTTTGAATCAAACTTGTATTTCCTTCCTAAATCCTGTATGGCAGAGGTGGCGAAAACGTGACTCGCGAGTTATTTTGACTTGCAGGCGCACGTTCCCTCTCTGCAACCGTCCGTTTGATTTTCACATGCTGCAGAGTGTTGCAGTGCGTGTTGCATATTTGGTGACTCGCGGAAGGAAGTCGTTTTCGCCACCCTTGCTGTATGGTGTTCCTTCTCATTTGACAATTTTTGTAATTTTTATCACTTGCACGCCACAACACAGGATATTTCTTGTAGCCCTCAATGAATACTAAGTTATTTCTGAACTCCACTCTGCCATTGTGTATGTTGCATAAAATGATGCAAAGAGATCCCCAAATGTTTGCGGAGCACTTGCAACTACTCGCACTAAATTGTTGTGTGCTTCAGTTTGCATCTTGCTGCATGTCTCTAGTTGCATGAAAAGGGGCAACGTCTAAACCTGGCCTAACAAATCTTATGAGAGGGGCTTTATAAATCCTTTACGTAGCATTTTTAAAACAGGTAAATGTTTGGACACAACGTTGCATATTATAAGCTAAACTTTTAAATGCATTTAAATTTTCTTATACATTGGGTTCAAAAGCTTGTACAGGAAATAGTGCTTGTTTACTTTTAATCCACTCAGAAATACTAAACAAGCAAACATATTATTATATTATAACAGCTTATAGCTGCAATATGATTCATTATACTTCTAGGTATATTAGTCTTAACTTTAGCTACAATCCACTGATGATGAAATGTCGAACGAGAAAGTATCTATGAAATGTGTTACATGTGTATGTAGCAATAGAAACACAAGATTAGGGAAAAAGAAATAGAAATCTAGAATGATTACAAAAAAAATCAGACCCCCCAGATAAATATGTAGAAAAATGTGTGTATGTACATTTTATCCCATGTAATAATACTTTTCTTAGCTTTAAATCAACTGTTGATATTTTTATGCCATTAAAATGTTCCTGCTGCGTTATCAAAATAACTGAATTACAATATAATGCACATGTTGAGTTTCTCTTCTGCTTACCCTTATACGTTAAACAACACAGGGAGACACATAGCCCTGTATAGATCCACTGCTGTGTCTACCATTCCCAGGAGGCTGCAGATCTCAGCAACAAGTGGAAGTCCCGTCCCAATGCTAGAGGGCATGAACGGCCCGTCGACCAAGCAGCCCTCTGGTGTTCACAGAGAGTGCTCTTTCCTTTAAGCAAGTATCTGTCTGCCACTGCCATACAGAAGTACACCTAAAAAGGAGGAGATGGAATGAAAGGGAGATGGAAAGGAAATCATGATGAGAAACCAACCCAGCATTCGCTTACTGACCAGGCAAAACCATGAAAAACTCAAGTTCAGAGTGGGTGGTCAACAGGAATTGAACCTGCAACCTCCTGAATGCGAGTCTCAAATGTGGCTCAGAGACATCACTCTGTCAATTGATATTTAACTAAGTTTTCATTTTTTAATTATACTAGTTGATAGATAGTTAACCGACTTTTCATTTTTTAATTATGCTGTACACACATTCACATGCGTGTGCGCACACTTTCTCTAAAAATGCTTTTCTTTTTCATTCAGAGGACCTCAAACCGTGTGCTTGTAAGGCATCTCAATATTGAACTTTTGGGTGGAATACAATATCTCCTCAACTTACTATAGGCAGGTAGAAGAGAAAGTAAAACTGTATATTTTATTGTAGTAAAGTTGTTTTGCACGTCGCAGAAAGAGCATAAAGGCTGGTTCACAACCGCCCGAGAACGGGAAGCAAGGCAGCATACAAGATATTGGTAACGAGAACGGGAATGCAATCGATCATCATATCGATCACAAAGTGTCGCGGTTTCGTTCGTGTTATCTTATTGCTGAGCGCCTGTTATTGTTTTATTATTTTGCATTTTGGGTTCATTGTGGTCCGGCTAGCTATTATTATTTCTCAGTCGAGCATATCTCTTAAACAGGGTGTGTAAACGGAAAGGAGTTTTTACTGAAAGATAACAGTGATAAAAGAATTTGTTTTTACACTTTAATTGCCGTCACACTTTATTCATTTCACATAATTACTCTTGATACACGCCCGACTGAAACTGTTATATTTTCTAATGTCACTATAATCACATATTTGCTGCACATTATTAATTCGCGTATTTCACACTTTACGACGCGAGAGATTCTGTTAAACTGTGCGACGTATAACCCGCGAATACTTCTGTTGAACTGAGCGGCGTATAACCTGTGTATGATTCTGTTGGACTGAACGACGTATTACCCGCGAGTGCTTCTGTTGGACTGAACGTTACCCGTCTCTGGCTCGGAATTTATACTCCCTCACCCTAATATGCCTAAACATTATAACAGAGCTGCTATTGGTTAATAAAACGCGCCAACATTAGCGTCTATTTTTTTATCCAATAAAAATTACGAACACATATGCTCTAGGGAAGAAATTCCCTCCATTTCTAAAGAAAAGCGCGCTAATCTGACGTCATTTGTTTGTCTTTTCTAATTGATAAACAACTCACCCCCTCGCTCATTGTTGCCCGCACTTATTGTCAGTTTGTGAGGCCGTGTAAACTTATTTCCTAACAATGCTTATAATTAACAAACATCTCAAATCAATGTCATACAATAATGCTTATTTACACTATAATCACTCTGGCATTTACATTGTTGTGATATAAAATACTGCCACAAAAGTGACGGTGGCCTCCCGCTATTTTTCTGGAAAAGTGGTAGCAACCCAAACACGATTATAGACCTCGAGTAGGAAAGCCTTTCCTTCAGGAGAGAGCTGCTGTAACATCTGTACGTGGATACGATCAGGTCCTGGTGCTGATAGTCGCGAAGATGAAAGAGCGTGTTCTAACTCTGCCATGGTGAAGTGGTCATTGTAATCGTCAAGTTTCCTGAACGAAATAGGAAACCTTCAGATTCCACCTGAGTCTTAACAAGAAGGAACTCAGGCAAAGTTATCTGAGCTAGTCACTTGAGCAAAAGTACGGCCAAATGTGTTCGCCACGTCAAATGTATCAACAGCAGCTCCTGCAGCTGTTTTAAGACCGGCAATTGGCACGTGGGTCGATTTTATGGCCACAGGCCTTAACTTATCCCAAATGACAGAGGAAGATGTATGTCGATTAAATGAAGCTACAAACTTGCTCCACGTCTTTTTGCTATCCTTTATAATATATCTAGACTTGGCACGCATTTTCTTGTATTCAATTAGGTTATCCAGTGTGGGGCGACGCAAAAACCCTAAGAGCACGCCTACGAACATGAATGGCATTTCGGCACTCTTCCGTCCATCAAGGGACTGGAAATCGACGAGGGTTGGCAGTCGACCGTGGAATAGCCTGCTCAGCAGCAGAAACAATCTTCTCTGTGAGATGTTGGACCAAAACATCCACACAGTCGTGCTCTTGTAATTAAACACGGCCAACTGAGAGTAAAGATTCCAGTTGGCTTTATCTAAGCACCATCTAAATAAGCTTGTGGAACATATATCTAGTGTTAAGAGACGAATAAGATATGGAAAGTGGTCACTAGACTGTAAATCAGGGATGACATTCCATTGCAAGGAAACTGCTAACTGTGGTGAACAAACTGCAATATCAGAGTATGAAAAAGTATTGGAGTCTGAGAGAAATGTAGGCTCTCCAGTGTTCAGAAGAGCTAATTTGTTAATGTCCAAAAAGTCAGCAATTAATTTACCTATCGCACAAGCCCAACGTGAGCCCCAAAGAGGGTGATGGGCACTAACGTCTCCCACCAACAGAAAAGGCGTCGGTAACTGGGAAACTAGATCTTCTAAATCAGTGAGCGAGAGGTCATCGGATGGTGGCAGATAAATGTTACAAATGGTAAATCAGAGGGATGGCAGTTTAATGTTTACAGCCACTGACTGGATGTCAGACTCTATGGATATAGATACCACAAATATATCATCTCTGATGAGCATCATAGTGCCCCCATGCACAGGAATACCCTCTTCGCATGAAAGATCACATTGTACTGGGGTATACCGCCTGATTTGAAAGCTATCTTGTGGACCGAGTTTAGTCTCTTGCAAACGTATGGCTAAAGGATTATTCTTGTTGAATAGAAGTTGAAGCTCTGGTTGATGTGTTTTAATTCCACATAAGTTCCATTGTAGGATAGCCATAGTAGCCAATGGGATAAGTTCTCAATACTAACAGTCTACTACTTTGAGGACAATGGTGGTCGAATCAATTTGCCCTTTTTTGATGACGGGCTGGCACCTTTAACAGAGGAAGGATCCTGCGTCTTTTTAACTGCCATTCTGGCAGTGTGGGCAGAAACCTCCTGCTCCATCTCCTCCACAAAGGAGGACCCCTTTGCAATTGAAATGTTGTAATTCGACTTGTATTTCTATGTACATATGAGATTTCTACCATCTGTTGCCAGGAAGTTAAATACACCTTGTTTACTATTCCTCATATACCATACCTACTAGATTTTACAGTAGTACATTGTGTTCTACTAAGTTAGACGCCTTCAAAGAATCTAAAAATACACTGTTTTCCTCGTTTTGATCCATACTCATGTAGACATTTAACAAAATCTGCTTTTGCTGTGCTTATGGACTTGTCTATGCAGTAAATCTATTATTGTAGTATGTTCTGCAAGGAATGATGAAAGTCTTGTATACATCCTTTCTCAATTGTTTTAGTTGATAATGATGATATTGCCTGTAGTCTGTCTCTTTTTTATAGATCTCCATCCTTGCTACCTTTAATTAATGGAAGTTCACCTGTTAAAAATGGGAGATTTGTAATATAACATAGCGGTTATATTATGTGCTATTAGCATTTCTTTATAAGATTATAAAAAATGTTGCAGAAGATGTTTTACATTTCCAACTTTTAATCACATTTATCAAATTTGCCTGAGTAACTGGGCTTAAATACATGCTATTTCATTGGCACTGGCATCTATTTGACTCTGAAAACTTATATTGTGGGCTACCAAACAAATTATTTTGAGCTATTTTGTGTAATAGTTATTAAAATAATCAGTTACTTGTTTTGCATCACTTATGTTAGTTCCATTACATCTAAGATTTGTTCTTTGGGAGATTAGCATTTTGGTTGATTTCTAGCTTAATTAATATCAACATTGCTTTTAATTTATATTGTGATTTTTGTAAGAGGTTTACATTGTGTAGGCTTTTTTTTAGGGGGGGGGGCTTCTTCCAACAATTATACTATTTTTGTATCTTTTATAGTAAGCTTTGAACCATTCTGTAACCTTTACAGTATTCATAATTTTACTCAGGAAAAATTATTCTGTAACTACATGTTATAATACCAAGAGTTATACATTTGTTTTTTAAGTTAGTTAATTGGTACTGTTTGTTTAAGGTAAGGCTCCTAGCAGAACTAGCAGAAGCAGAAACTAAACATATTTTTAAAAAAATGCATTATGTGCTTGATATACAACTTTTTATTTATGCAAGAATTCCAATGATTGCATTCATAGTAAATGAGTTAATTAGTCTGTATTTGCTTCAATTATTACCTTTATGTGTTTGTAAGCAAAGTGTTTGTTTGGTAATTTCCATCTGATTTTATTTTGTATATGAGCGAGTGTCATTGAATTTTTCAAGTGTGATTCAACCTTGCAACTGCATACATGTGGCTAGTATGAAAGAACCATTATCAAATACAATATAAGGTATATGTCCCCCTCCTTAATCCAGGACAGTGTAACCCAATGTAACAGACATTTATAATACCTAAAGCATTCTCAGGCTGAAGAGCCAGAACTTGCAGAGCATGTTAGGAATAGAAGTCATCTTGTTGACTTGACAACATCGAGATTGTCGTTATGTGGCTGCTTCTGTGAGACAAATCATACAAATATTTACACAAATGACTTCAAGTAACAGAAATGGATGAAAACACACAAATGGTATATAGAAGATGGTACAGACTGCAACACTGTTGGTGGGCTATCATTCAAAATCAACTTGAGTAGCTTTACTATTACTGATAAATACAAGCCCTCGCAGCCACTAGGTAGCAATTTCCATAAGCTTACAAAATTAAGGAAACATCAGCAATACCAATAAAACTGATGTTATCTTTACCAGATGAAGAAATAAAACCATGTAATTTTATTTTATAAATAAAATTGTTATCCAAAAAAAAGAACAAAATAAAATAAAATAAAAAAAAAAAAGACATATCTTCCAAGAGCCCATACATATTTTCCATTATCACTGCCACTGTAACCGTTAATCCATTCAGTGAAATAGACCACAAGATTTTACAGATTTTTCTTTATTGCCTTATTGTATAATGATTATTCACATCCTAGGTATTAATAAAGTTTCTCTAATGTTATACAGAATTTAAAATTCTAAATTGATGTGTAATTAAAAAGAATATAACTTCTTACCTATTAATTTTTATTTGCTTTTCTTTGCCTGCAAAAAAATTAATTGAACATCAACAAAAATGCAAGCTATGAGATCAATATTTGAATGCAAACCTTTATATCAAACAAAATTATAAAGCATATCTCAACATTTTATTTTCCTAAAATTAAACACCATGTATATTCTGGTTTTCTGCAGGAATAATGAAACTTAACATTAGATAAAATTACTAAACAAAGGAGTTAAAAATATTGGAGTGCTGCTATCCATAAAATAATTATATACTTCTCTGAAACACAGATGTTAAATAAGAAGTGATGCAAGTCAAATATAGTTGATTCCGAGATAACTTATGTTGGAAGGAACATAGACAAATACCAGGATTTTCTTCTTTCCTTTCTGACATAAGTGTAAGCCAAATAAAAAAGAGGGTAAATGGCATTTGTTACTCTTTCCTTCCTATTGTAATACATGTAGGCTAGATTTTATAAAAACTGGGAAAGTAGAATTTATACAAATCATATTAGCGTTTCTGCATTCATGTAATTTCAAGTTCTTATCAAAGTATTTGAGGGGAGGCATCTGTGAAATTGCTAAAATTCATAGCTTTGATCACAATGATATGAAATTTTGTATGCCAAAGGGTATCTAGACTACTAAATTTCACTTTTCTATCTAAGATACTTTTGCCAAAATAAAATATTTATTGTGTTTTTTGCAGCAGTTTTAGTGTAGTATAGTGTATTCCATGCAAAGCATTATTAGTATACATAAGCTAAGCTCTGGCAGTATGTTTCTTTTGACTGTGCCTACAAAACTTAGTGTTTTTTTCAGCTGTGTCAAATAGTTTTGGAGAAAAATATTATTGAATACATGGATGGCATTTTTTTTTCCAAGTTATTTATAACTTTCGAAACAAAAATTTAATAACAAATGAACTGCCCCATCTAGATAATTTAAAATACCCAGTTTTATGAAGCAGTTATCTAATGTGTGCAACATTTCAAAGAAATGTATTAAAAACTGCATTGCAAGGAACATTTTGAACATTAAAAATTGTAGAAAAACAGAAAGTGAAGAAAAATGATTAAAGTTTTAAATGTATAATAACATAGCTTTAAATTCCCATGAACCATATGAATGGTGTTTCAGATAACTGTTTAGCTTCCTCTTCTTTAAGTTTTACTACTCTTAACTGTTTCTTTGCTGATTTGAATGTACTTAATGTATTTAGTGCACTCTGCTTTAATCTTTGCCTATCCCTAACACTAATAATTCTTTTGCTGACTGGACTTACTTTACTAGATGTGACCCTTTACTTTGTATACAGAGTAGCCTCACAACCCATATTGAATTCACATAGCTGAAGTCACAGCAATTTGTAATTTCTTTATAGAAACAAAAACTTCTTTGGGTCATTTACTCCATATTAAACTATAAAACTCTTATTTGCATTTTGAGTTTTTCATTTTGTACACCTCTCTAATAAATTAGTACTAGCTAATCTCTGATATATTGGCATAATTGCACTGACTACATTGGATGACAGAAATGTTCTCCTGTTCCCTTCATGTTTAGGGGTATCTCATTTTTAATAACAGTATGATTATAAAAGCACCAATATTTTATTTATTTATTTTTAAATTTATGGATGCTCTTTCGCTACTGTGGTTGTTAGTGTCCCATTCTATATTGGGCATGAAAGACCGGTAATTTTGCTCAGAGGCCTCTTTATCAGGTTTGAGGTTGTTTTACGTGCCATAAATCTACAACACAGGACCACCAACTTTACTTCCCTTCCGAAGGAAGCCATGCCCAAAAAATCCATCGCCCCTCCGCTGGGTTTGAACCTGCGACCTCGGGAACAAGAGGCTAGCGATGGTAACCACTACACCATTGAGGACAAGCACCAAGATGATTCACCTTCAGGGCATTTAAAGTGCTGTGACTTCTCATCAGTGACATGCAGTGATAAAAGGTTGCAAATATTGCACATTTCATCTGATCTACATTTGGAACACTGTTTTTAATTGCACTTCTATAACAATTTTGAATCTTTACAATGGTTTCTGCTTTCAAACTGCCTGGTTTCTTGTCTCCGAGAACTTTACCTTTCAATCTTGATTCTTTCACTGCATGTCTAAGCCTGTTCCAAAATGCTTAGCAAACATTCATCTTCAGTAATCTGAATATCTGGGCCATACACTGATAATGATTGAAGAAGCAGGTGGGTCTTTGAGTCGCCATCAGAAACAATGGTACTGTAACGCATATTACACAATACAACGTATGTTTGTCAAATGTCTTTGGCAGCAGCACCTGCTTCCATAGATACAGAAGATCCTGTGTAATTTGCCTCACATGTACTATTTTCTTTGTGATTCTTAACCCATGCTATATATTCATTGATGCTTTCACTTAACTCTTTACCTTTAGCTACCACAATACTTGGATTTAATTTAAAAATTTATGACCAAAGCTCTGAGGACATCCATTACAATCCCTATCCCATGAATTGATGAATGTCGTCTTTTCTGCCATGTACCATCATATGACACAGAAATGTCAATAGTGTCATGCTCAGACAGATCTGGATTTACAGCTAAGTGAGCATGACAAACAGCCTTATGTGCCATACTTAGCAATTCACTGTGCAGCAATTCACTTTTTTTACTTCTATATAAGAGGTGGGAATTGTAAGTAGAGGAACTCATGCATCCCATACCCATGGTCATACAAAATTTCTGTATACCTGCATGGCCTTTTCCAATGGACAGTAATGCATCGAAATTTTGCTATTTACATCAAAAGGTGGTCTAGAAGAATCATTGGTAAGGCATTGTTCCCACATACTGTTTATGACAAGAACAGCATTGTACAATGCTTTACTGGTGGAACCTTCAGTATCATTAAATTTTGCTTCCAAACCTTGAAATCCATAGTCTGTGCATGTTAAACCACAAATATTTGACTCCAAACTTCACTGGGCACAAGTACATAATCTGGACTTGGTAATTCCACATTCATTTCATTTTTACCATCCTTCATTTCATTTTGTACTACTTGAACTTGCTTCTTCAAGATCTACTGAGTGTCTAACTTTGCTTGTTTCCCCCTCAGATTTGCCAGTTTGACATCATATTTTTTCTTGCTGCAAGAGATTTCTTTGTCTGTCCTCCCTTACTAAGCGTCCCCATTTTGTAATAATGTTATGCCAATTAAGAACAAGAAATTTATGGAAAGTTAGTCCACCTAACATTCAAGTTTTACAACCTCAGATTAGATTGTGAGAGTGAGAAGAGAATTAGGTGCTTGTATGATTACAAACAGCTAATCAAAACAGCAGATTTTCTCTTACAGCAACAAGATACTTATTGAGCACTCTCTGCCTTATTTTATACTATATTATACCTATTCTTGTTTTCAATTGTACTTATCTATTTGTAGGTCACTATAAAGAAGCCCTCTCTTGTACAAGGTGTATATCTTGTCTAAAATTTACAAAAACATGAGCACTTGGTCTCTCATTTACAACAAACAAAGCAACTGAAGCCAAGTTTTCCCAAGGTGAATGTTTGCAGAAAATCCCAGAAGATGTCTCTGCTAACATTCACCAGCACTGAATGCGACTGCCTGATTTAAACTTCAAAATTGTACATGATTTTGCTGCAACAGGATAATGAATGCATTTCAGGAGCCACACCCACCCACACATGGGCATTTTAATCATAATGTAACAGCCTTTTAAATGGTGATGTGGCATAAACTACAATAGATTCCAAAAGTACAAATATAATTTTAAGGCCAAAAAATGAAAAATCACATTTTTCATCACTTTTGTCCAAATTTCACCAATGTCTCCTCTTAAACAATTTTCACACTCGTACTCATGTTTTGCCCTCCAGAATCAAATTAACTCTTTCAAAAACTGAAAAAGAGTGAAATGATTCTCACAACCATCAGTCCATTGTAGATTGTGTTATCACGAATCAAAGTGTTCTGAAATTTGATGACTGACAAAATTCTACTCGCAAACATTACACTACTGTAGCTTTTTGTTCTCGTGAATCAAATTGTGCTTTTTTAATCTTGCAAATGAGTAAAAGTTCTGTTACTAATGCTACACTAGTGTGGCTTTATGCCCTTATGAATCAATCTGTGTATTTTCAAACCTGATAACTGAGTAAAAGCCTTGTCACAAATGTTACACTTGTGTGGCTTTATGCCCTCATGAATCAATTTGTGTGCTTTCAAACTTACCAATTGAGTAAAAGCTTTGTCACAAATATTACACTTGTGTGGCTTTATGCCCTCATGAATCAATTTGTGTGTTTTTAAACTTGACAACTGAGTAAAAGCCTTGTTACAAATGTTACAGTTGTGTGGCCTTATGCCCTCATGAATAAACCTGTGTTTTTTTAAGCCTGGCAACCCAGTAAAAGTCTTGTAACAAATGTTACATTTGTATGGCTTTATGACTTCATGAATCAATTTGTGTCTCTTCAAATATTTCAAATGAGTAAAAGTCTTGTCACAAATACTACACTTGTGTGGCTTTATGCCCTCATGAATCAATTTGTGTGACTTAAAGTTTGACAACTGAGTAAAAGCCTTGTTACAAATGTTACACTTGTGTGCTTTTATCCCCTCATGAATCAATTTGTGTCTTTTCAAATCTTGCAAATGAGTAAAACTCTTGTCACATATGTTACACTTGTGTGGCTTGATGCCCTCATGAATCAATTTGTGTCTTTTCAAATCTTGCAAATGCGTAAATGTTTTGTCACAAATGTTACACTTGTGTGCCTTTATGCCCTCATGAATTAATTTGTGTTTTTTCAAAACTTGAGAATGAGTAAATGTCTTATTACAAATGTTACATATGTGTGGCTTTATACCCTCATGAATAAATTTGTGTGTTTTCAAATATTGCAATCGACTAAAAGTTTTGTCACAAACATTACACTGGTGTGGCTTTATACCCTGATGCAACAATTTGTGTCTTTTCAGAGATGACAAATGATTAAAGCTCTTCTCACAAACATCACACTTATTTGCTTTTTGGCTCTCATGAACCAATTTGTGTGCTTTTAAACGGGACGAGTATTTAAAACATGTCTCACAAATGTCACACTTGTACACCTTATACTCACAACTCCAGATTAACTTGCAGTTAGCTTCTTTTACATCTTGTTTATTTGTATTGTTCTGCTGAAGCAAATTATTTTGTTTCAAGCAGGAAGCCATGCTGACAGTTTTCCCACCATCAGGTGCTTCTGACAAAATGCTTGTTTCTATTGAAGATATATCTCTACCATCTCTTTCATGACTTTGACATTTTATGGCACTACCACATTCAGGACTATTTTTTCTGATATGAAAGCTTATGTCATTTCCTAAGCTTTCATTAGAGAATAAATCTGATGTATAACTGGAAACACCCAGTTTGGATAAACTGAAATTTAAGAATGTTATCAGTAATTAGTAGAAGACAAGGATGAGAAAATAACGAGTGGAAAAGAATGTGAATGTTTATTTCCAATATGTACATGTTCAGTAACTCATAAAACACAGTTATAAGAATCTGGATGTGCTGCTATTATGCGTTCAATTACAAGTGAAATGGTTTCACTAATTCGAAACATTGAAGTATATGTAAATGAATATTGAGTATGTTTGTTGATAAACATTATTTTTCCATTCCAATTTTAAAACATTATTAAGTTTTATGTTCTATCTCTTATGTTTGTGCCAGCACAACTAATGTGGGGTGATTACGTAATTGGATATTATTGCGTGTAAAAAATATCTCTCTGATATATACAAGGATTGGAAGTAATTGAGTTTAACTAATTGAATTTCTGGAGTTATTACAATTTTATTCTTTTTACTTGTACTTCCTTTTTTTTACAAAATATATGAAGTTTGCTCATTATTTATGTCATCAAGTAATATGGCAGTACCAAGAAATGGTGGCACTACAATTGGTTATGTACATGATACAACCATAATAATTAAAGATATGGTAAAAAGAGATTGAAAGAATAAAGGAAACAACATTTTTACAAATATACTAGTCAATTCTGATAATAGCCATAAATAAAATGGTTTGGGTAAGGTGTAATCCTCTAAAAACAGTCTCGCAATATAAAGCTGAATATAGGTGACGAAAATACCCCACACGTATACAACACAAACTCACTACGTGCAATAATCAACAAACACTTTGCTAGCAACCCAAGTAAGGTATACTACAATTAAACAAAATAAAAAAAGAGTTATTTATATAACAAGACATACTGGAAGGATAATAGATCATAGAGCAATGAAATAAGTGTACTATGCCTTTATCTATGCTTACATAAAATACTTAATGACACTATAGAGGAATTTTTAAGTTACAAAAACAGCATAAAGATAATAAAAAATATTCTTATAAGCACATTTTTAAGACTGAAGTTGATTTACTGTTCCATGTAGATACAGAACGTATAGTAACACCTCCTTTGAGTGGTTTAATAAAGAAATGTATAACAAGTTACAAGAAGAAATAAAGACTAAACCTATCATTTCACACATTTAAGACTGGTACACAAGAGCCCAGTAATGAGAAAGAGAGTGCATATTGATCATCATATTGGTCACAAAGGGGAAAATGGATTTTGCGATTGGAATTTCACTTGTTGTTAACTCACCAATGGTATTTTATCAGCTGGTTCCAATTCCGCCAACATAATGGATTTACCCAACATCAAAATTTCATAACATTATCTAAATACAGATCCATTACATTTGCAATTTCTTTAGTCATACCAAGCTTCATTCCTTTATTTTAAGGTGTACAGTGCGTTAACATTATTTGTTGCTCTTCTTGTAATTTCTACTGGTTTTGCTGCTGTTTGTAGTTTTTGCTATTGTTTTTGAGGCAATAGCCAGTTTTAAGTTGTATATAAACAAACAGATACCCCTTTCACTAGAAGAACCATGCTCAATAGATTCTTGGGTGTCAGGATCTGAGGTTAGGATGCACATATGTAGAATTTCTTCCAGTTTCATGTTTCCAGCTTGCAGCAAGAGAAAGCACTAATGCCTATTTCAGGTCATGGCCACCTAGAATAATCTTTGCAGTGAAGAGTCTAATATGCACATTATGGATCTAATGTACTGTGCCCAAGAACGAGGAAGTTAAAACCTGGCAATGTCTTCTTTACCCATTAATTTTGAATGCTTCCATTTAAATACATGTATTACAACTTTGTTGCTCTTGTTTTAGTTAGCATTCTTGGTTGTTGTGAACCAGGCCTTAAGCAATTAATATATTTAGCAAAACATGCTTTCATAGTAGAGGAATAGAAACTTAGAGAGAAAAGTATGAACGATAAGTGTGTCATAAAGTACTGTATTAACTGTATATAATAGTTATTTATTATGATGTAACTTCTGTACAGAAGTTGTATCTCTCTGTATATCATAGCCTTTGTACTAATATTAAGTATACTTAATATATATTATTAATGAAAAAACTAAAAATGGGATTAAATGTAATCATTATTGCTATTATGTGATATAAACTTTGGTAATGTTGGAGCATGCCAAAATACAATTATGATTTGCACCTGTTTATTGTTGTGGCTACTAAATGAAATTTAATCATTGTGAGTCTGGAATTTGATATTGTTGAGGATGGAACTTGATGAAGATGCAGATGAAAGATTTAAGGAATTTGATTCAAAGGTCAGTGATTTACTTATGACTACCATAATGCTAGTAATTACAATTCTCAGGTAAATTTAACTCATCCTAGTCACGTTTTCTGTATAGTATCCCATTAATTTCACAGTGAGGGACCTATGTAGTGGCCTATCAACCTGGAGCAAGATTACTGGATGCATTGCCATGAGGTGGATTGATGGGATGTGTTCAGCATAGTGGGCTGATTACTGACATACTGGTGTATCTGAATAACCAATAGGAGACCACAAATCAATTCCCCAATCTGAAGGTGTTAAGCGATCAGTGTTGAAGTGGTGCATGGCACTGGGAAGTGTCATTAATGGAAACCATGGGGTATTTGACAACCTCTCAGAGGTTACCCAGGTACTGTAAAGTTCCCCTGGGCAGTCTAAAGTAATCCACAGCTATTCATGGGAACAAAATTGAAGGTTCTGGACACGTAAATCTGGAGGGTTACTTTGCGACCTCTGAGAGTATAAACATAAAAGGGAAGGTATCAGAGGCTTCAAAAGGGGAACCTGCTACCAGAGTAATCCAACTGAGGTGTGGGATGGCATCTCCCAGATATGTGGAGAAGTAGGCTCTGGCTCCAAAGGTCCAGAGAACTGACATGTAAGATGGTGAGTTTGGGGATAACGATCAGAGAAATTAGTTTCCTAAACTTGAAGGCAAAGCCACCGAGTGAAGCCAAGAAAAAGAGGGCAAGGGCTTGGTTATTGGCTCGCAGTGGGAGGGAAGGGAGTGGTCCTCATAAAGGAAACCCCCAGAAGCCAAACTGGGCCCTTCTGGATCCTCAGAAACAATCAGGTCAAAGGGTTGCAGTGTGTAGTAAGATTAAACCACAATGATTTCTTTCTCTCAGGCTAACTTACAACATTAGTATTGTTGCCTCTAAGAGATTTTGAAATACCCATAGTGCACAAATCTTGACTTAGGCAAAACCAGATTATGGAACTAAAACCTAAGGTGATTCTATTTTCAGCCCTTGAGTTTATGATATACCAGAGCTTGTGTCTTGACAAGTCACAACAGCACTTGGGCTCTGCCAGACTTTCTTATGAGGAATCTTGGTGGAGTCTTGGTGAGGCATGAGGAAAGCAGACTGCCTGGACAGGTGGTAGTTTGTTTGGCTATTTTCCATATGGCTTTGAAGAATCTCAACCTCTTCATGAGTTCAAGAATCGTGTTGTACTTCAAGAACAGACTTACTGTTTTGCTATGACTCCAATACGCACAATACCATTTGGGGTAGCACGGACATCAAAGTAAGGGGAGGCAATGCTTGAGTTTTTGAGCACAACGGATCTTGAGATCTTGAATTAAGGGGACCTTATGAACCTTAGTGAATTATCTGAAGGAGGAGGTGCTAGACCTGACCCTGGCATTCTTCAAGATCCTAGATGAAGTCAAGGATTGGAGAGTTTGTATGGAACCTTCCTTATCCAACCATACACATATCCATTTTGGTCTTGAGGAAAAAGGGACAGCCTGTACAGGAGAACCAGCTGGAACTCTTTTAGAGGGAACCTATAAGATGGGCTCAGGAATGAACCTCACTCAGCATAAAGAATGCGTAGGACCTGGAGTTGTTCATGAACACCTTGTTCTCTGCTTATAGAAGGAACTGCCCTCTTATTCAAGAGGTACAAGGCAGAGCTAAACTTAAATTGACTTACTTTTTAAGGTACATCAAGATTAAGACACATACGCTATACAACGCCTATTAAGGTCCGGCAACATGGGATTCTTACAAAGAATCTCTGAGAGTATATAAAAGTGAACTAAGAGGACTAGGCTATAAAAGTAGAACATAATTAAATAGTGTTTGGTAATGTAAGCAAAAATCAAAGGGAAAGAAACATGGACATATAAAATTCAAAATGTCCTAACAGAAGTTGGCTTGGAAGTAATGTGGGAAAGAAAGGGATTTTGGATGAAAGAGGTGAATGCAAGAAGAGAATATTGAAAAACAGGAATTATGGTTAATCTTACTAATAAAAGATCTTTAATACTATAGAAACCATTGAAAAATGATTGGGGAAGAGAAAAATATATTGAAATTTATGACAAAGTGGGAAGGAAAGTGGTTTAGAATGGGGTTAACTTACTTAAGTGGACTAAGGAGTAGATGTATCAAGGAAAAATGTCCAGTGAAGAAGCAGATAACATATGGCAAACAAACTAAAATGTAGAGGGATGAGTTCCTTTTACAAAAGTGGGAAAAAGTGACAAGCGAAATAAGAGGCAGAAGAACTTTAAATCTGATCTTAATCAGAAGAAAATATATAATAAAAATAAATAAGTAATTGGAAAGTGCGTAGGCAAGGTGAGACAAAAATGACTATGGAAGCTGGGCAACATTAACAGGAAGGACAATGGAGATATTCTTGTTTGAGGTATACAAGAAAACTAACTTTTAGGATAATGGATCCAATATATAATCCCATTATATTGATAACCTGGTATTAAAACTAATGGGGGAGTGTAAGTCTATAAATTGGGGAATTTTAAATTACAAAATATAATTGTAGTAATAAGTTTATAGTAATATATTAACAAACACAAATTATGCATCGAAATGAATAAAATCTTTCATTCATAGAGAAGCATGATCAGGAAGGCTCTTCTGTGATAATATTCAGAAGCAATTGAGTGCTGCTGCTCATTTATAGAAACTACAGGTCTGAGAGGTGGGGTCTGGTTGTGCTCTTTAGAGACCACTTTGGAGCAAAGGCACAATTGGAGGGGGAACAAGCCACACTGAGATATTAGCAATCTAAGCCTTAGCAATTGTTAATTTAAATATGTTAGAGAATCTATGCCAGCAACCTGGTTGTCTTTGTTTGGGTCCCTGGGCTTGCGGGTACTATAGATGAAGAAATGCAGACATACTCGCAAACAGGGGCTCAGGGCTTAATTTTATAGGACCCCAGCTCTTTTGCGACTTGTCTCCCAGAATTGTCAAGTATGAGATAATCCAGTTAACCAGTAGGGCTCATCTTGACTATTGGAATTAACACATTACTGCCAAGCAAACGCGTGAATTAATGTTGGGTCCAGGCAATAAACAGAGTGATTCTTTTGAAACTAACTAGATATAATCTCAAAGAGGTTGTTGACCACCTTATGGGCCATAACACACTGCCCCAACATGTACACATAAAATTGACATAGGGTTTACAATGCTAGATATGTTTCCTTAGGCTCCTTTTGCTTGGAACCTGAGAATATAAGAAGGACAAATATCAAAGATGTGTTGAGTTTTATCAAGACCATCAGTCTTTCTTAAATGCCCAGTGTAAAAGTCTACACACATGCTTCCTTGATGCCACTCTATATTTCATCATCAATGTATACACATACATGTACTTCTGAAAATGTGTGGTACATTTTAAAGAGACAAGTGAGAAAACTAGTATATGATATCGGTGTAAAGAACCAGTAAGAATTGATGTACAAAGAGCAAGCAATTATACCCAAGTATCAGAGGATATTCATCAAAGATGAAGTTTACAAATGTCTGTGTAATTACAAGTGGCATAGAACTTTTAAAAAAGGAACGTCAACTGTAACTAACTAGTCATGGTTGTGTGTCACATTATTAACATTTTGCAATAGTGCTGCATTAAGTTGTTTGATAAATTCAAAATCGTCAAGTTGTAGATGGAAAATTGTCTTTTATAAAACAAAGATTTGGGACTTGTCTTAGGACAGTACAATATTGCCTCAACACATTCATCTTTTTTTTTTTGCTTCATCCTTTTTCATGTTCATTTCTCATGTCAAATGATGTAATCATCATGGTTTTTCTTTGTATTTTCATCTTCCTTCTCCATCTCTGTAAGATGAGAATATCCGAAATATCCATAGCACATATCACTCCTAGACCCACGAAACAAACTGATATCTGTATTAAACATTTGGTTGTAGAGCTAACATTTTTCAGGCATGGATCCTCGTTGAACGAACTCTTCTTTGTACATGTTTACATGATTCAAAAGTTAAATCTGCAGATAAGTATTCATTGTGATGGGAGAACTGGCCATTTCTGGATATGGTTTCTGATTTCCTCCCTTTTATCCTCCAGTCATTTCAAACCAGATGCATGACCTCTTTTCTCCCCCTCTAATATGTTGTGTTAACCTCTTTTCTCAATGGTTATCCTCAAAAATGTTTCCAATATGTCAAAGGTAGTGAGGAAAAATAGCTTGCATACCTAAATTTAATCAGGCCCTTTAACTACAAAAAATGTTTACTATTTTTCTCTTCTAGAATGTTCTTATTGTATTCAAATATTTAAATACTTTTCTTTCCTATTCATCAAACAACAATAAAGTAACTGAATGTGTACCGAGTAGGGCAAGGGTAAGACAGGGATATTAACTTAGTCTGATGCTATTCAACCAACATATCGATGACAACCTAGAGATCTCGAGGTATAAGCTCCACTTACAGTTATTAATAACAAAGAAATTCAAGGGCTATTGTTTACAGATGATTTACTGGTTGGATTCCCATATCTTGCTGGTGCCTGAAAAGGGCAATCGAGGTAGTAAGAAATTTTTGTAGAAAATGGGGACTGAAAGTAAAGGAAAAGAAAAGAAAGATCATGGTTTTTAAAAAAGGTTATCAACTACATAAGCATGAAAAATTGTAGATAAGCAGCAGAGAAATAGAGGTAATAAGGACATTTGATTACTTGAGGTTAATGGAAGTTGGAGTGAAAAAAAAGATGTCTACAACATAAGGCAAAATGGCCAGGAGTGTTATAAGATCATATTTAAAACAACTACTGGACATAAATGTCAAACAGCTTGAAAGAATTTACACTTTCACAGTACAAAACAAGATGTTGCATAGGGTAGAGGTATAGGGTGTAGATGATGCTTGGAGAGAGGTTGACAAAGTCAATAGGTCTTTTTGCAAATATGTATTAGATCTACCAATAGTGTCACCAAATGGGGCAGCAAGGTTAAAACTTGGTAGGTACTCCACCAAGATCAAAATTTTTACAAGAGCTATGAAATATTTATATAGTTTCCAATCTGGAAGATAGCATTATTATCAAAGAATGTTTGCATATATAAGAGAAAAGTAAGTGGAAAGCATTATGGTTATTAAAAATTCAGGAACCTATGGAACATACAGGTATGGGAGATGCGTGGATAAATGTAGAATGTTATATTAGAAGCTTTTGAAAAGAAGTGAAATTAAGGCTAAATGATATTGACAGACATTTTTGGCAGTACAAAAGAGAAACGCTCCTTGAGAATATGTATGGAAAAAGCAGTGTGAGAGAGGGAAAAGTACATAGATGCAATAAATTATGACGAGAAGGATTTGCCTGGGTGAGAACAGGAAACTTGAAAGGCATAAGGCATGATGAGGATATAGGAAAATTTCCAAAGTGTGGTGAAGTGGATACAGATTTCCACTGTGTTTTATATATACTAATTAAACAAAGAAACGGAGAGAACAAGTTTGGCCACTGAAATGGCAAAATTTGGATGAGGAACTATTAATAAGGAAGATTCTGACTGTAAAGTCAGATAAAATATAAAAGTTATAGAAAATTATTTGGGTAAGGTCAAAGAGAAATGGTTAAAAATAACTACAAAGGAGATGGGCTAAAAGCATACAAAATAGATGAATAATGCAAGCAAGTAGATAGTGGGTCATAGACACAAAACCAGCAGTTATGTGTATTTAGCATAGACAAGAAATTAATTTATAGCATAAATAGCCTAATATTTTCAAATGTTATTGCAGTCTATAATGTATATATAGTTGTGAGTGTGTTGTCCTCCATAGTCTAGGGGTGACATGCTAGTCTCTAGTTCCCAAAGCCGCAGGTTCAAACCCGGCAGACGGTGATGGATTTATTTTCAGGCAAAAGAATCCTTAGCATGGCTTCCTTTGGAAGGAAATAAAGTTGGTGGTCCCCATGTCATAGATTTATGGCATGAAAAAAACCTCGAGCCTGATAAAACAGGCCTCTGAGCAAAATCTCTGGTTTCTGTGCCCAATATAGAATGGGATACTAAGAACCACAGTAGTTAAAGCGCATACATAAATAAAACTCAATTTCATTTCAATTGTGAGTGTTGAGAAATAAATATACATTCTTCATTTTTGGCTTTTAATCAGATCTCCCAATGCTTTTCCTTCCTCATCTTCTAACGTCCCACTGACCTAAACTAGAATATAAAGTATTGTATAATTTAAATAAGTTATAAAGTTTGAAATAACAGTTCATATATAAAGGAATCATTATTTCCATATCGTATGTACAAGCAAAAATAACTAACATGAACATCTATTTATTTATATTTTGTTTCAATGTATTTCATACCTACATTTCTTATGTAAGTCCTTCTTTTCGTCCGGTTCACCTACTAATGAACCATTCTTCTTCCTTGTTTTTTTATTATGGATGTTCTTCAACTACTATAGTTCTTAGTGTCACATTCTACATTGGGTGTGAAAGACCAGAAATTTTGCTCAAAGGCCCATTTATCTGGTAGGTTCTTTTAAGTGACATGAATCTATGACATGGGAGCACTGGCTTCCTCCTCTGGACTCAGTTATAAGAGTTTCACTCATTTTTAAATCAACAATTAATGCTGTGAGCTAAACCCACACTACTAAACAATATTTCAATATAATTATTTACATAACTGCATAGCAGGGCGAGTGTTTTCAGTCACTGGAATATCAAAATGAGTCCTGAAATAAATACAAAAAATACTTTTCTGCTGTTAAATATAATATCATGTTTTACACTATGTTGAAGTACTTCATGTATTGGTTAAATATTGCACTGCATATTATGTTGGAGAAGGATGCATTCATATGTTTCATATGTTCACTGCAGAGCCAAAGTATTCATATGTTGGTATTGGAACAAAGAAAGTAACTGAGTGCAAAAATTCAAATTTGAAGTACTGATTTGGAGGTGGAAAAACATGAAATTCTATATAGCATAAAAAAAAAAAAATTAACAGCATGGTCATTTTGTGATGAACCATGCATCCCGCATATACGTGTGCTGCATACAATGGGGGTTTTCATTCCATAACTCCTGCATTACTTACTCATTAGTTATAGTAACATTTACTATAATGAGTACTAACCTTGTTATAGTGGTGCCCATCTGTGTGAAGACATCTTCAGATTAAATTTCCATTCACACAGATAAGTTCTTCTTGTATAATGTTCATAGCTTCTGTTTTTATATTGTCCTTAAGTTAATCTATGGCATGGGGATTGTTCCTATAAACCTTGTTTTAAAGCTCCCCACAATTAGAGGCAGTGGCACCAATTTTTATACTCCATTACAACACCTTGGCTTTGCTTCTTAGGTTTAAATTGTGGCAGTTTTACTTAAAATGTGTGCCAGATTTCATTCTAATTTGCACTGGTTCTGTAGCACTGCATTATGGATTCTAAAATTGTTCTTGAAACGATAAGATCTTTTGTATTTCTCAGATTTGTAGTACAGGGAAGATAACTTACAATAAATTATCTCCTTTATAATTTTGAGGTATCTTTTATTTAAAAATTGAGATGTTTTATTATAATAATAATAACCGTTAAACTAATTTTGCTGTTTTAATACATCAACTAATTACACATTGTTAAAGGTCATGATGATACCTTTGCTGAAGATTGACTCAATACTAAAGATTATACCCATCCAGAATACTGAGGAATAATAAGAGATTATCTCCTGAAACTTTGCTTATATATGCATACTATCTCCTTCATAATTCATCAACATTTTTAGTTTTTGTTTTTCTATGGTCATAAATAAAAGATAAAATTTTTCCTTAATGGCATTTTACTTTAAGGTTGGCATGTAGCTTTTAAATGTTGGTTATTTTCATTTTTTCCCCCTCATGATACTGAACATATATGCCGATTGAAATATATAAATATAATTAATAACAAATAAGATGATAATTGTATTAAATAAGGGACATAAGTGAATAACACATTTGCTAACACATAACACATCAGGTAAGTTCTCTATTGAATCAGCATTAGGTAACCACTTCAGTGTTTAGTGATCCCATTGCCCTAAACTTATTAACCAGATAGATGCCTAACAGTTTCACTACCTGGAACTGGAATAGCAGGAAACCTCTCCTGAAATTGACTACACACCAGTCTACATGATTCAGTTTTCACATATATGTTGCACATAAAAATTTGTTGTTCAAGCATGAATTTGTTAGCAGACATTGCAGTGGAGCAATACAAGACATTAACACTCTCACACACAACACAGCTGTCTTGGATAAACTTTCACCTTGAGATGCACAAGCACAACTTTCTCTACAGCATAAAAGACAAAGCAGCAACTGAAGCACAGGTGATATAGATAACCTTGAATGCGTCATGTGCTGCCAGTTGCACATTGGAAAATTACCAAAGTCACTGCAGTACAGCGTGTTATGGCATTTTGCATATAGTCAGTCTGTGGCCTCACCTTAAAATGAATATACTGTATAAAATGCCTTTCTATTGTTTATTTTGTAAAGAAGCCCTAGGCTTACCAATATCAAGTATAAAATAGGTGCCGCAGACAGAAATGGGCCAAGAATCAAACAAGCGTAAGATTATGGAGAGCATTGAAGTATTGGCACAGAATTCTACACCTAGAAAAAATAATATAGTAAGACAGTGTCTAGAATTTCAAGAAAAAAGTTTAAAAAAATAGAGGATGGGGTATTGTTTGAAGAATGTCCTAGAATCAAATGGTCTAGGAGAAATTTGGTAGAAACGGGAGAATAATGAATTAAATGTTTGGAGAGAAATAAGAAAGAAGCTAGAGGATATAGTAACACAAAATTGTTTAGGGAAATATCAGGGAAGTCTTCTTTAATATATTATAGAATATTAAACATGGGAAAAGGAGGAATATGTACAAAAAGCAGGTAAGGAGGTAGGAGAAAGTATAGCACAAGTAAGATCACGTGTATGGAGGTTAAAAGGAATGAGGATGGGAATAACACAAAACCAATGCCCTTTATGTGGAGAGCATGAGGATATAGTACACATGCTGTTTAAATGTAGGGCCACTAACAAGTGCAGGGAGGAACAGATAAGTGACAAAGGTTGACATTGCAGTGAAGCAAATATTTATGTGGAGAGCATGAGGATATAGTACACATGCTGTTTAAATGTAGGCTCACTAACAAGTGGAGTGAGGAACAGATAAGTGACAAAGGTTGACATTGCAGTGAAGCAAATATTTATGTGGAGAGCAGGAGGATATAGCACACATGCTGTTTAAACGTAGGCTCACTAACAAGTGGAGGGAGGAACAGATAAGTGACAAAGGTTGACATTGCAGTGAAGCAAATATTTATGTGGAGAGCATGAGGATATAGTACACATGCTGTTTAAATGTAGGCTCACTAACAAGTGGAGTGAGGAACAGATAAGTGACAAAGGTTGACATTGCAGTGAAGCAAATATTTATGTGGAGAGCATGAGGATATAGTACACATGCTGTTTAAATGTAGGGCCACTAACAAGTGCAGGGAGGAACAGATAAGTGACAAAGGTTGACATTGCAGTGAAGCAAATATTTATGTGGAGAGCAGGAGGATATAGCACACATGCTGTTTAAACGTAGGCTCACTAACAAGTGGAGGGAGGAACAGATAAGTGACAAAGGTTGACATTGCAGTGAAGCAAATATTTATGTGGAGAGCATGAGGATATAGTACACATGCTGTTTAAATGTAGGCTCACTAACAAGTGGAGTGAGGAACAGATAAGTGACAAAGGTTGACATTGCAGTGAAGCAAATATTTATGTGGAGAGCATGAGGATATAGTACACATGCTGTTTAAATGTAGGCTCACTAACAAGTGGAGTGAGGAACAGATAAGTGACAAAGGTTGACATTGCAGTGAAGCAAATATTTATGTGGAGAGCAAGAGGATATAGCACACATGCTGTTTAAATGTAGGCTCACTAACAAGTTTAGGGAGGAACAGATAAGTGACAAAGGTTGACATTCCAGTGAAGCAAATATTTATGTGGAGAGCAGGAGGATATAGTACACATGCTGTTTAAATGTAGGCTCACTAACAAGTGCAGGGAGGAACAGATAAGTGACAAAGGTTGACATTGCAGTGAAGCAAATATTTATGTGGAGAGCAGGAGGATATAGTACACATGCTGTTTAAATGTAGGCTCACTAACAAGTTTAGAGAGGAACAGATAAGTGACAAATGGTCAAACATTGCAGTGAAGCAAACATTAAATTATGAAGGACTATGAAAAGGTTGGAGTGTTCATGAATAAAGTGAGAAGTAAATGGTTATGGACAGTGAAAAGAAACAATTAGGTCATAATGTAGTTAATAATTAGAAGTAAGAATAAGTTGTAAGTTCTCACGAGTGGGAGAGGCAATGAGCCTGGGCTGAATGCTAATCCCACTTGTCTAAACACAATAAATATCATATATGAAATAAGGTGCCTTTACATGCAAGCGTGATTAGATGGGTGCACTCTTTCATATATGTATGTAACTAACTATAAAGAAGAAACAGACCAACTGGACCAGAGTCCACCCAAACCAAGCACTCACACTCCTTAGGCATGCTTGACAATACCCAGGGCAGAGGGCCTATGGATTAAAGTGTGGGTGATCAGCCACATATCCGGGATGAGAGCGAGGATGTAGATGAGAAGAAAGGTGATGATGGAATGAAACATGGTGGGGGAAACCAGAGAAACCTTGCCACTTTGTCCACCACAAATCCCATATTCGGGTCCCTGGGCTGCAATGGTGAAAGGCGAGTGGTCTAACCATAAGCCAAGGCACCGTCCCAGTACATATGTGAAGTTCTCACTTAGAAGACCTACATGTGGTTAGTCAGGTAGGCAAGCAGGGAAAGGCAGACATAAGAGTTATCAGGTGTAAGTGAAGCTACATTTGTAATCCTATGTCTCTTATCAGAACATTATTTTGTGGATAGCTTCAGGGTCAGTCAAGTGCAACAACTTTTATGTTCCTTAGACGTTTACAAAAATTATTATATTTTAATTAGGTCAATGCTTCTCATCAATGCTATTATAGCTAGAGATACACTCGTTTCATTCTAAGAAAGAGCAGAGTTTTTAGACTATGCAAGTAGTCGCAACTCAAAAACAAAAAATATAATTATGTCAGTTTTATCCTAAGGTAACGAACAGTTCCATATCTAACACTAACATTGAATATGGCAATGTGTCTGGCGATAGGCACTTACAAAATTTGTTAAAGAACCATTTATATTCCTTATGTTCATAGAACAGTTCCATGTCTAACAATAACAGGGAATATGACAATATGTTTCGAGATACTCACTTATACAACTTGATCCAAGAACTGTGATATTCTATATGATCAGAGAACAGTTTCATGTCTAACAATAACAGGGAATATGACAAAGTGTTTCGAGATAGTCACTTATACAACTTGATCCAAGAACTGTGATATTCTATATGCTCAGCGAACAGTTCCATGTCTAACAATAACAGGGAATATGACAATTTGTCTAGGGTTAGTGCCAAGTGATACAACTTGAACCAAGAACTGTGATATTCTATATAATCAGTGAACAGTTCTATATCTAACACTAACAGGGAATATGACAATGTGTCTAGGATTAGTATCAAGTGATACAACTTGATCCAAGAACTGTGATATTCTATATGATCAGTAAACAGTTCTATATCTAACACTAACAAGAAATATGACAATGTGATTCGAGATAGCAACTGATACAACTTGATCCAAGAACAGTGATATTCTATATAATCAGTGAAGAGTTCTATATCTAACAATAACAAGAAATATGATAATATGTTTCGAGATAGTCACTGATACAACTTGATCCAAGAACTGTGATATTCTATATAATCAGTGAACAGTTCTATATCTAACACTAACAAGAAATATGACAATGTGTTTCAAGATAGTCACTGATACAACTTGATCCAAGAACTGTGATATTCTATATAATCAGTGAACAGTTCTATATCTAACACTAACAGGGAATATGACAATGTGTCTAGGATTAGTGCCAAGTGATACAACTTGATCCAAGAACTGTGATATTCTATATAATCAGTGAACAGTTCTATATCTAACACTAACAAGAAATATGACAATGTGATTCGAGATAGCAACTGATACAACTTGATCCAAGAACAGTGATATTCTATATAATCAGTGAAGAGTTCTATATCTAACAATAACAAGAAATATGATAATATGTTTCGAGATAGTCACTCATACAACTTGACCCAAGAACTGTGATATTCTATATAATCAGTGAACAGTTCTATATCTAACACTAACAAGAAATATGACAATGTGTTTCAAGATAGTCACTGATACAACTTGATCCAAGAACTGTGATATTCTATATAATCAGTGAACAGTTCTATATCTAACACTAACAGGGAATATGACAATGTGTCTAGGATTAGTGCCAAGTGATACAACTTGATCCAAGAACTGTGATATTCTATATAATCAGTGAACAGTTTTATATCTAACACTAACAGGGAATATGAAAATTTGTCTAGGATTAGTATTAAGTGATAGAACTTGATAGAAGAACTGTGATATTCTATATAATCAGTGAACAATTCTATATCTAACACTAACAGCGAATATGACAATGTGTCTAGGATTAGTATCAAGTGATACAACTTGATCCAAGAACTGTGATATTCTATATAATCAGTGAACAGTTCTATATCTAACACTAACAGGGAATATGAAAATTTGTCTAGGGTTAGTGCCAAGTGATACAACTTGATCCAAGAACTGTGATATTCTATATAATCAGTGAACAGTTCTATATATAACACTAACAGGGAATATGACAATGAGTCTAGGGTTAGTGCCAAGTGATACAACTTGATCCAAGAACTGTGATATTCTATCTAATCAGTGAACAGTTCTATATCTAACACTAACAGTGAATATGGCAATGTCTCTAGGATTAGTATCAAGTGATACAACTTGATCCAAGAACTGTGATATTCTATATGATCAGTGAACAGTTCTATATCTAACACTAACAAGAAATATGACAATGTGTTTTGAGATAGTCACTGATACAACTTGATCCAAGAAATGTGATATTCTATATAATCAGTGAACAGTTCTATATCTAACACTAACAGGGAATATGACAATCTGTCTAGGGTTAGTGCCAAGTGATACAAATTTATCCAAGAACTGTGATATTCTATATAATCAGTGAACAGTTCTATATCTAACACTAACAGGGAATATGACAATGAGTCTAGGGTTAGTGGCAAGTGATACAAGTTGATCCAAGAACTGTGATATTCTATATAATCAGTGAACAGTTCTATATCTAACACTAACAGTGAATATGGCAATGTGTCTAGGGTTAGTATCAAGTGATACAACTTGATCCAAGAACTGTGATATTCTATATGATCAGTGAACAGTTCTATATCTAACACTAACAAGAAATATGACAATGTGTTTCAAGATAGTCACTGATACAACTTGATCCAAGAACTGTGATATTCTATATAATCAGTGAATAGTTCTATATCTAACACTAACAGTGAATATGGCAATGTCTCTAGGATTAGTATCAAGTGATACAACTTGATCCAAGAACTGTGATATTCTATATAATCAGTGAACAGTTCTATATCCAACACTAACAGGAATATGACAATGTGTCTAGGATTAGTGCCAAGTGATACAACTTGATCCAAGAACTGTGATATTCTATATAATCAGTGAAGAGTTCTATATCTAACACTAACAGGGAATATGACAAAGTGTCTAGGATTAGTGCCAAGTGATACAACTTGATCCAAGAACTGTGATATTCTATATAATCAGTGAACAGTTCTATATCTAACACTAACAGGGAATATGACAATGTGTCTAGGGTTAGTATCAAGTGATACAACTTGATCCAAGAACTGTGATATTCTATATAATCAGTGAACAGTTCTATATCCAACACTAACAGGGAATATGACAATGTGTCTAGGGTTAGTATCAAGTGATACAACTTGATCCAAGAACTGTGATATTCTATCTAATCAGTGAATAGTTCTATATCTAACACTAACAGTGAATATGGCAATGTCTCTAGGATTAGTATCAAGTGATACAACTTGATCCAAGAACTGTGATATTCTATCTAATCAGTGAACAGCTCTATATCTAACACTAACAGGGAATATGACAATGTGTCTAGGGTTAGTATCAAGTGATACAACTTGATCCAAGAACTGTGATATTCTATCTAATCAGTGAACAGTTCTATATCTAACACTAACAGTGAATATGGCAATGTCTCTAGGATTAGTATCAAGTGATACAACTTGATCCAAGAACTGTGATATTCTATATAATCAGTGAACAGCTCTATATCCAACACTAACAGGGAATATGACAATGTGTCTAGGATTAGTGCCAAGTGATACAACTTGATCCAACAACTGTGATATTCTATATAATCAGTGAACAGTTCCATATCTCACACTAACAGGGAATATGACAATGTGTCTAGGGTTAGTATCAAGTGATACAACTTGATCCAAGAACTGTGATATTCTATATAATCAGTGAACAGTTCTATATCCAACACTAACAGGGAATATGACAATGTGTTTAGGATTAGTGCCAAGTGATACAACTTGATCCAAGAACTGTGATATTCTATATAATCAGTGAACAGTTCTATATCCAACACTAACAGGGAATATGACAATGTGTCTAGGATTAGTGCCAAGTGATACAACTTGATCCAAGAACTGTGATATTCTATATAATCAGTGAACAGTTCTATATCCAACACTAACAGGGAATATGACAATGTGTTTAGGATTAGTGCCAAGTGATACAACTTGATCCAAGAACTGTGATATTCTATATAATCAGTGAACAGTTCTATATCCAACACTAACAGGGAATATGACAATGTGTCTAGGATTAGTGCCAAGTGATACAACTTGATCCAAGAATTGTGATATTCTATATGATCAGTGAACAGTTCTATATCTAACACTAAGAAGAAATATGACAATGTGTTTCGAGATAGTCACTGATACATACTGATCAGGCAATTCCACACTGCTCATTAGGTATGGAAAAATGTTCATTATCTAACAGTAAAAAGGAGTGTGAAGAAAATATAAAAGAAATTGGAAACCAGTCGACAAAGAAGGACTTACCATGGTGATTTACTGGAATAAAAGTCTTCATCTACTTCATCCTGTAATAGAATAATTCACATGTAAATCATGTGACTTATCTTCAGAAAAAGGGGCAGAAGCAAATATGGAAGCTCTTTTATACAACCTACGAATAAGAAATCACTTCACACAAACAGAATCAAATCAATATAAATGACATTGTTCCATAACAGCAGATGAAGGCTTTGTTAATATCGAAAGTTGTATAAAGCTGTGAATATTTAAAAGCATTGTTTCATACATAGTTTAAACCACAAATTTTATTAGTTTATTTGATTATTGCTTCAGTAATTTAAAGTTTCCAAATTATACTTAACTGGTTTGAAAACCTGTACATGGGCAATGTAATTCAATGCGTTTTAACTAAAAATGTATTTCTGCTTTGTTGATTATGAACTTGTATCAGTATGCTGCAGAATTGCTTCTAAACTAACTGTGCACTTCAACAACTGAGTAAAATATACTAAGGGTGATTCAATCTTTAAATGAATCGCACAATCACTCAATCTAGTTCACTAATTGTTTCACTAACCCTCATTCTCATCCTCAGCTCTCTTGAGACTCAGGATTTGTGAAATGTGCACTAATATTGTATAACTTAGTGAATGGATCAAGTGATAGTATGAGTCATTTTGAACTTCATAATTTAACTTCACTGTGAATGCTCCGAAAATTAAATACTTGATAAAGTGTAGCTTGCTGAACACATTTTACAAAAGTCATTAAGATATTTACTGCCTTACAGCACATCACTCAGAAAAGTAGGACTTAGGTTTTCAGTATTTTAACAAGTTATATAAGGATTTCTGGAAGATAAAATTTGCAACACTTTTATTAAAACTGGATGACAATATTTTGTTAGAACCACCCTAGTTTTCTCGGAAATGTTTATTTCAAGCAACAATGGCATGCCAACATTTTTTGTTTGATAAGATAAACAGCTCCTTCCATTTAATTGGTTTGCTGCCCATCTCCTCCTCCTCCCGAGTCATTCCATGACAAATTGCACTAATTTCAGAAAGTTTGACCTTCATGTCTCCAATTTCATTCATATTAATATAACATATTCTGTAAGGCAATTTTTTGGGGGGTCTCCATTTTATGATTTTGGTAAATATAAAGCATTAAACTTTTTGATATTTTCTTTGCACCATTCTACATAGGTATGAATATTTATGATATTAATTTGTCAGAGAAACATGATCTTTGGCTTGTTTACAATGTTAAAATATAATTTGTTAAATATTACAATTTTTGTAAAGCCATTAAAGTTACAAATATCATTATGAATACCAACAACTACTTTAAGATCCCAAAAAACATTTTGAAAAGCACTTTAAAGAGGTTCATATAGTCCTAGAAAAAAGATGATATTGAATTCCAAATAATCACAGAGAAATTAAATAACTTAAGATGTTGTGCAGCCATCTAGTGGCACAGTTGCAATATTGGCAACGGATACAAGGTCAACTCTGTGTATAGCTGACTGAGTGTCTGTCAGTGATCACTTTAGTCCACCACATTCATCACACAACACAAAATCAAGAAACAAAGCTTTAAATTTTGAATAAAAAACTTATAAAAGGCAGTTATTACATTTCACATTACTTTGGTTTTTAAATGAATTATCAGTGAGATAGTCTTAACCCTACAGTGGTACACCAGGATCACTCTGTCTTTGTTTGTTACTGTGCATGCGCACATACGCAACTTGCTGCCACTAATGTAAATTCAGTATTGAATGAGATCTAGTAGAGGATGGATGTTGAAGCTGTGAGACATTGTTGTTTAATTAATTTGATACAAATATTTTCTGAAGGGTCACTGTGATCCTAGAGTTCAAATTGTGTAACTTTTGTCCCTGAGTGTGAACTACATTTATGTGAAAATGGCATGTAGAATTGATATTTTATTAACGGAAAGTGCTATACAGGAAGCACTGTTAAAAGAACTCAATCATGAAAGTACTTCTGAAACTTCTTCTACTGCAGAAGCTATGAACAGTGTTGAAACTGATCAATCTGCTGAATCTTCAGACAGCGTTGAACAAAATACAGTTCCAAGTGTCATCCACAATAAGAATGGTCATTGTTGGAACACAAAAGTCCCTAGTAGAAGAGACCGGCCAGTTGGCGATAACATTATACTCCATATTTCAGATTTAAAGGCAATGTAAAGAATGTGAAATCAGAAAAAAGGAGCCTGGAATTTACTGATAGATGAGTTAACTGTAGAAAAAATTGTCACATTCACCAATCAAAACATCTAAGGTTTGAGTCTACATGGTTCTGGTCAGAGATTTACTAATGTGACGAATCAGGATGAGGCTCTTGTTCTTCTAGGCTTATATTACATTGGAGGACTACTCAAAAGTAGCAAACTGAATTTAGAAGATTTATGGTCCGACAGTTTCACGATTGCATTATTTTGTGCAACAATGAGCCTAATGCACTTCCAGTTTCCCACAGCATGCCCAAGATTTGATGATAGAAGTACAAGGGCATGAAAGGCGAGAACTTGATAAACTGGCTCCTATCAGAGATGTAACCGTAAAACATTATACAGTCATCATGTATAGTGTACTATGGATGAGCAGCTTTTGGTTTCTGGGGTTCATTGCCCTTTCAAGATCTATATGCCACAAAAACCAAATAAATATGCCATAAAAATAGTGATGGTAAATGATGCTAGGACATATTACATGATGAGTGCTGGTGCAATACAGAAAGAAACAAATGAATCTATACTGGAATACTATGTAAGAAAACCTTCTGAACCTATACACAGTACAAAGCAAAATCTGACAATGGATAATTGGTTCACGAGCTCTAAAAGCAGCATTACACAACATTTTATATAGACCATACATAAAACAAAAAATAGTCATCTTATCAGACTCAAAATCAGCCATAAATGGAGTAGTAAATTACAATAATAAAACAACAAGAAATATTAAAAAATAATAAGCCTAATTAAAACAGTTGAAACTAGAAATCATGTCACTCTACAATGGATCACAGCTCATGTCGGACTTTTGGGCAATGAACATGCGGATCAATTAGCAAAGAGAGGTACATTACAACAAATAAAACCTGCAGGAAAAATAGAAATAAATAAACAATTAAATAACATTAAACAACATTTCAAAAGACAGCAGAGCCTTAATGAAGAAGATAAATTAAAGGATAAAGATTATAAGAATATTAAAGATAGAGTTGATATACAAAAAATGCCAAGGAAGACTGCAGTGGCCTTATTTAGGATGGCAACTGGCCACAATTGCCTCGCAGAATGCCTCTACAACATACGATGCCTACCTACATCCAAGTGCACTTTTTTTAAGAAGATGTCATCCTGAACAAACAACATCTCGCCATAACTTACAGACTTTATATTGGGAAGCCAGAGGGAAAATGATGCAGATCAATTAATCCCCAGTGCCATTGGTGAACAACAACAAAAACAACAACAACAACAATTCGTTCACAAGTGTATGAATATCAGATCCTACACTCGTATCTCACAAATTAACAATTTTGAGCACACTCAGAAAGAACAAATGCGAGATACTGCCTCCATTTGTTTCTAGAAATCCCGAGGGAACATGCCCTTATGGTTTCAATGAGAAGAAGATCCTCCTATCTTGTACACTGAGAAAGAATAAGGTAGTCCTCCTTTTGTCGACATGCATAGAGACATCACTACTGATGAAGAAACTGGAAAACCACAGAATGGTGGTTATATATAACATGACCAAGGGAGCAACTGATACCTTTGATCAGTTATGCAGCAGATATTCCGTGGCGAGACAAACAAGATGTGACCTCTTCGCCTGTGGTTCACCATAATGGATCATGCAGGTATATTGTAATGATTCTGTAGGGATCCAAGATGGCAATTTCTGAAGAGTCTGTCTATATCTCTTTGCAAACCATTCATGGAAAAGTCGTGACTCCAGGCTTGCAGCAAGTCATACTGCCCTCAACACAGTGCTAAGTTGTACCAAGAATGTGGAAATAATGTATTTGTGAATAACTGAGAACATCTCAAAATATTTGTGTAATATGTATGCTTCATTAAATTAATAGCAACTCCACCTAATTAAACTGAAAATACACTCTTTAGATCTGGAGCACTTTCATGTTTCATCATTAAAAGGTTCCAATGGCATCTTTTTCTTTATCTCAAATTTTGGATGCATTAATACTAAAACCGACTGAAAAAGTATGTGACAGGGGTGAAATAAAATGGATTTAGTACATCAGAGTACAATTTCATTATTAAATATTGTAAGTCAGGTAATTTCTCCAGAAAATAATTGAGGGTTATTGTGACCCTGGTGTATAGTTTAAGAGGTATACAGTACTAGCGTTAAACATCCACCACTTTCTCCTCTCTCTGAAGTGGGGGATTGCAGATGCATTGTGACAAGCAGTATCCTTATAATTAGTTACAATAGGATTTTACTTTGCAGTGAGACAACATATATTGATACCATAAACCGTTAAATTAACATTTTTATGATGAGCACAAATACAAACCGAACGGGTGTCCCTGGCTCCAGGAAGTTTGCATTCCTTTGGCTTTAATTCAGAAAATTTTGAAAATCCTATTTTTACATCCAGATACAATCATACATATCTTTGAAGTTTCGGTAAGCTTCTTTAAGATTGCCAAGATCACTATTTTCTGCTTCCGTGTTCTCTTACCTGTCTTTAACAAAACTACTTCTTTTTATCAGGGATAACGCTACTCACATCATTGTATATATAAACATCAGAAACCTTTGGTAATATAGATAGATGAAGACATGCCAAAAGGAAAACATATCAGTGAGCAGGAAAGAAACCAATTTAAAGAGTTGCTGCTGAGATACAAAGACATCATGGAATGCAGGCAATCGGATGCTGCATGATGTACTGGCTTTAGGTGTTCGCTCGTGGACTGTTTTAAAACTGATAACCTGACTTTCTAGTCTAAAGTGTTAGTAGCTAGAAGTATTTATAGTATGCACACTGTATATATGCATGCATGAAAGAAAACTGTACTGCCTATAAGTGGTGTTCACTCGTGGACTGTTTTAAAACTGAAAACCTGACTTTCTAGTGTAAAGTGTTAGTAGCTTGAAGTATTTATAGTATGCACACTCTGTATATGCATGCATGAAACAAAACTGTACTGGCTTAAGTGGTGTTCACTCGTGGACTGTTTTAAAACTGAAAACCTGACTTTCTAGTGTAAAGTGTTAGTAGCTTGAAGTATTTATAGTATGCACACTGTGTATATCCATGCATGAAACAAAACCGTACTGGCTTTAAGTGGTGTTCACTCGTGGACTGTTTTAAAACTGAAAACCTGACTTTCTAGTGTAAAGTGTTAGTAGCTTGAAGTATTTATAGTATGCACACTGTGTATATGCATGCATGAAAGAAAATCACAAATGCAATTACTACACTATCTAGCAGTAAGCAGAAAAGCAATGTAGCTAATAACTTACAATGTTTGGCTTGAACAGCAGTTTTACATGCAAAACCGGTAAATCTATGTTCAAGAGTGATAACCCAACATATATTTGTGAATTAATAGTAAAGATGTGTGACTTGTTAAGTGATCCATTGTGGTCATAGTGATTATTAAAAATAGACAATTTGATCGAGAAAAGCACTGCACAGATGTACTTTATTTATTGCAGAAATATTTCCGCATTTTATTAAATAATTCTGAATAAATGCAGCGAAATCTTGTTTTCTAGGGATCTAAAGATTTTGGATGACAGAAATGGGATAAGGTTTGAACAAAAAACATACGGATAGTGTCATAGCACTGAGATTCCATACATTATCTTTTTAAGTAAGCGGCTTCATAACCTCTGTTTGTTAAGGTTACATTATTTAACAGAGGCATTAGATTATTACAACAGCAGCTTTGCTAAATAGGTGTCGCTTTTTAAATTCAGCATTCCTATGCATTTCAAGTGAATTCTGCAAATCAACAAATACGTTTATTAATGCGCAGTACAATTTTGTTATGAAATTCCATATACTCCACGATCCACGAAATTGCTATTATCGTTAACGTCCATTGTAGGCAGTTGATGCAAGATAGCATCGGCTCTCCTTACTGCATATAAGTGGAGGTCGCAGCTTCCTTATATGAATAAGCATTTCCTTATTTGCTTCAAAGAGTAGCATCTGTGTATTTAACATCCCTGCTTGAGGATTTCCTTGAAATAAGCGATGACTAGAATTTGACCCTTAAACTTTTACATATGCAATTCCTTCTCTTTTAACTGGGTGTCCTTATTTGTTAAAACCCTCTACTTCAAGAGAGGAGGCAATTCTTGGAAAATGGCTCTATAAAGTTTGCAATTGCAGAGAGGTTGAGTGCCGACATTTCACACTGTAGAGGAATTACTTGAGAAGATTGCTTGCTGTGAACTAAATGGTTAGTGGGCTATTAGGAAAAGACAGTGGCATATATTTCATTTTAGTGGTACTCCAGTGCCAAAAGTTGCATGTTACACTATACTTGACAAGAACTTGGTTGTATCAGCTTGTGTAAAAGATATCCAATTGCAACTGCCGAGAGGAATTCACATCGACCGCCGACACCAGTACCAGCCACCGCCGACATATCGGCCGCTACCAGGGACTAGCAACACAACACTTCGCCCGCCGCTTCGCCACCACAGCAGGGGCAGCTGCTGTCACCATTGCCGGCTGAGGCAGCTCTTCCAGCTCAACCAACACCGGATCAACAAATCACCACCAGAAACTCGGCAGCAGCTCCTCCAGCCACCGCCGACAGGAACGGCCATTACAGCGCCGTTGCAGTCGGCATTCATCGCCGACTGCCAACGCAGATTCTGCTGGAGGAGGCACGACGCCTCTGGAGCTCTCTGGACTCTGTGACCAGAACTCACAACACCTCTGGTACGCCTGGTTTTCAGGGACAGGGCGCACTACACCGCCGCCATCACCACCGGGATACCCTTCCTCGGCCGCACCATCTGCGTCGAAGACAGCAGGACTTCCTGGACAGCACCGTGCCGCCGATGTTGCCAATTTGGACACTCGGCGGCCGAATGCAATGCACCTCCACGGTGTCATTACTGTGGCACCATCTCACTGACGTCCGCCTGCCAGCAGCACAACCTCGCGCATCGCCGCGCCACCTGTGGCAGACGGACCACTACACCGGGCAGGTTGTATGCCAGCTTTTCTCGCGGCCTTCATCAGCACTTGAAGGCCCTTCGTCGCCGCCGAGACGCCAGCCTTCTCGGCCTCAGCCGATGCCAGTTACCGAGCCTCAACACGGGAGCAGCTCTACCATCACCGCACTCGAGGCTATCGAACACCAACTACACTTAATCAACCAGGCATCCACCGCAGTGAGCGAACAAGTAGCCAACGTCAGCCGACACTTAAGCTCTCGGCCTCCAAACGTCTCGCTGCCATGGAGGCCAAGGAGCGAGACCCCAACCGCCAACTCACTGCCGCTTCAAGACGTCTAACCAAAATCAATGAAGCCATACAAGAGACATCACCTCCAGACACTGCCCACAAGCCTTCTGACTAACTGGGCACACTGGAGACCACAATCACAGCACTGCAGATCCAGATTACTCAACAACATCAAACCAGCTGGAACACAATGGTTGACCACTACAACAAGCTCAAAAACTTCATCTACACTGACGTCCAAAACCATCTCCTACAACTGCAGAAGAAACACCAGCAGTTCGATGAAGGATATGCACTAATTCGCAACTTCATCGAGCAACACATTTTGATGGCCAACAATCCACCACGGCACAACCGTCGCTAAAATTCAAGCACCATGTACACAGAATTCTCACTACTCAGGCATCACCACAATCATCTTTACATCAGATTAAACACTTCACCAAATAAATAAACATCGTTACTCCCAACCACTTCCTTAACTCCCCGGGGGACAGTCAGGGCCTTCATGGTCATGGCTGTCTCCCGGACATTTCCTTATCCACTGCAAGCACAATAAGCTGGCAGTTACCTTCTGCACTATCGGGGTTGCTCAGCAGAACCCCACTATCTTTCCTCATTCTCCTTTCAATTCCTCTCCGTAAATTCTCCTACCTATTCTCGTCACTACCCCCCCAAAAAAAAAACACTGATCTAATAAGATCACGTCTTCAAGATTTTTATCTGAATTTCAGCAATATAAGTCAAAATCAACCCATTGACAATAGCATCAACTAATAGGAGGATGCTTTAAAAAATTAGTCTGTTCAGTTAGCAGGGAAAAAAAAGCAATTTCACTTATCAAACAGCAGGTTTCTTTGCTTAACTGTCACAAGTCACTGGCGATGTATTCATGGGAAGCCATAGTTTTCTGATCTCTGGTACCTTCCATCTCATCTCATTGTTACATTTTTGTAAGGTGTCATGTTTTGTTAACAATGCTATGTGCAGTTACTTTATCTCAAGTATCGACGATATATCAATGTATCCAATATATCATATAGCCTAAGAAATATTTTAGAGAGTAATAGATTAGGGTCTATATGGAGGAAAAGAGAAACAAATGCTGAGAGGGTTTTGGAAAGATGCAAGAAGACGTTTCAAAGGTATAGAAATACAAAAATTATTTAGTAATTTAACTGGGATTTTATGTCAGGATGAAATGGGTGTGAGAATGTGAGAAAAGGGAAATTATATTGACAAAGTTAATAAGGAGAAAAGAAAGTATGAATGAGAGCAGATTTTTAAAAAAGCATATAAGAGAACTTTAATCAAGGGGAATGACCAATATGTGGAGAGAAAGAAGATTTGGAGCTTGATGTTTGATTATAAGGAAACTGAAAACTGGAGAAATGAATTCATTGTGTTTAAATTTAAAAGGGATAAAAGAACAATGTTGAACAAAATATTCATAGAGGGGAGCAGGAATATGAATCAGTGTTTATTTAAAGTTAAAAAGAAGTGGAAATGGAGAGTGAAGAGAAAAGAAGAAAATTTATATGTAATAGTATAATAATTTTTGTATTTGAAGTGGATGTCTACTGAATGAGTGGCCAGGGCTAAATTTTCAGTAGGTAACTCTATATAATTGAAAATTTTGTAGCACCAAATAAATAAATAAATAAATATATTACATTCAATTTTCATTTTACATTTTGAAAGAATGTAAACAATAAATTACAAACTGTTTGAGATGGTTTGCTTAACAAAGATAGCATACTTATGGGAATTTCATAACTGTTTGTAATTAACTCAGAATAGAGCTAATTTTTCAGTAAGAACAGTCATAACAACAAACGAACTACTGAACCTTGCTCTCTGCAATCACAGTAGGAATCATCTTTAATTTTAATTCTGTGCAAGTGTTTATATTTTCCCTGATCTGATTCTATGAAAATAACTGTTACCGTTCAAGGAAGATTAACATGATAGAACCAGGAATACTTGCTACAATATTCTGAATATTGTAGCATTTTGTTTATCCCACTTTCTTGCCATTTATCAATTACTAATTTTTATCAGTCATAAATAATAAGTATATGGCAAACTAGTCAAAGAAATCTCCTTTTTCTCTGCCTAATTTTGCTAATTTATCCGCCATTTCAGTGCCTTTAATGTTATTATGTCTAGGAATGCAAAAGAATTTGACAGATATGTTTGTTTTTAAATATTAAGTACTTTAAATTCAGTAAGTGCCAATTACAAATTGGAATGGTAATAAACTGATTTTAGTGATTCTAATTCCCGGTTTCTCTAATCAGTTTGATTTTTTCTTGGGTTGCACAAACGTTAATCACCAATTGCAGAGTGTTCATCAACTAATTGACAAAATGGATTTGGCAACAGTGCACTTTACAGACCACAGCCAGCAGACGATGCTCATTTCTTTAAAGCTTCGTGAGCACAAGACCTGTTGATTGCAAGTTTAAATAAGCTGAAAATGAATCACTCAAGAAACATTAGGGGCCTCTGACTGAGGCTGGGGTCTTTATAAGGCCCCAATAAAAGATCAGCAATTTCAGGAGTTATGCTTCTAATAAAGCGACAAGCCGTTGACTTGTGGGCCCAATAAGATCAACTAACACAGCCAGAAAGGTCCCAACTGCATAAAAATTTCAGTGTGATTAGCAAGTGGTTCATTATAGAAAGTGGGAAGTTCCAATTGGTCTCTGTAGTCAAGCGTCCGTCGATTCTTGAAAGTAAAAGTACACAAGAATCCTTACTTAACCTAAATCTCTGTTCAAATTCCCTATCATTATATGTAAAGAAGAATTTCTCTCTCTCTCTGAAGCACCTTCATCTTAATATTAGATCTTCATGATGTTTGAAGATTTCTTTATTAGAAGACCCCATTAATTTGGCTTTGGAGCAGGAGAGCAACCAAAAGCAAATTCACAAAAGAATACATGGCTGTTGAAAGCCTTACTTCATTGTTAAGCTGAAGAGCCGCTACTAACTTCTTTTTAACAACATACATATTTTTAATGTGAAGAAAGACGTTTCCTCTGTTATTCATTCTATTTTAGGTTAGTTTATTACTATATAATCTCTACTTCTAAAATCCCAAAATAAAGGCACTTACGACAGGGTTTTTAATTACCTACAACAAAAATACGCAAGGGCCTTTATACATTATTTTCATTCCAAAATAATTTGATAACGTGATGTTTTGAAAAGTTTCACCACACCTTTTAGGCAGAAAGGTATATATATTGCAATCTCAATATTTATACTATAGCATTGAAGAAAACAAGATCTGGTAGTAGAATTGTCATAAATATTACATTAGCAATCATTCCAAATGCCATGCTTTAGCAAAAGTAAATGCAATTATAGGTTAGTTTTTGACCATTTCGATCCCCGAATATACTCTTGATTGGCAATCAAGCCACTAACCAGAAAAATCTGCAGGTCAAATCTGTTGAGAGAATAATCTCCACTCAAACACAGATTGGCCTTTCTGCAATAGCAATTTTACTGATCGCCAATCAATTTTGATTTGCTTTCCTGCAACCAGACACTAAGGTGAAAGACAATCCCTTAAAATTGATAAATTTTTTTAGAAAAATTCTGAGTTACATAACGAATAGCTTCTTTAAAAGCAAATATTTCAGCACTAACTACAGATTACAGAAGTTTGAAGGTGTTTTGAAATGAGATTTTCAGTACAGAGGGCAGCATCTAGTGAATTTTCTTCCAAGCATTTTGAACAATGCATATGTATTACTGTGGTCGAACTGCACATCAAGTGCATCTGATAATTTCTTATTTATATCAGTTTTACACATATTGTACTGCACAAGCAAAATGTTCACTTCTACTTCATGCAGGAGTATTTCACAAGAATAGATTGAAAATTGACAGATGGCTTCTTTATGTTAATTAACCAACTAGAAAGCCTTAAGAATAGTTGGGTATTTCTTATAAGTAAATCAAGTTTCTGAAGTAACAAGAAATAACAGTAGAAGGCCTATTGTTTGGATCCAGAGGATCAATCACAAATATATTTATGAAATGGAAGGGAAAGTATAAAATTATTAAAGGTATTCAAGATGGAATTACACAGAACATTATAAAATATTCTGTAACTATCTTTGAGAAACAAGTGTATTTAAACAGCATGTAATGTATTATTGTTTAGAAAGCACTTTATTTTTACAAATGATTCTCTTTGTATTGCTATAACCTTTATTTTGTTGCACAGTTTTTGTAATCATTGTTACAATTTTTACTCATAGCTTAATTCTTTTTGTACCTGTCATAATTTATGGTAAATTATTTTTTTTGTGATATTCACTTATAATTTTTTTTTTGCTTAAAATTACAAAATTTGTATGTTTATGTGACTAGGCAGGCTAGGCTTATTTATGAACCAGGCTAATATAAATAAATAAATAATGGTATGTGGTACTGTCTAGATTTATATCCAGCCATTCCCTCCTAAAAATCTAAAAGAAATTCTTTTAAATTTAAATGTTCATATTATGCAGTATTTCTTCCTCATATGACTTTAATGTTACATTTCTTACTTTGTTTACTCTATGGAGTATCACACTTGGTCCACCATGGCAGTTCATAAATGTAGGTAGTTGAATTTTTTTTCAAATAAATATTATTATCAGTGTAATTGAAATGTGCTTAATTATATAATTACACCCTTTAATAACAGTTCCTTTTCTCTTGTAATTCTAATTCCTTAACACTGGGGAGTTCATCTCTGACTATAAAAGTTGCCTAAGGTGTGCATTTTCTAACCTATACCTGCCTTTGCTATAAAGGTGTTTATGACTTGTAATAAAACTATAACAAAAACTTGTGTGATAAATGTTGGGTAAATAACGGATTTTTACATGAAGCCAAAAATTCTTTTTTTAAAATTTTTGCTGTTTCAGCTGCTATGAAACTCCATACATTAACATTTTTTTTCCCTGCATAGAGAAAACACCATGTGGCATTTTGGCAAATTCCACGAAGTGGAGTTGTATGGGGCATACACAAAACAGCCGATACAGAACTTATTTTAAAATAATTTGCATAGTGAAATTGGAACTCCTTTGGAATGTATTGCTATTTAAAAATTTCAATAGGATAATGCTTAGGAAATTACATGAAGTTTTCCTTACTACTACCTATTTGTGTATGCCAAACAATTTCCATTGTCTTTTTTTTGGTTAAAAGGGAAACTTTTTTATGTTTCTATCACAAAATAAGAAGGAACAGGCATGTTTTAATGTTTATTAATACCCCAGAAACAAGCCAGCATTTAACATCATGTGCATTACACCAGGAATTATAATGTAGTTCAAATGAAATGGTATGACAACTTCTCTGTTTGTTTGAACTTCAGCTCCCCCCCCCCCCCCCCCAATTCATAAAACTAACTTTACAATTCAGCCCAAAGGAATGGAAAATAATGCAATGGGATTTGTGTACCTGGGGAGAGTTTGATGATGGCCTCCTACCATGACGCCATATGCCCAGTGTTGTGGCCTTATTCCTAGGAGGCATTTGTTGAATGCAGCCTGTGGTTCTATCACAACAGCAGTAGTATGCAGTTGCAGTGGAATAGTGTGAACAGTACATATAGTAAATCTAGCCGTGTTTTTGAAAGGGGTGTACTCAGTTAATTTTGTTTTTTAGTGTAGTTTCCATTCTTTGTGCATGTGAAAATGAAGATTTTGTCACAAAACAAAAGAAGAGGTCTTTCCATTCAGGAGAAAATAAACATAAAGCTGAAGAAGTGCAAAGAAGTCCTACTGAACCTAAAATGAGCATCACAAAGCCCATATTCTACCTTAAGTACCATATTGGCCAATGAAACACATATAACATCTAGTGCTTCAAAAGCTGGGCCAACTGGTCAGAAATGCATGATTATTCAGGGTGGAAAGTTTCTGGACTTGAAAAATGCCTACAAACTTGGTTTCAGCAGCAATGTGCAGCTAATATGCCTATTTCAGGCACAATACTAAAAGAAAAGGCCTTAGAATTTGAAAAAAAGTTGAATGTTGAAAGCTTGCATGCTTCTTCTGGGTGGTTAAACCACTTTAAAGTAAGAGGTGGCATTACTGGTCATGGAGTTTGTGGGGAGGCTAACAGCATGGATAATGACAGTATAGACACCAAGTCTAATGGCAAAATACTGTCTGAAATATACAATAGATGAAACAGGACTTTTAACTTATTCATTCATTCATTCATTATCTGTTTAACCTCCTCATATGTAGGACTTACACCCCCCAGGACTTACAGGCGGGTGCCTGGGGTCAGAGGCCCGTCGAGGAGCAGACACTCATGGATCAGACAGAACATCCAGGATGGGTGATCAGCCCGATGCCTGGTATGAACGAAGTAGATGAAACGAAATGTTGGTGAAATGGATAAACGGAAAGGTGATGATGGAGCAGTTGGTGGAATGAATGGCGGGGGAAACCGGAGAACCCGCCCAGATGCCGCTTTTTCCACCACAAATCCCACATGCGGGTCCCTGGGATTGAACCCGGGTCGCCTTGGTGAGAGGCGAGTGGTCTAACCACTCGGCCACAGCGCCGCCCGACTTTTAACTTATTGCTGGACAATACATTGGCATTTAAGGGGGACCCCTGCTTTTGGGGGAAAAAGAAGCAAGCAAAGAGTGATGGTACTCTTTGCCACAAATGCAGATGGCTCTGATAAATTCTGATCACTAGTGAATGGGAAGTCAGCGAAACCTTGATGTTTCAAGGACTAAAATCATATCTTACCGACTATGAGTCAAACTAAAAGGCATGGATGACTGCAAACCTCAAGAGTCACTTGAAAAGCTTAATGCCCACATGTGTCATGAAAGAGGAAAATACTTTTGCTTCTGGACAATTCTTCAGTTCACTCTCCGGCACTATAATTCAACAACATAGCACTGGCATTTGTATCAGCAAATTGCACAAATCATCTTCAACCTCTGGACTTGGGCATTATTGCTGCCACAAAAGCAAGTACAGGAAGATTCTGGTTCAACGTATCATCGCACATCTCTTAGCAGTGGGAAGGAAGATCCTAAACTGGACGTGTTGCAGGTAAGCCAAAGAATCACATTGTAGTTTAGGAATCTCTTTACACATACACAACATATAGCATTCCCTGTCATTTCCTTCTCAACATTACTAAATTTTTACAATAGACCTATAAATTAAATTAAATACAGTAGAATGTTTGTCTTCGTCTATAAATGCCCAGTAAAAATACTGTATAGTACATAATAGATTTTTAACTTATTTTTATCTAGGCAATGCAGTACATAAGGACTGCATGGGATCAGTTGAAGCCAAATACAATACGTAAGTGCTTTCAAAAAGCTGGCATCACAAAAGATCAAACTGAAGCTGAGTCTAAAAACGTTTTCAAGATGTTGATGTCGAATTCAATGCACTAGAAGACAATGTCTGAGCTCGTACTTTAAATGGAATTGATTGTGATAATGATACTGCCGTGTGATGTTGAAATAATTAGAGAAGTTGTGCCACTAACAGCTGAAAAAAAATAGTTCTGAGGAATCCAAAGAATCAGATAATGAATCTGTGGAACCTTCCAGTCTGTGAGAAGCACTTACTGCATTGGAAGTAACACAACGTAAGATCAAGAAACAATAATGACAAGAAGTGCACAGTAATTGCAAATGAACACCTGATTTATGAATGCAGTGTTGCTTCAAAAAAAAAAAAAAAAAAAACACAATTGGTTCATTTTTAAGCCTAAGTAACTTTAATTCTTTATAATTTAGGCATAAACCTATATTGAATTACTGTACCTACTACCATACAGTATATGTATCTTCTGTTTGCATGCATGTAAAGTTAATACATACATTTTAAGATCTTTCATTTTAACAATCTTACTCATATGTTTATTTTATCATCCCCCTTTAAAAACATATAAAATTCTACTATATTTATATTCTAAGAGTTCTGTCATTTGTTTCATGAAAAGAATCTGTAATTTTTGTATTATTTCAGAATGATTTGAATTTTCATGTGAAATAGAATCTCAATATTTTCTGCAACTTTTCTTGAGGATAACGTTTTTATGACAATTTGTTTCTTTATCGGTGATTCTCCTATAATCACTAAGCTCTCATTCAATTTCCCTATTGTGTCTAATTACTGTGTCACTGGAGGATGATGAGAGCCATCACTATCTACTATTGGACTTGTATAAGCACTTGGCATATAAATTACTTGTTCCTTAAGTTCTGATATTTTCATGTGGCAATTACCACATACTTTCGAATCATCAGACAAGTTTTACCAGTTTTAGATTTATAACCATTGCAGTCATCACTGGTCTTGACTTTTTATTTTTACTTCTTATGGTTAACCAATTTGAATGGATTAAACAATAGTTATAACTCCACTTTCCACCTCAGCTATGATTATATACAACCACATACAGATCAGAATTCATACAGGAGGATGATTTTCATGTAAAATAACATGCAGAAAATAAACTCTGTGTTGCACTCACATGTCTTTCTCTACTCTTGTGCAAACTATTTTTACAAATGCTTATTCTCCATTTACTTCATATTAATCCAGATAAAAATTTGCAGAAACTACCTCATTGCTAATTTTCTTGTAGGAGCAAGGGGAATATGGTAGACTTTAAGCGATAGTCAAATGTTTTAAGAGCTGGTTGCTATGTGGAGCATTCTAATCTCTTTGAATGTCCAGGACATAAAACAAAATGAATAACAAATTCCCATTTGAGAAAAAGTATAAGTATTACAAAAGTCAAACAAACAGCAAGGAATATCTCAGAAATGGGTCACCTGACAAAAAAAATGTACATGACATAAATTGTGTGTTTTAACAAGATCTACAATTTTCTTGTGTGATAAAATTCTGTCTTTTCTCTTACGGTTTATCAGTTATGCAAACTCATTTAGAATGAAGAGGACTTTTGGAGACATTCCCAGAAAATTTAACATATACATTTCATTTGCCATGAAAACACCTTAAAAGTATGATATTTTAATCAAAATTGTTACAGCCATTTTTGAGACAATAAAACTTTTCGAAAATGTTCCCTGCAAAGGGTATTCTGGGTTGGGGGATTTTCTTGAAAATCTTGGTGTCGCATCCTTGGAGGATACTAAACTCAAATACCAACTTTGGTATTTATCAGACTTTTCATTTTTAGTTAAGCTGTTCACAGACAGACACATACATGGACGTGTTTCCAAAAATTCTTTATTTGTATTCAGGGCACCTCAAAACATGTATTTCTGGTGAAATCTCAGTATTGAATTTTTGGATGGAATGCAATATATCCCCTACTTACTATACATAATAGAGAAAGTAATAATATTTAATGAATAGTTGAAAGTCATTTCAAACCACAACGAAAAAAGACAGTTTATTTAATCTCATCTAAGGGTAACATAAAATTAGTTTGGAGAAAGTACTAAAACATCAAGTTTTATAAGTGTTTGGTTTGACATGGAATGACTCCCCTTCATGATGCATTGTTTCTTGAAGGGTTTTCATGTTAGCTATTTTTTTCTGTAACTGTTGCATTATATTACACTTTACAGATAGTTTGTAAACTGCTTGCCTATTGTATCCATTTTGGGATCACAGAAGTTGGAGTATCATATACTTCTTCATGCATAACTTGTATTTTCACAAAAATCAAGTCTCTATTTTGCCTTACATCTCATAGATTGCTACGGCAAAAATGGCTGAAAATCCTCAATAATACACAAGTATTATAAAACTTTTGCTTCTCTGAATTGCAACTAATTGAAATATACATAAGTTCAATAGAAAAACCGTGTGGTGATAGCACTTGGCATTTGGCATGACACCATTTTAAAATACAATATCTATAAAGTATTGTTTCTTTCTGTAGCAAAATAAGCTAAGAATATTTGCTTAGAAACCATAATTCAGTATTCTATGTAGGAGACCAAAAAAAAAAAAAAAATCGTATACACTTTTTCTGCAGCACTTACCTTAATAAAAGTACATGGGGTATCTTTAGAAGCTCTTTCCAACCACCATTGTTCTTCTTTAATTTCTATTTTGGTTTCAACTTCACTGTCATTGCTGTTTTTATTAAATTTCCTTACAGATTGTTCGGAATACATCTCTCTCTCAATCTGTGTACAACAGTTGGAAATGACAGCATCATCTTCAATTTTTATTTTGGTATCTACACCACAGCCGCTGCCACTTGTAACACTTTCACTCTTAACTTTCTTTACAAGGTTTTTGTTAAAGAGTTCTCTCTCATTCTGTGAAGAAAAGTCCTGGAAACAAGACTCTTTTTTGATTTCGACTTTGATATTCATTTTACTCCAGTTGCTGCATTTGAACAGTTCTGTTCTTAAACTTCAGTAGCAAGTCTGAGGAAAAAGAAACACATTATTAGTAACATGAAATATTTCCATGTGTTTTGCTTCTGGACAGTTGAAACAATATTACATTTCAACTAATGGTACAGACAGCATAAACAAGTATAAAGTAACAGTGGTAATTTGGAGCAATACGTTAAGCACAACATTTTTTTATGTTTAAGGATCCATAGCTTGCTTACCTATGGTTTGATTAATCTGGATCTGTGTATTATTACAGTAAAATATACTTTAAAATGACATTATTCCTAGAGCTGCTTTATAACCTTGGACAATGCCAAGCTTTTCATGTAATAAACATTCAAAGAAAAATAGAATTCCATTACTTAGAAAAACTTCAATCTGCCAGTACCCAGTTTCTGGTGAAGCTTTTTTATAATGTTAAAATATTTCCAATCAGAATCAAAGACAGGAGTTTTCCTTCATCATCCGAACACTGAATGTTATTAGTATAAGGAAGAAGTTCAACACTGACATAAAGTGTTGTCAAACTACACGGAATCAACAAAGTATAGTTTATGTACAAAACTGTTCAAGATAAATTATAAAATTTGCCAGAAACATGATCTCAACAGATGAATCTGATAAATGAATCACATGAATCTAATCTCCACTTCTTTCCCTGCAGTGATCTTTCAAATATCAATGTCTGTTTTAAAGTTTCTTTCTTCAATAATTGCTGATAATTGGTAAAAACTTTAATCCCACTTCATTTGCTAGTCTTTCACAGATAGCAAATGTTACAATAATGTATAAACAGTAATACTTTAACATAGGTAGTTTTAGTATGTCAGGATATGAAAAGCAAATTTATTCAAAATATCTATAAAGTACAAAGTGGCATCCAAAATATTTGGGACTGGTGTTGCCATCTGGTCAAAAACTTACTTTGTGACTAATGACCACCGCCATCCTCAAAGTAGTTCCCTTCCACATGTATACACCAGTCCCAGCGATTCTGCCATTTTCCAAATGCATCCTGGAAGTCATGCTCTTTGAAGGTGTTTAGCACAGAAGTGTTTCTTCTTGAATCCTCTCAATTTTATCAAACCGACATGCTTTCGACTTGATTTTCAGTTTGGGGAATAGAGCGAAGTCGCAGGGTGCCAAATCAGGTGAGTACGGTGGGTGCGGAACAACTGTTTTTCATCAAAAAGCTGCTCTTGAACAAGGAATTCTGGTAGGCTGCATTATCGTGATGCAACAGCCAGTTCCCTTGTTGCCAAAATTCGGGTCGTTGTCTCCGTACATTTTCATGGAGCTGTCACAAAATGTCACAGTAGTACATGGAATTCACTGTTTTATTTGTTGGGAGGAATTCTTTGTGCACAATCCCCTTGGTATCAAAGAAAAAAGTACTATAGAATCTCAACACATCTACCGAGCTGCAGGAAACACTCACTCATCAGATGTGCTAGTGTTACCACCTAGCGGTACAAAACTCTACTGCAATTACTGTCAAGATGGCAGCACCAGTCCTGAATATTTTGTGTATCACCTCATATATGAGTGCAAACCAAGTCGTTCTCCATGGTCTAGGGGTACCATTCCTGCCTCTAGTTCCCGAGGTCACAGGTTCAAACCCAGTTGAGGGCAATGGATTTTTTTGGGCGTAAAAATCATTAGCATGGCTTCCTTCATAAGGGAAGTAAAGCCACTGTGTAATTTACGGCATGTAAAAGAACCTCAAGCATGATAGAGGCCTCTGAGCAAAATTTCCGGTCTTTCACACACAATATAGAATGCAATGCTAAGGAACATAGTAGTTCAAGAGCAACCATAAATAAATTTTAAAAAAGTACAAACCAAGAACACCAGATGCTTCTCATCTGATAGGGTGCGCAAACACATAATGAAGTTAGCATGAGATTACATGCATTATTTGTGGAAGAAAGGAATGTCTACTACCCAAGACACACCTTTGTAAGCTGTGCCTGTGTTCTTCTCACATTTCATTAGTCTATGTTTAATCTGGAAATGAAACCAACTGACATTTTCATGTTGGAGTAGAATGCTGACAGGTTTTAGTTCAGTAAGAAGGTATTTAGCAAAGTTGCAATGAGAATGTATAAACAATACAGACCACTTTTGTTACATATGTGGAAAATAAACATTGACTAAGCAGAGGTATAAAATAATAGATTTTGTGAAAAAGTTTCATCATACCTATTTTGGAATCAAACTTGGAAACCAAAGTAAAGCCTACTCTACACACTAGGTTGAACATCCATTGAAGAACTTTATCATTGGTTCAACAGCAGAAGACCATTGGAAAAAAAAAATTAAATTGAATTTTATTTATGGATGCTCTTTAACTACTATGGTCCTTAGCATCCCATTCTCTACATTGGGCATGAAAGACCAGTAATTTTGCGCAGAAGCCTCTTTATCAGGCTTGAGTTTCTTTTATGTGCTGTAAATCTATGACATAGGACCACTGGCTTTACTTCCCTTGTAAAGGAAGCCATACTAACGATTTTTACGCCCAAAAAATAGTCCATCGCCCTCTGCTGGGTTTGATCCCGCAACCTCGTAAACTTGAGGCTAGCATGGTAACCAATGCACCATGGAGGACGATGAAGACCGTTGGAATGCAAATGGTTTGGAGGAGCAGTTGAACCACAGTAGTGACTGCTACATCTGTTTCCATGATCTAAAGTGGTACAATTCTAAAAAAAAAGAAGCAAATGGTGTACCCAGTTGTTCAGCCAGTCATCTTACCTGAGCGCTATGGGCCGGATGTACCAATCCCTGAACAGTTTAATCAGAGTCTGATGTAGAAGTGAGGAAAACTGCAATGAAAGTGACTACCAGAATCATCCGCTGCAGAATGTGGGTGTTTCAACCAGAGTGCATTAAATGACAGTGAGAGATCTTACCCTCCTTCAAGAGATTGTTACATTCTAGACTCCAAGAGAAAAGTCTGCTGTGCCCAGAAACATCATTCTATGTGTACCAACAATGTGAAATGAATTTTTCTCCAAAGATGGACTTGTGGTATATTGCAGTACTTATGCTAAATCTTAGACTTCCAAACTATGACCCAGTAAATGGAGACTTCATTAATGCTCCCAAGCCAAGCTTTTCATAACACAAACATTTTTGGTTCATTGTCCATTAACTACTGACTGATCCTGAAAAATCATATGAAAATCTGGAACTGCTGCTATTACGACTGCACTATAGTGAACACAACTGGCAAATTTGCTGAGACTTCAAAGTTCTTACTATGCTGCTGGATCAACAATCTGGTGTTATACCATTTCCATGTTGTCTTTGTCTGTGGGACAGCAGGGCATGAGTTGATCACTGGACTAAGAAAGCCTGGCAACATTGAGAAAACTTGGAAGTTGGTTCCAAGAATTAAATTATTTAATTTAGGCAAAAATCACAAAGTAGAAATTTGCAGCCTAGTGAAATTGTTTGTTAACACCGACTGTATGTACAAACAAAGTTGGAAAATAGAACTATAATATAAAAATTCAACGAGCTTGGAATCAGAGTTTTGTCTTCCTTTTGCCAAAGTTCTACAACTAAGCTATTATGGAGAGATATGACACATATTAAACCTTCTCAAGTGATCCAAGAATCCTGGTAAAGCTTCAAGACATTCTCAAACACTCAAGAGTTGCAAGTTCTTTTAATTTCTAGGTACTATAGTTACCTAATGTATGTTTAATTTGATGTTTGAATCAGATGAGAAGGTTTAATGCAGTTTTGATATGTTGTTATGGCAACTTAAATATAGAGTATTGCACACAGATGTGTATTCCACTTTTCAAGCTCTTACTATGGCACAGCAGCTATGGCCCAAGGTGAGCAGTTAAGTAAGCCATTTGCTAGTGTAAACACCAATAATTCAAGAACATTTTGGAAAGATTCCACTGACTATAAAAGTGAGTGCTCTTGCAGGAGTGAGTCAGTCAGTCAGTACAAGGTAAGGAGAGTTGCGTGTCCGTCAAATATGAATTGAGTTGTGGCGGTCAGCGAATGAGCAAGTTGGTGGGTGTGTTTCCTATGCAACATCAAGTGTATTCTCCGAGCGAGCTGGTGATGACTACTGTGATGGCAGTGAGTGCTACTGTGGAGAGATGGCTTGTGTTGGACTCCCAAGTGAGATGGACTGTCTGGCGTGAAGAGCCTACATCACAAGAGAAGTGAAACGATAGGCAATTGAACTACTTCACCTTAGTAAAGTGATCATGTGAACAAAATAAACTCTCGGTGAAAGTGAACTAGGTAGGAACTTAAAACAGTGATAGCGACAACAGAGAAGTGACACTGGTGTCAGGAATGGGATATAAAAGCCACATTTAAATAATTTTTAAATCAAATAAAGTGTAAAGAGGGAAATGAAATTTGGAATGGAGAGGATGAGAAGTGAAATGAAGACTGAAATAGAGGAAATGAAATTTGGAATGAAAAAGATAGATGAAAATGCAGTCAGAAATAAACAAGATGAGAATAGAAATGAAGACAGATATGGAGAAATTCAAATCAGATCTCGGTGGTGAAATTGCCTCTGTCAAATCTGAGATAAAGGCAATAGTGAAAGTCCTGAAAGACAACATTGTAAAGGAGTTGAGAAAGAAATTAAATCTCACATGAAAGATAAAATTAATGTGGTGGAAAAGCGTTACATCAACAGGAAAAATGGCTAGACAGACAGAAGAAAACTAGAGGAAGATAGAGACTGCATAGACGAGTATCTGGAGACCAGCAGATGATGAGAATGCTACAAGCCTACACCCAATCACGGTGCAACTTGCACTTAGTTGGAATGTGTGGACCTTGAGCAGAGAGTAACTGGAGGATCGAGGCATACGGCCAATTCTGAAGGATAAAGAAACTGGCGTATGACCCACATGGGTGAATGTTTCCTCTGAGGCCTGAGCTATGAGAGCTGTTGGATGCGGTGGGACTCCCTGGTGGTCACGAATGGTGTACCAAAGGGAGTGTGGGAGTTCACAGCCAAAAGGAGTAGAGTGGAATAACTGGTGCTCCCATAGATAATGTGAAGAAAGTCCCAGAGCAAACCCATGTCAGCATTACCGGTGGGCACCTGGGTGCAAACAACATCCCAAAACTATGCTACTGATATTATTGGTTGCATCTTCGAAGTGACATGGAAAGGTGGTGCTCATCATGAAACATTCATGTCACAGGTCCTGGGCCTCCATTGCACATTCGGTGTCAGCCCCAAGGGGGGGGGGAGACTGGTGGTGGTCATTCTGCTGTCCAGGACAAATGGCTCTGTGTGATGCAGCAGCTATGGACCAAGGTTATCAGGAGGTTGGCGCTGGGCAGTCTAGTAAACAACAATAACTACCATTCACCAATGTAACATTGGACATGTTATTGGCAGATAACACTATGGGGTTCTGCATGTTTCTTTCCCCGCCTGCTCCAGAAGATACGTCAAAATAGTTCTAGAACATTCAAGAACCTTCTGGAAAGATTCCACTGATTATATAAGCGAGCACTCTTGTGGGGGTCAGTCAGTGTAAGGTGACGAGAGTTGTGAGTCAGTCGTGATGATTAATAGAGTGCAAGTTGCATCTGTCAGTGAGTGAGCGAGTGATTTGACAGATGTGTTTCCCATGCAACATCAAACGTGTTCTCCGAGTGAGCTGGTGATGATTGCTGTTACATGCAGTGAGTGCTGTTGCACAACAATGAGTTATGAAAGTCTTGTGCTAGACTCCCAAGTGAAGTGAACCATTTGGTGTGAAGAAAGTGTCACAAAGGAAGAGAAAAGACGCAGAATTGAACTAGTTCCGCTTAATGAAGTGATAGTGCAAACAAAATGAACTCCCAATGAAACTGCACTAGATACATTGACATGAGAACTGAGATCAGTGACAGTAGAAAAACTAGTACCTTCAAGTTTTGCCAAAAATAATAGGGAAAATTTACTGAAATCAAAGATAAGCTAAAAGGAATTGTCTTATGTACCTTGATGACAAGCTTATGTCATTTAGCACTATACAGCACAGCTCTTTATACAGCATAATCAGAAACCCTTTTGTGAATTCCTAAATTAAACCGAAATTCAGTTGCAATAGTCTTAAGAAATTCCACAAAAAGGGATACAATAAATTAGAAAAAATGTTAAGGAACAAGGCTTATATTTTCTATTTATTGAATTAACGACAACAAAAATGTGAAGTGTAAACACTATTTTAGCTTCACCATGATGATCAATAAAAACCCCAAGAATTAAGATTAGGTTGCGGGTTCAAACCCGGTGGAGAGCAATAGATTTTTTCAGGTGTAAAAATCCTTATCATGGCTTCCTTCAGAAGGGAAGTACAGCCGATGGGCCCGTATCATAGATTTAAAGCATGTAAAAGAACCTCAAGCCTGATGAAGAGGCTTCTGAGCAAAATTACCGGACTTTCACACCCAATGTAGAATGAGATGCTAAGGACCACAGCAGTTAAAGAGCGTCCATAAATAAACCTCAGTTCAATTCAGAATTAAGATTAAATGCAATGCTCAAATCTTACCACTGCAAAGCACTTTTCTTCCATAGAAAACAGTAAAACAATTGATAGGTGATATTCATAGTACTACTTTACTGTAAAACACGAATGCCTGTGTATGCTATTAGACCATGGTGAGCCACAAACCTCTGTGTGATATACTTCCTAGATATGACAAGGAATGAGTGTAGGTTAGATAAACACTGAATGCAGAGCATTAAACAACTTCATACCAGAAATAGATTAAATAACATTAAACAACATATCAAAAGACAGCAGAGACTTGATGAAGAAGATAAATTAAAAGATAAAGATTATAAGAATATTAAAGATAGAGTTGATATACAAAAAATGCTAGGGAAGACTGCAGTGGGCTTATTTAGGATGGCAACTGGCCATGATTGCCTTGCAGAACATCTCTACAAGATACGATGTCTACCTACACCCAAGTGCACTCTCTGTGAAGATGATGTCATCCTGAACAAACAACATCTCACCAAATGCAAAGGCCTTAAAAGTGATAACCTACAGACTTTATATTGGGCAGCCAGAGGGAAAATGATGCAGATCAATTAATCCCCATTGCCATTGGTGAACAACAAAATACCAGAAATAAAACAATGAGATATAATGTACCCTGAGACCTAATATAGGAGTAGGAGTCAATTAAGGAGATGAGTTTAGATTGTGAGATTATGAGTCACTGGATCATGTGGTTAAAATTGAGGTTAGCCTTAGGGGTATGTGCATGCGTTTGTGTGAAACTATTACTAAATATTATCCTACATTGAGTACCTCCGTTGCAGGAGTTGAACACTGGCTGACATATCATTACAAAACACGGTGAATCACTGCTGTATGTGTGTGTGTGTGACTATATTACTAAATATTATCCTACATTGAGTACCTCCGTTGCAGGAGTTGAGCATTGCCTGACATATCATTACAAACCACGGTGAATCACTGCTGTGTGTGTGACTATATTACTAAATATTATACTACATTGAGTACCTCCGTTGCAGGAGTTGAGCACTGGCTGACATATCATTACAAACCACTGTGAATCACTGCTGTATGTGTGTGTGTGTGTGTGTGTGTGTGTGTGTGTGTGTAACTATATTACTAAATATTATCCTACATTGAGCACCTCCATTGCAGGAGTTGAGCATTGGCTGACATATCATTACAAACCACGGTGAATCACTGCTGTATGTGTGTGTGTGTGTGTGTGTGACTATATTACTAAATATTATCCTACATTGAGTACCTCCGTTGCAGGAGTTGAGCATTGGCTGACATATCATTACAAACCACGGTGAATCACTGCTGTGTGTGTGACTATATTACTAAATATTATCCTACATTGAGTACCTCCGTTGCAGGAGTTGAGCATTGGCTGACATATCATTACAAACCACGTTGAATCACTGCTGTGTGTGTGACTATATTACTAAATATTATCCTACATTGAGTACCTCCGTTGCAGGAGTTGAACACTGGCTGACAGACCATTACAAAACACGGTGAATCACTGCTGTATGTGTGTGTGTGTGACTATATTACTAAATATTATCCTACATTGAGTACCTCTGTTGCAGGAGTTGAGCATTGCCTGACATATCATTACAAACCACGGTGAATCACTGCTGTGTGTGACTATATTACTAAATATTATCCTACATTGAGTACCTCCGTTGCAGGAGTTGAGCACTGGCTGACATATCATTACAAACCACGGTGAATCACTGCTGTATGTGTGTGTGTGTGTGTGACTATATTACTAAATATTATCCTACATTGAGCACCTCCGTTGCAAGAGTTGAACACTGGCTGACATATCATTACAAACCCACGGTGAATCACTGCTGTATGTGTGACTATATTACTAAATATTATCCTACATTGAGTACATCTGTTGCAGGAGTTGAGCATTGACTGACATATCATTACAAACCACGGTGAATCACTGCTGTGTGTGTGACTATATTACTAAATATTATACTACATTGAGTACCTCCGTTGCAGGAGTTGAGCACTGGCTGACATATCATTACAAACCACTGTGAATCACTGCTGTATGTGTGTGTGTGTGTGTGTGTGTGTGTGTGTGTGTGTGTGTGACTATATTACTAAATATTATCCTACATTGAGTACCTCCGTTGCAGGAGTTGAGCACTGGCTGACATATCATTACAAACCACGGTGAATCACTGCTGTGTGTGTGAGTGTGTGTGTGTGTGTGTGACTATATTACTAAATATTATCCTACATTGAGTACCTCCGTTGCAGGAGTTGAGCATTGCCTGACATATCATTACAAACCACGGTGAATCACTGCTGTGTGTGTGACTATATTACTAAATATTATCCTACATTGAGTACCTCCGTTGCAGGAGTTGAGCACTGGCTGACATATCATTACAAACCACGGTGAATCACTGCTGTGTGTGTGACTATATTACTAAATATTATCCTACATTGAGCACCTCCGTTGCAGGAGTTGAGCATTGACTGACAGACCATTACAATCCATGGTGAATCACTGCTGTGTGTGACTATATTATTAAATATTATCCTACATTGAGTACCTCCGTTGCAGGAGTTGAGCATTGACTGACAGACCATTACAATCCATGGTGAATCAACTGCTGTGTGTGACTATATTACTAAATATTATCCTACATTGAGCACCTCCATTGCAGGAGTTGAACATTGACTGACATATCATTGCAATCCATGGTGAATCACTGCTGTGTGTGTGACTATATTACTAAATATTATCCTACATTGAGTACCTCCGTTGCAGGAGTTGAACATTGACTTGACATATCATTGCAATCCATGGTGAATCACTGCTGTGTGTGTGACTGTATTACTAAATATTATCCTACATTGAGTACCTCCGTTGCAGGAGTTGAACATTGACTGACATATCATTGCAATCCATGGTGAATCACTGCTGTGTGTGACTATATTACTAAATATTATCCTACATTGAGTACCTCCATTGCAGGAGTTGAACACTGACTGACATATCATTGCAATCCATGGTGAATCACTGCTGTGTGTGTGACTATATTACTAAATATTATCCTACATTGAGCACCTCCATTGCAGGAGTTGAGCATTGACTGACAGACCATTACAATCCATGGTGAATCACTGCTGTGTGTGACTATATTACTAAACACTATCCTACATTGAGCACCACCGTTGCAGGAGTTGAGCATTGACTGACAGACCATTACAATCCATGGTGAATCACTGCTGTGTGTGACTATATTACTAAATATTATCCTACATTGAGCACCTCCGTTGCAGGAGTTGAGCATTGACTGACAGACCATTACAATCCATGGTGAATCACTGCTGTGTGTGACTATATTACTAAATATTATCCTACATTGAGTACCTCCGTTGCAGGAGTTGAGCATTGGCTGACAGACCATTACAATCCATGGTGAATCACTGCTGTGTGTGTGTGTGTGTGTGTGTGTGTGTGTGTGTGTGTGTGTGACTATATTACTAAATATTATCCTACATTGAGCACCTCCATTGCAGGAGTTGAGCACTGACTGACAGACCATTACAATCCATGGTGAATCACTGCTGTGTGTGTGTGTGTGTGTGTGTGTGTGACTATATTACTAAATATTATCCTACATTGAGTACATCTGTTGCAGGAGTCGAGCATTGACTGACATATCATTACAAACCACGGTGAATCACTGCTGTGTGTGACTATATTACTAAATATTATACTACATTGAGTACCTCCGTTGCAGGAGTTGAGCACTGGCTGACATATCATTACAAACCACTGTGAATCACTGCTGTATGTGTGTGTGTGTGTGTGTGTGTGACTATATTACTAAATATTATCCTACATTGAGTACCTCCGTTGCAGGAGTTGAGCACTGGCTGACATATCATTACAAACCACGGTGAATCACTGCTGTGTGTGTGAGTGTGTGTGTGTGTGTGACTATATTACTAAATATTATCCTACATTGAGTACCTCCGTTGCAGGAGTTGAGCATTGCCTGACATATCATTACAAACCACGGTGAATCACTGCTGTGTGTGTGACTATATTACTAAATATTATCCTACATTGAGTACCTCCGTTGCAGGAGTTGAGCACTGGCTGACATATCATTACAAACCACGGTGAATCACTGCTGTGTGTGTGACTATATTACTAAATATTATCCTACATTGAGCACCTCCGTTGCAGGAGTTGAGCATTGACTGACAGACCATTACAATCCATGGTGAATCACTGCTGTGTGTGACTATATTATTAAATATTATCCTACATTGAGTACCTCCGTTGCAGGAGTTGAGCATTGACTGACAGACCATTACAATCCATGGTGAATCAACTGCTGTGTGTGACTATATTACTAAATATTATCCTACATTGAGCACCTCCATTGCAGGAGTTGAACATTGACTGACATATCATTGCAATCCATGGTGAATCACTGCTGTGTGTGTGACTATATTACTAAATATTATCCTACATTGAGTACCTCCGTTGCAGGAGTTGAACATTGACTTGACATATCATTGCAATCCATGGTGAATCACTGCTGTGTGTGTGACTGTATTACTAAATATTATCCTACATTGAGTACCTCCGTTGCAGGAGTTGAACATTGACTGACATATCATTGCAATCCATGGTGAATCACTGCTGTGTGTGACTATATTACTAAATATTATCCTACATTGAGTACCTCCGTTGCAGGAGTTGAACATTGACTGACATATCATTGCAATCCATGGTGAATCACTGCTGTGTGTGACTATATTACTAAATATTATCCTACATTGAGTACCTCCATTGCAGGAGTTGAACATTGACTGACATATCATTGCAATCCATGGTGAATCACTGCTGTGTGTGTGACTATATTACTAAATATTATCCTACATTGAGCACCTCCGTTGCAGGAGTTGAGCATTGACTGACAGACCATTACAATCCATGGTGAATCACTGCTGTGTGTGACTATATTACTAAACACTATCCTACATTGAGCACCACCGTTGCAGGAGTTGAGCATTGACTGACAGACCATTACAATCCATGGTGAATCACTGCTGTGTGTGACTATATTACTAAATATTATCCTACATTGAGCACCTCCGTTGCAGGAGTTGAGCATTGACTGACAGACCATTACAATCCATGGTGAATCACTGCTGTGTGTGACTATATTACTAAATATTATCCTACATTGAGTACCTCCGTTGCAGGAGTTGAGCATTGGCTGACAGACCATTACAATCCATGGTGAATCACTGCTGTGTGTGTGTGTGTGTGTGTGTGTGTGTGTGTGTGTGTGAGTGTGTGTGTGTGTGTGTGATTATATTACTAAATATTATCCTACATTGAGCACCTCCATTGCAGGAGTTGAGCACTGACTGACAGACCATTACAATCCATGGTGATTCACTGCTGTGTGTGTGTGTGTGTGTGTGTGTGACTATATTACTAAATATTATCCTACATTGAGCACCTCCATTGCAGGAGTTGAACACAGGCTGACATATCATTACAAACCACAGCGAATCACTGCTGTGTGTGTGACTATATTACTAAATATTATCCTACATTGAGCACCTCCGTTGCAGGAGTTGAACACTGGCTGACATATCATTACAAACCACAGTGAATCACTGCTGTGTGTGTGACTATATTACTAAATATTATCCTACATTGAGCACCTCCGTTGCAGGAGTTGAACACTGGCTGACATATCATTACAAACCACGGTGAATCACTGCTGTGTGTGTGACTATATTACTAAATATTATCCTACATTGAGCACTGCCATTGCAGGAGTTGAGCACTGGCTGACAGACCATTGCAAGACACAGTGCATCACTGCTGTGTGTGTGTGTGTGTGTGTGTGACTATATTACTAAATATTATCCTACATTGAGCACCTCCGTTGCAGGAGTTGAACACTGGCTGACATATCCTTAGCAACCACAGTGAATCACTGCTGTGTGTGTGACTATATTACTAAATATTATCCTACATTGAGCACCGCCATTGCAGGAGTTGAGCACTGGCTGACAGACCATTGCAAGACACAGTGCATCACTGCTGTGTGTGTGTGTGTGTGTGACTATATTACTAATATTATCCTACATTGAGTACCTCCGTTGCAGGAGTTGAGCACTGGCTGACATATCATTACAATCCACGGTGAATCACTGCTGTGTGTGTGACTATATTACTAAATATTATCCTACATTGAGCACCTCCATTGCAGGAGTTGAGCACTGGCTGACATATTATTACAAACCACGGTGAATCACCGCTGTGTGTGTGACTATATTACTAAATATTATCCTACATTGAGCACCTCCATTGCAGGAGTTGAACACTGGCTGACATATCATTACAAACCACAGTGAATCACTACTGTGTGTGTGACTATATTACTAAATATTATCCTACATTCAGCACCTCCGTTGCAGGAGTTTGGCATTGGCTGACATATCATTACAAACCACAGTGAATCACTACTGTGTGTGTGTGACTATATTACTAAATATTATCCTACATTCAGCACCTCCGTTGCAGGAGTTTGGCATTGGCTGACATATCATTACAAACCACAGTGAATCACTACTGTGTGTGTGACTATATTACTAAATATTATCCTACATTGAGCACCGCCATTGCAGGAGTTGAGCACTGGCTGACAGACCATTGCAAGACACAGTGCATCACTGCTGTGTGTGTGTGTGTGTGACTATATTACTAAATATTATCCTACATTGAGTACCTCCGTTGCAGGAGTTGAGCACTGGCTGACATATCATTACAAACCACGGTGAATCACTGCTGTGTGTGTGACTATATTACTAAATATTATCCTACATTGAGCAGCTCCATTGCAGGAGTTGAGCACTGGCTGACATATTATTACAAACCACGGTGAATCACTGCTGTGTGTGTGACTATATTACTAAATATTATCCTACATTGAGCACCTCCATTGCAGGAGTTGAACATTGGCTGACATATCATTACAAACCACAGTGAATCACTACTGTGTGTGTGACTATATTACTAAATATTATCCTACATTGAGCACCTCCATTGCAGGAGTTGAGCACTGGCTGACATATTATTACAAACCACGGTGAATCACTGCTGTGTGTGTGACTATATTACTAAATATTATCCTACATTGAGCACCTCCATTGCAGGAGTTGAACATTGGCTGACATATCATTACAAACCACAGTGAATCACTACTGTGTGTGTGACTATATTACTAAATATTATTCTACATTCAGCACCTCCGTTGCAGGAGTTTGGCATTGGCTGACATATCATTACCAACCACAGTGAATCACTACTGTGTGTGTGACTATATTACTAAATATTATCCTACATTCAGCACCTCCGTTGCAGGAGTTGGCATTGGCTGACATATCATTACAAACCACGATGAATCACTACTGTGTGTGTGTGTGTGTGACTATATTACTAAATATTATCCTACATTCAGCACCTCCGTTGCAGGAGTTTGGCATTGGCTGACATATCATTACAAACCACAGTGAATCACTGCTGTGTGTGTGTGTGTGTGTGACTATATTACTAAATATTATCCTACATTGAGCACCTCCGTTGCAAGAGTTGAACACTGGCTGACATATCATTACAAACCCACGGTGAATCACTGCTGTATGTGTGACTATATTACTAAATATTATCCTACATTGAGTACATCTGTTGCAGGAGTTGAGCATTGACTGACATATCATTACAAACCACGGTGAATCACTGCTGTGTGTGTGACTATATTACTAAATATTATACTACATTGAGTACCTCCGTTGCAGGAGTTGAGCACTGGCTGACATATCATTACAAACCACTGTGAATCACTGCTGTATGTGTGTGTGTGTGTGTGTGTGTGTGTGTGTGACTATATTACTAAATATTATCCTACATTGAGTACCTCCGTTGCAGGAGTTGAGCACTGGCTGACATATCATTACAAACCACGGTGAATCACTGCTGTGTGTGTGAGTGTGTGTGTGTGTGTGTGACTATATTACTAAATATTATCCTACATTGAGTACCTCCGTTGCAGGAGTTGAGCATTGCCTGACATATCATTACAAACCACGGTGAATCACTGCTGTGTGTGTGACTATATTACTAAATATTATCCTACATTGAGTACCTCCGTTGCAGGAGTTGAGCACTGGCTGACATATCATTACAAACCACGGTGAATCACTGCTGTGTGTGTGACTATATTACTAAATATTATCCTACATTGAGCACCTCCGTTGCAGGAGTTGAGCATTGACTGACAGACCATTACAATCCATGGTGAATCACTGCTGTGTGTGACTATATTATTAAATATTATCCTACATTGAGTACCTCCGTTGCAGGAGTTGAGCATTGACTGACAGACCATTACAATCCATGGTGAATCAACTGCTGTGTGTGACTATATTACTAAATATTATCCTACATTGAGCACCTCCATTGCAGGAGTTGAACATTGACTGACATATCATTGCAATCCATGGTGAATCACTGCTGTGTGTGTGACTATATTACTAAATATTATCCTACATTGAGTACCTCCGTTACAGGAGTTGAACATTGACTTGACATATCATTGCAATCCACGGTGAATCACTGCTGTGTGTGTGACTGTATTACTAAATATTATCCTACATTGAGTACCTCCGTTGCAGGAGTTGAACATTGACTGACATATCATTGCAATCCATGGTGAATCACTGCTGTGTGTGACTATATTACTAAATATTATCCTACATTGAGTACCTCCGTTGCAGGAGTTGAACATTGACTGACATATCATTGCAATCCATGGTGAATCACTGCTGTGTGTGTGACTATATTACTAAATATTATCCTACATTGAGCACCTCCATTGCAGGAGTTGAGCATTGACTGACAGACCATTACAATCCATGGTGAATCACTGCTGTGTGTGACTATATTACTAAACACTATCCTACATTGAGCACCACCGTTGCAGGAGTTGAGCATTGACTGACAGACCATTACAATCCATGGTGAATCACTGCTGTGTGTGACTATATTACTAAATATTATCCTACATTGAGCACCTCCGTTGCAGGAGTTGAGCATTGACTGACAGACCATTACAATCCATGGTGAATCACTGCTGTGTGTGACTATATTACTAAATATTATCCTACATTGAGTACCTCCGTTGCAGGAGTTGAGCATTGGCTGACAGACCATTACAATCCATGGTGAATCACTGCTGTGTGTGTGTGTGTGTGTGTGTGTGTGTGTGTGTGTGTGTGTGTGTGTGTGACTATATTACTAAATATTATCCTACATTGAGCACCTCCATTGCAGGAGTTGAGCACTGACTGACAGACCATTACAATCCATGGTGAATCACTGCTGTGTGTGTGTGTGTGTGTGTGTGTGACTATATTACTAAATATTATACTACATTGAGTACCTCCGTTGCAGGAGTTGAGCACTGGCTGACATATCATTACAAACCACTGTGAATCACTGCTGTATGTGTGTGTGTGTGTGTGAGTGTGTGTGACTATATTACTAAATATTATCCTACATTGAGTACCTCCGTTGCAGGAGTTGAGCACTGGCTGACATATCATAACAAACCACGGTGAATCACTGCTGTGTGTGTGAGTGTGTGTGTGTGTGTGTGACTATATTACTAAATATTATCCTACATTGAGTACCTCCGTTGCAGGAGTTGAGCATTGCCTGACATATCATTACAAACCACGGTGAATCACTGCTGTGTGTGTGACTATATTACTAAATATTATCCTACATTGAGTACCTCCGTTGCAGGAGTTGAGCACTGGCTGACATATCATTACAAACCACGGTGAATCACTGCTGTGTGTGTGACTATATTACTAAATATTATCCTACATTGAGCACCTCCGTTGCAGGAGTTGAGCATTGACTGACAGACCATTACAATCCATGGTGAATCACTGCTGTGTGTGACTATATTATTAAATATTATCCTACATTGAGTACCTCCGTTGCAGGAGTTGAGCATTGACTGACAGACCATTAGAATCCATGGTGAATCAACTGCTGTGTGTGACTATATTACTAAATATTATCCTACATTGAGCACCTCCATTGCAGGAGTTGAACATTGACTGACATATCATTGCAATCCATGGTGAATCACTGCTGTGTGTGTGACTATATTACTAAATATTATCCTACATTGAGTACCTCCGTTGCAGGAGTTGAACATTGACTTGACATATCATTGCAATCCATGGTGAATCACTGCTGTGTGTGTGACTGTATTACTAAATATTATCCTACATTGAGTACCTCCGTTGCAGGAGTTGAACATTGACTGACATATCATTGCAATCCAGGGTGAATCACTGCTGTGTGTGACTATATTACTAAATATTATCCTACATTGAGTACCTCCGTTGCAGGAGTTGAACATTGACTGACATATCATTGCAATCCATGGTGAATCACTGCTGTGTGTGACTATATTACTAAATATTATCCTACATTGAGTACCTCCATTGCAGGAGTTGAACATTGACTGACATATCATTGCAATCCATGGTGAATCACTGCTGTGTGTGTGACTATATTACTAAATATTATCCTACATTGAGCACCTCCGTTGCAGGAGTTGAGCATTGACTGACAGACCATTACAATCCATGGTGAATCACTGCTGTGTGTGACTATATTACTAAACACTATCCTACATTGAGCACCACCGTTGCAGGAGTTGAGCATTGACTGACAGACCATTACAATCCATGGTGAATCACTGCTGTGTGTGACTATATTACTAAATATTATCCTACATTGAGCACCTCCGTTGCAGGAGTTGAGCATTGACTGACAGACCATTACAATCCATGGTGAATCACTGCTGTGTGTGACTATATTACTAAATATTATCCTACATTGAGTACCTCCGTTGCAGGAGTTGAGCATTGGCTGACAGACCATTACAATCCATGGTGAATCACTGCTGTGTGTGTGTGTGTGTGTGTGTGAGTGTGTGTGTGTGTGTGTGTGTGTGACTATATTACTAAATATTATCCTACATTGAGCACCTCCATTGCAGGAGTTGAGCACTGACTGACAGACCATTACAATCCATGGTGATTCACTGCTGTGTGTGTGTGTGTGTGTGTGTGACTATATTACTAAATATTATCCTACATTGAGCACCTCCATTGCAGGAGTTGAACACCGGCTGACATATCATTACAAACCACAGCGAATCACTGCTGTGTGTGTGACTATATTACTAAATATTATCCTACATTGAGCACCTCCGTTGCAGGAGTTGAACACTGGCTGACATATCATTACAAACCACAGTGAATCACTGCTGTGTGTGTGACTATATTACTAAATATTATCCTACATTGAGCACATCCGTTGCAGGAGTTGAACACTGGCTGACATATCATTACAAACCACGGTGAATCACTGCTGTGTGTGTGACTATATTACTAAATATTATCCTACATTGAGCACTGCCATTGCAGGAGTTGAGCACTGGCTGACAGACCATTGCAAGACACAGTGCATCACTGCTGTGTGTGTGTGTGTGTGTGTGTGTGACTATATTACTAAATATTATCCTACATTGAGCACCTCCGTTGCAGGAGTTGAACACTGGCTGACATATCCTTAGCAACCACAGTGAATCACTGCTGTGTGTGTGACTATATTACTAAATATTATCCTACATTGAGCACCGCCATTGCAGGAGTTGAGCACTGGCTGACAGACCATTGCAAGACACAGTGCATCACTGCTGTGTGTGTGTGTGTGTGACTATATTACTAATATTATCCTACATTGAGTACCTCCGTTGCAGGAGTTGAGCACTGGCTGACATATCATTACAATCCACGGTGAATCACTGCTGTGTGTGTGACTATATTACTAAATATTATCCTACATTGAGCACCTCCATTGCAGGAGTTGAGCACTGGCTGACATATTATTACAAACCACGGTGAATCACCGCTGTGTGTGTGACTATATTACTAAATATTATCCTACATTGAGCACCTCCATTGCAGGAGTTGAACACTGGCTGACATATCATTACAAACCACAGTGAATCACTACTGTGTGTGTGACTATATTACTAAATATTATCCTACATTCAGCACCTCCGTTGCAGGAGTTTGGCATTGGCTGACATATCATTACAAACCACAGTGAATCACTACTGTGTGTGTGACTATATTACTAAATATTATCCTACATTCAGCACCTCCGTTGCAGGAGTTTGGCATTGGCTGACATATCATTACAAACCACAGTGAATCACTACTGTGTGTGTGACTATATTACTAAATATTATCCTACATTGAGCACCGCCATTGCAGGAGTTGAGCACTGGCTGACAGACCATTGCAAGACACAGTGCATCACTGCTGTGTGTGTGTGTGTGTGTGACTATATTACTAAATATTATCCTACATTGAGTACCTCCGTTGCAGGAGTTGAGCACTGGCTGACATATCATTACAAACCACGGTGAATCACTGCTGTGTGTGTGACTATATTACTAAATATTATCCTACATTGAGCAGCTCCATTGCAGGAGTTGAGCACTGGCTGACATATTATTACAAACCACGGTGAATCACTGCTGTGTGTGTGACTATATTACTAAATATTATCCTACATTGAGCACCTCCATTGCAGGAGTTGAACATTGGCTGACATATCATTACAAACCACAGTGAATCACTACTGTGTGTGTGACTATATTACTAAATATTATCCTACATTGAGCACCTCCATTGCAGGAGTTGAGCACTGGCTGACATATTATTACAAACCACGGTGAATCACTGCTGTGTGTGTGACTATATTACTAAATATTATCCTACATTGAGCACCTCCATTGCAGGAGTTGAACATTGGCTGACATATCATTACAAACCACAGTGAATCACTACTGTGTGTGTGACTATATTACTAAATATTATTCTACATTCAGCACCTCTGTTGCAGGAGTTTGGCATTGGCTGACATATCATTACAAACCACAGTGAATCACTACTGTGTGTGTGACTATATTACTAAATATTATCCAACATTCAGCACCTCCGTTGCAGGAGTTGGCATTGGCTGACATATCATTACAAACCACGATGAATCACTACTGTGTGTGTGTGTGTGTGACTATATTACTAAATATTATCCTACACTCAGCACCTCCGTTGCAGGAGTTTGGCATTGGCTGACAAATCATTACAAACCACAGTGAATCACTGCTGTGTGTGTGACTATATTACTAAATATTATCCTACATTGAGCACCTCTATTGCAGGAGTTGAACACTGCCTGACAGACCATTGCAAGACACAGTGCATCACTGCTGTGTGTGTGTGTGTGTGTGACTATATTACTAAATATTATCCTACATTGAGCACCTCCGTTGCAGGAGTTGAACAAGGCTGACATATCATTACAAACCACGGTGAATCACTGCTGTGTGTGTGACTATATTACTAAATATTATCCTACATTGAGTACCTCCATTGCAGGAGTTGAGCACTGGCTGACATATCATTACAAACCACAGTGAATCACTACTGTGTGTGTGACTATATTACTAAATATTATCCTACATTGAGTACCTCCATTGCAGGAGTTGAACACTGGCTGACAGACCATTGCAAGCCACAGTGCATCACTGCTGTATGTGTGACTATATTACTAAATATTATCCTACATTGAGCACCTCCGTTGCAAGAGTTGAACATTGGGTGACATATCATTACAAACCACAGTGAATCACTGCTGTGTGTGTGACTATATTACTAAATATTATCCTACATTGAGCACCTCCATTGCAGGAGTTGAACACTGGCTGACAGATCATTGCAAGACACAGTGCATCACTGCTGTGTGTGTGTGTGTGACTATATTACTAAATATTATCCTACATTTAGCACCTCCGTTGCAGGAGTTGAACACTGGCTGACATATCATTACAAACCACGATGAATCACTGCTGTGTGTGTGACTATATTACTAAATATTATCCTACATTGAGCACCTCCATTGCAGGAGTTGAACATTGGCTGACATATCATTACAAACCACGGTGAATCACTGCTGTGTGTGTGACTATATTACTAAATATTATCCTACATTGAGTACCTCCGTTGCAGGAGTTGAGCATTGGCTGACATATCATTACAAACCACGGTGAATCACTGCTGTGTGTGTGACTATATTACTAAATATTATCCTACATTGAGTACCTCCGTTGCAGGAGTTGAACACTGGCTGACATATCATTACAAACCACAGTAAATCACTGCTGTGTGTGTGACTATATTACTAAATATTATCCTACATTGAGCACCTCCATTGCAGGAGTTGAACACTGGCTGACAGACCATTGCAAGACACAGTGCATCACTGCTGTGTGTGTGTGTGTGGGTGACTATATTACTAAATATTATCCTACATTGAGCACCTCCATTGCAGGAGTTGAACACTGGCTGACAGACCATTGCAGCCACAGTGCATCACTGCTGTATGTGTGACTATGTTACTAAATATTATCCTACACTGAGCACCTCCGTTGCAGGAGTTGAACATTGGCTGACATATCATTACAAACCACGGTGAATCACTGCCGTGTGTGTGACTATATTACTAAATATTGTCCTACATTGAGCACCTCCGTTGCAGGAGTTGAACACTGGCTGACATATCATTACAAACCACAGTGAATCACTGCTGTATGTGTGACTATATTACTAAATATTATCCTACATTGAGCACCTCCATTGCAGGAGTTGAGCACTGGCTGACATATCATTACAAACCACAGTGAATCACTGCTGTATGTGTGACTATATTACTAAATATTATCCTACATTGAGTACCTCCGTTGCAGGAGTTGAGCACTGGCTGACATATCATTACAAACCACAGTGAATCACTGCTGTATGTGTGACTATATTACTAAATATTATCCTACATTGAGCACCTCCATTGCAGGAGTTGAGCACTGGCTGACAGACCATTGCAAGACACAGTGCATCACTGCTGTGTGTGTGTGTGACTATATTACTAAATATTATCTTACATTGAGCACCTCCGTTGCAGTAGTTGAGCATTGGCTGACATATCATTACAAACCACATTGAATCACTGCTGTGTGTGTGACTATATTACTAAATATTATCCTACATTGAGCACCTCCATTGCAGGAGTTGAACACTGGCTGACAGACCATTACAAACCACAGTGAATCACTACTGTGTGTGTGACTATATTACTAAATATTATCCTACATTGAGCACCTCCATTGCAGGAGTTGAACACTGGCTGACATATCATTACAAACCACAGTGAATCACTGCTGTGTGTGTGACTATATTACTAAATATTATCCTACATTGAGCACCTCCGTTGCAGGAGTTGAGCATTGGCTGACATATCATTACAAACCACAGTGAATAACTACTGTGTGTGTGACTATATTACTAAATATTATCCTACATTGAGCACCTCCATTGCAGGAGTTGAACACTGGCTGACATATCATTACAAACCACGATGAATCACTGCTGTGTGTGTGACTATATTACTAAATATTATCCTACATTGAGCACCTCCGTTGCAGGAGTTTGGCATTGGCTGACATATCATTACAAACCACAGTGAATCACTACTGTGTGTGTGACTATATTACTAAATATTATCCTACATTGAGCACCTCCGTTGCAGGAGTTGAGCATTGGCTGACATATCATTACAAACCACAGTGAATCACTGCTGTGTGTGTGACTATATTACTAAATATTATTCATTGAGCACCTCCATTGCAGTAGTTGAACACTGGCTGACAGACCATTGCAAGCCACAGTGCATCACTGCTGTATGTGTGACTATATTACTAAATATTATCCTACATTGAGCACCTCCATTGCAGGAGTTGAACACTGGCTGACAGACCATTGCAAGCCACAGTGCATCACTGCTGTATGTGTGACTATATTACTAAATATTATCCTACATTGAGCACCTCCGTTGCAGGAGTTGAACACTGGCTGACAGACCATTGCAAGACACAGTGCATCACTGCTGTGTGTGGTAGGGATTACGTCACAAGGAAGCCTATGAAATTCCTGACATAACTTTATATCATAAAACATTATTTAGAACAAATTCATGGAAGTGCAGAAAAAGGGATTTGAGGAGAGCACATCCAGTTCTGTTAGAAATGAACAGCACGAATGTTATGAAATGTAATCCTTGTTTGTAAAATAATGGAGCAAAACAATCAGTGGCTAGTGATGTGGACCTGAAGGGGCAATGTACAGGAGTGAGACACAGGACAGTGTAAGAGGAAGTGGAGAAGGTCTGACATTGCAGACCTTTTAACAGGAGCTTTCTTTTGGAAAACTGAAACTTTTAAGTACACTCATATGATTATATACTTTGTTTTCCAACAATGAACCTTTGTGTTTTTTGGATTTATGTATAACAATACATCCATGTAACGCAAAATCTGACACTATTAAAATAATAAATCTAAATTTGCTGAATGTAATAGAAATGATACTGAGCTTAAGAGGGCATTTAATCTTTCAAAAGAATGAGAAAAACTGTACAGTATAGGTATGTTTTGCAGTCACCTAATGAAAAAGAACTGTTAAAACCTATTAATATTAAGATATTTGTCCTTTTTGCTGAGCATACTCAGATACACACAAAAAGACTAAAACATATTGCACAGCAGAAGTCTCTCTCTTGCTTGTATGCCTATTTTGATAGGCTCCACTCTTTTGGTGTTTATGACAGGGGCGAAGGCTTCAGTGCTCCGTCCACCTCCAAGTAATATAAATACAGCATGACAACTAATATACATAATAAGTGAAAAATAATCTGTATAGTAAGTGAACCATGATTGTAACCTGATATGTTCAGTATAACACAATACATGATAAAATCAAAAGAGAACTATCATGTTGCTTATCTCAGAAAAGGTACAATCAGATATGTAAGGAATTTAAATTATAGAAATTCTTGTAGAAACACATTTGTGCATACAAAAATACCTACACTTCCAAGCTCATTTATTTATAGGTCTATTTTTCATTTGGTTAATCACAAATTCCCCATGACAACCAACTCTGATATTCACAACTATGACACTAGAGGTAAAAACAATCTCGCTATCCCTGAAGATAGATAACACACATGAGAAGCTGCCCAGTTATATGAGAATAAAACTTTATAATGTATTAGCTAACTCAATTAAGACCTATAATAACTCAAAAAAGTTCAAAATACTTTAAAAAAAGCTTATGATTGATAAAGACTACTATACCATTGATGAATACATAAATGAATTATAAAGTTGCTTGGTCTATCATAGCCTATAACATTTTTATACTCTTACTTTCATATTTATACTGAGTGTGTATTGCTTTTTATATGTTAGGTACAGAAAATTAACACTTGTATAACTTTTAATTGGATTCTTTTCTATCTTTATATATCTTTATGCTTTATAAATAACCATTGTTATTTTATTGTCTGACATAGTTGTTTTACGATACTTCTTGTAATCACGGTACTGAACTTCAATAAAATTAAAAATCAATGTAATCTCTCACAGAACTTTTTTTTAATGGAACCAGAGGACTTCTATCCCAACACACCACTAGGCCTGTGTAATTTGCTGAAGGGCACAGGACTAGTGTGAAGGAGTAGCAATTATTACAGGGTCAGCACAATAAGCCTTAGGCTGCAGTGCAACCAGAGCTTTTGGAGACGGGCCCCAAGCCTCAAAAACAAAATCTCACGCAATGCTTGCTACATTTCTAGCTGCATGTTCAGTGACTCAGCAGTGTGTAATGGCTTGTAACATTGTACTCCTTGCTGAACAAATGATCCAGTGTTGAAATGGATAGCTTATCGTCATCAGAAACTGGTGTTGGAGATGCCATAAGGTTCAAATCCTGCTACAAAAGTGTATACTGAGATTGAGAAATATGAACAAATACTCTCTTAAAACTGTTGCAATAAGTGTAGCTATTGTGAGAATTAAGAGAAACCACATCCAGGGAAGACATTTTCTTGCTTCCTTCTTTAGCATCTGCTCCCCCAACTTCTCAGACTTATTCACATACTGCAATCGCTTAGCTTCACCAAAAAATCAAGTTTACAATGAAGTTTAAAAAGGTAGAATTCCTAGATAAATGCAATTATATGCTATTCTTTAGCTTTAAAACTTGCCAGCCTAATCGGAACCTTTATCATCTTTGTTTTTAGCTGATAAGGGGCACAGTACAGATTCATTCCAACTATGCCATTATGTAACTACTACTTATGGCTAAAAATTGTTTCTCTTTAGCTCTTGGGACGTGGTCGTGTATGTCTAAATTAGTTTCTAGGGACATTATTCCGTATCTGCGACGGAATAATGTCCGTTTCTGGACGTAATTTAACTCCATTACAAACAAGTCCTCTACAAATGAACAATCTTTAATAGTTTCAGCTGAGGGAAAGTAAGATTTGTGCATCAAGTTTCCTACATACCTGACTACTTTGTCTCTCGCCACGACTGTTTGACCAAAATATTGAAAATACTTACTGAACAAGTATGGAAACTGCAGCAAGTTAACATATATGTGATGATATAGCTGCACAAGTTCTATTAATGCGTTATCTCTTTGCGCCTTACGATCTGTGAGAGCCAAGAGATCTAAGCGCAGAAGCTGGGTTCATTCTCTAAATCAAGGGTCGATTCAGCAAGAAGACTACTCTAACCTCTTGAAGAAAAAATGGGAGATGGTGACCCACAACAATTTGTGTGGCACGGCCAGATGGAATAGCAGCATGTACATTAAACGGCGAAAATCTCCCATCGTGATCGTTTGTTGTTGTATAGTGGGCAAATCATATAGAAAGTAATGCAGGCATAAAGCCTGGAGCTTGCAAACTTTTGTTTTGCATAGGGCGTTACGTGATTATGTAAACGCGTCCAATAAATAACATAGGTGCAAAATCTTTCGCTTAAGCTACGTCTCCCTTGCATTTCATTGTGAATAAGCGCTAAGTAAAGACGAGGGAGAATAACATTTAATTTTGCTTATAGTAATGAAGAAATATGTTCTCAATATATTTCACCGTAGTTGAAAAAGAACAATAAAATGAGGTGAACATAAAAGAAGCAACAACATGAAAAAAGCCTATCGAATAATAAAAATATTTCAATGTAGGTTAGGTTGTTCTTCCAAAGAACTATCCAGAGCATTGCTTACTAAACATTGGGTTATATAAATAAAAGCAAGCTTTTGCTTGATAGCACAAGCAAGTTGAGAATCGAGCATCAGGTCGTGGTTTGTATAAATAAAAATTTCGCCTCTTTGGCGAGTATTGCATCACCCACCACACTATTGCTCGCCGATATTCACAAGCCAGCTGAGTAAACAGACACGCCTATTCTATCAGGGAGGCGATGTAAATCTTAGCTGCATTTAAATATTCATACATTTATTCATGCTAAACATGATCACAGTTTTTAAACATAATAGAGATAAATTGAAAGAACAGAAATGTAATCAACATTTGGCATATGAAATAGAAATCAATATTCGCCGACTTTCAACACATGACGTTCATCCCCTTTTTCAATTAATCCCTGATTTCCTTAATTGGATGGTATAGAACCTGTCACTTAGTGAACGATATACTGAAATTAAACTCTGTACTTGAGTTTCTGCATCATTATATTGATACCCTCTGCAACTAGGCGATTAAAAGTTATGTAAAGCATCACAATAAGCAATTTGAAGATTTTTAAAGTGAATTAAATCAATACGGGAGAGAGACATGCGTTTCGTTGAAAGCTAACTTTAAGGTCAGTTTAGTAGGAAACTAATTCTTTAGTTATTACCCGGTTTTGATTTGTACGAGGAGAAATGCTCTACGTACGTGTGCACATTTGTACAGTTCTTTAAAATTAAATTGAGCTTTATTTATGGACACTTATAATTACTTTGGTCTTAGCGTCCCATTCTATGTTGGTCGTAAAAGACAGCAAATTTTGCTCAGAGGCTTCCTTAAGGCTTGAGGTTCTTTTACGTGCCGTAAATCTACAACATGGGATCACCGGCTTTACTTGCCTTCCAAAGGAAGCCATGCTAAGGATTTTTACGCCCGAAAAAAATTCATCGCCCTCCGCTGGGTTTGAACCTGCGACCTCGGGAACTAGGATCCAGCATGGTAGGTACCCCTAGATCACGGAGGACGGCGTACATCTCTTTATGTTACCAGTGTTCCGGTAATGAGAGGAGTCACTATGGCCTGACTCGCATTCTGTTTAGCGTTATCGCAACCATAGAAGCAAATACCTCCAAGAAGAAAGTTTACATTTCAGTCACAATAGTTACATAAATAGTGCGTTTATGAGACACTTTGTTCATCTGTTAAAGACAAATAAAGTTATTCTAATGAAAGCACAGTTACCAGAATGCAAGCATAGAACAAATTTGGCAGTAGTTGCAGTAAAGCAACAGTTGGAGGGGGAGTTAATAATTCCAATCACTGAACTGCAAATATTGAAAAAATAACAAGAATAAAGCCAAAAGTGACTTGAAACAAACTGGCAATAAGCCAGTTAATTTAAGGGAATCGTAACAGGAGATCCTAGATATCCTGCATGCGGGGACAAACCCATCCATAACAACATTGGTAGACAAGAACCAGATAAAAGCTTAAGGCATTATTTTCCCTATTTTAACATTAATCTAATTGTATTCCGCTATAAAATTAATTTATCACTTTTAACCTTTCCAAGAGGGCTTCAGTCGACTTTGAACTAATGGCTTCACCCTTGACAGCAACTAATTTCCAGGAGCCCATTCAAAGTGTTGAAGGTGGGAGTTAAGTAATGAGCATATTCAGCTGTTGGGAGAGCACCTGGTAAATCTACAGGAAAGCGGAAATTAGCTGATTCCAATGACAAAACTGCAGAATAAGTAATAACAAACTACAGAGGTTCTACTCAGTTAACAGTACTAGGGCAGAACGAAACAAAACTAAAGAAGAAAAAAATGAACTCAAAATTGAAGTGTTAATGCTTGCAAAAGAAGCGTTACTAGTGGAGAAGAGAGAGAACAAGGAAGTGGAGCTTTGCTTCTTGTTTTTATGAATCTTTAGCTACAATTAACCGAGTTAATTTTTGGTAATAAGTTATTTAGAGTTTTTGAACACTCACATTTTTATTACTTATTTGCTGTTTTTGCAAACTCATATTTTAAGGTAATTAATTCTTAGGGATTTTGCTAGCTCACATGTTATCACTTGTATATACACCCTGTTTTCTGCCTCCATCCGTTCGCTCTTTTCTATATCCACGTAAATATATTTATTTCTCAAGAGTAGTGATGAGATTTGTTCACACCTTTGTGAAAATTGAGTGATAAATACAATGATGTGCAGAGTTACATCAAATGAATTATTCTTGCAATGTCATCCCTTCTCTGCTGTCCTGTCTTCCTATTGCGGATTGTTTCTGGTTCTGTAACAGTTTCTACTGGTACATCATCTTCATCATCCTGTAGTTCAGGTATGTCCTCTTTTAGATGTTTGGCCACGTTATGCAGAATCATACAGCATACTGTTATTGAAGGTGTTTTTTGGGTGGGTAACTTTATCTTGTTTAGTAAAATGGGAACCACTGTTTAAGTTGACCAAACATTGTTCAAAGATTGCCCTCTTCTTTGTAGTGCACCTATTGTATGCTATGTGTTCTGGAGTAGTAAGATTTTGATAAGGAGCTATCAACCATGGTGCAATACCATAGCCTGAAGCCTCTAGCAGCAATACCGGCCATTGCTGTGTAGCTTCTGAAGTTCCCATATTTGAGAATCGTGCACAGATCCGGATCATCTGGCAACAATACTCTTAAATCTTTCACTAGATGCTGGGAACTCCTTTCCTGTTGATGCACTCATCACCTATACATTTGGCTCCTTTATTACAATGAGTACAGACCACTACCCCAGTTCCATTAGGGAATTAATAACGTTGTGATCACTGCGCCTTGGCTTCTTGAAGAGCAACAGCAATTGTAGGAAACTACCCAATTCTTATTCTAACGTTGATTGCATTAACAACTTTCCAGAAGGTATTTGAAACCGCAACCTGTGTAACACCAGCTTGAAAACCAGAATCTCCTACATACCTTAAAAATGTCTGCATTTTTTCAGCATTGTCAAGCGTTCCACCTCATGCTTCATTCTCTTTCAAAACGGTATAACTGTTTGCATCTGCCCACACCCGAGCTCTGGAATTTAGCGATAGGAAAATGCAGTTTTACAACTACTACAGTCAGAGGACGTGTCTTTCTCTCATTCACAAACCCTGACAAAATACACATTTGGGCAAATGTCTACCCTATAGTCGCACATTTTTATGCACTTATCAGAGATGTACAAATTCACAAAGACAGCCGAAGACTTGCCAAGTGGGAGATATAATGAAGCTATATAATGCAGACAGCTTGGGCTGATGTATAGCCATATTCTAAGGAAGATTGCTAGCACAAATAAATAAATAAATAAATATAATGCAGAGAGTAATAAAATGGCATAATAAAGTAATGGAATTAAATAGCTTTTCACTGACAACATAAGCTTGACGCTTCACCCCTGCCAATCAGCCTCTTATTTTTAAACACATCTAAAGATAAAATAAATCTTTTCCTTCCTCAAGTGAAGAACTTCTGCTGTAATGTATGGGAACTAAAGAAGCGCTGTGTGTGTGTGTGTTTATAATACAAATTTGTTAATTACTACAAAACCTTACTTGATTAGCGTATTAACCATCATTCGATTTCTCTTTGTATGAAATCTTGTTGAGTAGTGCAATTAATAGAACAGAATGCATGGCTTAATATAATGAACCTAACTTTTTAATTTAAAACAGTAATTTTACATAAAATTCAATTTAATGGACAATCTGCCGTAATACACCCACAGAGATTCAACATTTCTATTTATGTAGTTTTTTACCATGGGATGGGAAGTTTCTATACAGCAGGTTAATAATCAAACTCAATTTCTCGTTTATTTCAGCTGTTTTTCTGGCCTCTGTGGTGTGGGGTAGCGTGTCTACCTCACATTCAAGAGATCCAGATTTTGAATCTCTGTTAGAGTGAATTAAGCAGATAAGGCTTTTTCCGGGGTTTTCCTTATCCATGAAGACAGATGTAGGGTAATTTAAGCTTTATGGACTCTAGGCTCATTTCAGCACAATTAAAATTAGTTCAATCAGCGTATTACGAAGGATTTCAGCATTGAATGTTTTTGCCCTGTAATCCTGTTATTAAAAAAAAGTGTTCATTGTAATACATAGAAGTCAGACTTCTTCTGTATAAATTATCCTAAGAGAAAATGCAAAAGTGTCTTACTCCTACATTCTTCAGCATTTCAAGGTGCCAAGACCTTTTTCTTGCTCAGTTCATACATTTCTTCACTGTTACTGAAAAAAGTTTAATTTCATTAAATAGAGCTGGTTTACGTTATGCTTCACGTAGACATTTAAAAATATACTTTGATCATTATTAATGGCTTTACATATTGTGTCTATTTATCGATTGAACCATTCGTACCAACGCGTAACAGCTCCACACAATCATCAGTAGGTGGCTTTACAGATCTCTTCAGTCTCCATAGCTAAACAGAGGGCACAAAACTTTCACAAAGCAGTTTCAGGTTTTTCCAAAATCAAAGTTCAATAAAATTTCCCCAAATGTATTTAGAAAGGCAAATAAAATATTTGGATCCTAATAACATTTGCTTTCTTCTTAATTACAACCTCCACAATAGTTTTTGTATTTATGTACACTATGAGCTTTCTAGTTATGAAAACAAATGTCAGTAAATTTTCTCATTCTTTGTTCACTTTTCTATTACTATTTTCCTTATTAAAGCATTTAATTTCTCATTTGTTTAATGCAATATGGACTGGGGAAAATATCCCAAAAAGCTGGGCAAAATATACAGGAATGCCATTATTTAAAAGGAGATATAAAAAAATTCAAACGTTACAGAGGCAAACATTTACTAAATAGTCATTATAAAAACAATGCCAATATTATAAAAGAATAAATATTATGACATTATCGCAGAAGATAGAATGGCTTCCATAGAAGTATATCATGTTAAGATGGATATTTTTCAATAACATTATTAATGAAAAATAACTTGGTGTTTAACTTAGAAACCCATCCTGCTTTCATTGGATTTGAAAAATATTTGATAAAGTGAAGAAAAATAAATGATTAGGCATTCTTTAACAGGACGACTACCACAACAATTTATGAATAACTGGATACAAATTAATACAGGACTAAGGCAAGGTTGCATTCTTTCCTCCCTTCTCTTCATAATATCCTTGAATAAGTTATTCAAGTATGGAGGCAAAAAGAGCATGGCCACTCCCAAATCAATAGAAATTTAAGAATATGTTTATTCACATTTGCAGATGATTTAGTATAAATAGCAGCTACTGAAAATTCCTTACAATATTCTGTTCATATCATGGTTAGAAAAATATATATAACATGGAAATAAATACAGGAAAAACAAACTATGGCCTTTTATAGGAAACCCCTCTCCTCTGTAAAATATGTTTGGAAATTAAGATTTTAGAGAGACAGGAAGTGTTCACATATTTATGTTATAATCTGCATTTGAAGATGATATTGGTATACAAAATAAAATTGTGAAGTATTAAAAACTATGGGAATAATCAACAAAGTAATGAAGCTTTCCTTAGTTCCGAAAATTACAAGGTTATGTTTACATAAAACACTAGCAAGGCCAGTGCTGTGTTACGGTAGTGAAGCCTGGTTATTAGGAAAGATAGATGAAATCAGAGTAACAGGAAACGAAATGCATTTTATGAGAACTACTGCAGGATATACGAGATAGGACCATATATGAAATGAAATTACAATGGCAGAACTCAGTCTTGAACCTGTTCTCTTTATGTACAACACCTATCAGAACAACTGGATGAGACATTTAAGACGAATGAAATCCCATAGAATCCTTAAAGCTATGCTTCATTACCAACCCCATGGAAAGAGATCTCTGGGACATCCTAAGAAGAGATGGAAAGAAAGCTCTTGTTTTACGAGATTGTAACATGCCATATGGCCTAACACTTGTTTGGGCGATGATGATGGTTAAACATTGAACAGTTTAAAGCAGCTCTTACAGATGTGTGTTGCATATTGCAGTGATAGCTTACTTACTCTTAAGACTTTCTCGGGCTTACAGCCAGGTGTAGAGTTGAATAGAAACCGACCTTTTGGGAACGTACATCATTCCCATCTTCAGGATAATGGAATGATGGCGAAGCATGGGGCCTCCACACACGTTCATCCTGGTGGTGATCAAGCAATATGCAGAGCCATGCAATTCATTATCTCCCTCGTGCAGGTAACTAAAATGCAGGGAGTGTTGTTAAGGATAGTGGGGTCCCTCATAAGCACCTCAGTTATTCCCGCAATATATTTGCTGATATGCGAGGGCACCAAGTGCGAAACCCCAGGTTGCAGCCATGAGCTAGTACTAAGGGAAGCCTGGGGAAATATAGGCAAAAAGTGAGATGTTTTTATGACTTTCTAGTGGAAAATGATTAGCTTCTTAATTCTATTCTACAAAAGGCTTGTTAACTTTCACGTGAAGTTAGCATGCATTTGTGTAGCAATATGATGGGGCGATGATGTATGTAACCCCTCTCTGGAGTGTCTTTTCAATGGGAAACGGGGATATTATTGTTCATCTTGGACCGTCGCTGGTTTGTCATGGTGTGCAGCCAACCCGGGGTGGTGACATAGCTGCAAGCCATGTCAGTACTTGTATATTAGTGTTCTTGGTCCGTGTGTCATTGAGTCATCATGGCGTCCACACTAATTTGCAGCCAACTCGGGAGTTGATGATGCAACTGCAAGCCATGTCAGTACTTGCATATATTATTGTTGTTCTTGGTCCGTGTGTCGCTGGGCCATGATGTCCACTCTTTTCCAGTCAACCCAGGTGTAATGACACAACTGCAAGCCATGTCAATACTTGAGTGTATTATTGTTCTTTTTGGTCCATGTGTCATGGTGTCTGCACTCATTTGCAGCCAAGCTGGGGTTGGTGACGCAGCTGCAACCAATGTGACACTCGGGGGCCCTCTTCCCCCTGGGCCACATTGGCTGGATAGCGCAAGAATGTCAAGGGCAGTTGTGGGATAGATGGTTTCTGGTAGTGTCAGACTGAGATTTAGGGATTGGATATGACTGCAGAGGTAAATAAAGACTAATTAATTAAAAGCAAATATTATTTAAAAAAAACAGTAAGGGGCCTCAAAGAGAGAAAAGCGCTTAAGGATATACAATGGAATATTGGTAATTCTAACACCTTAAAGCCTAAGACCTCCCACGAAGGTGGAGGAAGAGTAGCTTTAGCAAATGGCTACATAAAAAGAATGTAGAGACTTTAGAGGAGTCATAAAGGACCTAAGTGACAAATTTTGATATTTTTACATACTATAACAATATGATTCAGGTTGATTAATTTGGTATGATTTATAGGTGAATATTATTTTAAATTAATATATATTACTGTAATGCTATTTTTTTTTCATAATTCCTGTAAGGTTTTATAAAGCAGAGCATAATTCAGGAACTATTTGGTCTAGAAGGCTGTGGTTTAGCTTAAATTTTGGAAGAAATTCATATTCATATTATGGCTATTCTGTCAATTCAAAATGGTGCCACAACTTTGAGTGGCTAGAATGTGTGTATATATAAAAAGACGATAATTTTTTAGACTTATATGTAATTTTTATATTGTGCTCATCCTTTTACGTTGTTTTCCCAATAATAAAGGCTAAAGGTGTGTTTAAAAAAAAAAGCAATTAACATTATAGAACATCTTATGGTAGAGGAAGTGAAAATTTAGTGTTGAATAATCCTGGTGAGAATGTTGAAACTCACCCAGTGTTTCTAAAAGGAAACTACATAACACAGAAGAAAAGTATTTTCACAACAATGAAGATAAAACAGATATATTCAATTCAGTTTTGAGTCATACTGTCAATTGTAACATTTATGGGAGGAAGATAAAACTCTGTGAAAATGTTTAAAAAGGAAATTGCCTGGTGACTAACCTTACAATAAAGTTCACTAATTGTGAGAGCATGAACAGCTTCTATACATCAGAAGAAACAGAAAAATGTCCAGCATTTTGAAAATAATTTGAGGTTATGTTATGGACTCAGATGAAGTGGAAAGGGGTTTTCAGCTGGCAAGGTATTTGGTGGTATGGTAAATCTTCCCAACCCATAACATTATATGTCAGTAGCAGAAAACATTGTGAGAAAGGTAGCTGAAGACTCAATTAAGGTTGTTATGTGAATCTATACTAAAAATGATGATAATTCTGACTTAGCTATATCTTAATGATGGGTCTTGGCAATAAAGAGGTTTTCAGTCAATTTCATGTATATGTCATTGGTATTGACAATGGCAAAGTTCTGGAATATGGAGCCTATGGTCAAATATTGTCAGGTCGGGTTAAAACTAGCAAAGATAATGAAAGCTAATGAAGCACAAGGAATTTTGCAACAAAGTACTATGAAGAGACAAGTGGACGATGGAAGTTGCTTCCTCCTAAAGACATTTCAGCATTCTAAAGATTGAGGTGCTCACAGTGTACAATTGCTTCATGATTGTGACTCCAAAACATATAAGACATGTCAAAGAGCATGCCTTATGGTGATTTGATGATTAAAAAATTAGAATCTATCAATCATATGCAACAGAGAATGGGCAGATTTTTACAGAACGTTTGACAACAGCTGGGCAATACCATTTTGTTGGATAGTTTGAGCATAAAGCACTGACAGACAAAACCACTGATGGGTTCACAAGCTATTATAGCATAGCGTTCAAGAACTATACAGCTAATTTGCATAACATGAGCAAATCAATTTGGGCCATTTTTTTCCATATAGTATCTGCAGATTACAAACTGAATGACAATTTTTGTTCTCAGGACTGGTATAAATATCTGAAGACAGAAAGAACTGGTGTGTAGGTATGTTTACACATAATATGCAATATCTAAATTTGTTATGCTTGCAATTAATCCTGTATTTCAGGATCTATCCCACCCAGAGTTACTAAACAAATATATGAATGGATATTTCAACATTGTGTGGACAAGAATCACAAAAAGATGTATTTGTGGGAATGCTAACACTGCAAGACTACAAGTGTTGGAAGATCTTGTTGTGTCAGCAGGCTTCAATACTGTGAACAATATAAAGGTGTTGGACATATGAGAAACATGAAGGCGGAAGTTTCTGCAACAAACAGGAGCAAACAAGGCAGAATCAAAAGGAGAGAAGCAATGGGTGAAAAAGATGGAGATGATTATAACCACTAACCAGGAGGATTTTAGAATCAATCTATTATATAGGAAAATTTATGGAAATTTTATTTTAACATAAATTTTTCTCAAAACTACATTTTTCAATATAAAAGGACAGTTTTCTCAGAAACCACTGGTAATACCTCCATTGCACAGAGATGTTATGGTTCCTCAGAGAATCAATTTCCTCAAATGGATTATTAAAAAAAGTAAGATTTTTAATGCAAAAATTACAGCTGCAGTAATGAATTGTAAGACATTTTCTATTACAGGAATGAATTCTTCTTCTACACAAGCCATGTGTTGGACAAAGTTGGAATGGTAGAATCAGACGACTGAAAAATTCAGTACCATCACCGGAATTTGAACCATGGATCTCCTGGTTTATGTCCGGTTGTTTTAACCACTGAGCTACCGGCATGTTTCAGTCATTTCATTCTACCTTTCCAACCTTGTCCAACATACGGCTTGTGTGGAAGAACAATTATTTGACCTAATAGTGATTAAAACTTTGAAGCCTGAGACTTTGCTTACAACCCTGTTGGTCACCATTGTGGTACGTCATCTCAATACAATTTGAGATGTCCTTGTCATTTACGGAGAAAAATGCAAATCAGTTGGGGAATTTAATGTCATACCGGCATGTTGCCATGACAGCTCAATGGATAAAGCAATCAGAAACCAGGAGATATGTGGTTCAAATCTGAGTGATGGCATTAAATTTTTCAGTTCTACCTTTCAATTTCCTATTACAGATTTTCATATGAATGAGGATCAGTATATTTAGGAAGGACCACAGAGGACTAAAAATTTTGGATTTCTACACCCAATAGATCCTGAGAAAACAGGGCATTTATATTGCCATTTTAACACTGGTAATATAGGGCTTTATGACTCCCTCTTTACAGCAGTGACTTTTATAGGCATCTATGAAGAAAATATCATGAGTCTTTGGGCATCCAGATGTTTGCAGCCTTATTCATAACTTCTAACATGGCAAAATGTTTGGTTTTTCATCTCCAAGAAAATGTAATTCATTAAGTAAGAAGCAGAGAGGGGAGGACACAAGGAAGAAATAAATAAAGAAAAAAGCACTTGACAGAATTTTTATTTTTATATGTAGTGTGGAGTCCCAGTAAGAAAAGAAAGTCAAAAGCCTTCTATCAGATGTTTTGGAACAATGTTATAACAGAAATGTTTTAAGCATCTTAAGAAGTTAGGGATTTCCCCAACCAAAAAATCACTACAAACTTGATCAAATAGGTGTCACTGAAGGACAAATGAACGCTTGCTGAGATAGTAAGGTGTGTATATCACTTTTCTGGGAAGTAGCCTATAATGTTGCAGTCTTCATTCAACATGCAAAGAAGTTGGAATGCAAGACATCATACGACATTCGAGTTTTCAAGTGCAATTCAAACTTGCAACTTACTGCATACACACGACTAGTGTGAAAAAATCATCAGATGCAATATGAGTATTTTATGTCTACCTGCTTAATCCCGGAGAGTAGAATTGTAACTCATTGTAACAAACACTTAAGGCACCTAAAGCATGTTCAGACTGACAAATTGGTGCTAGTTGAGCATGTTCGGAATGAAAGTAATTGTGTTGACTTTATTGAGTAGTAATAAATTACAACTTTCACAGTTTAGGGATTGTCACAGAAGTTCGCAAATTAAAAATACTAACAATATAAAGTTTCTCATGTTATGTGGCAACTTCTCACATTGATCTGTGAGACAAAGCATAGATATGTTCATGCAAAAGGCTCCAATTACCAGAAATGGAGGAAAATACCTAAATGGTATACATAAAATAGGCAAACCGCAACACATCAGCCAGAAAGGCCTTCGGTACATGCTAACAAATTCCAAAAGTTCAAATAAATTAAATAACAGCAAGCATCAACAAAAGTGGTGCTGTCATTACCAGAGGAAAAAGGAGTAAAATTATGCTAAATTTCATAAATAAATTGTTATAATTACATTTATAATCTTACATCAGCGTGCACTCTTTGATATCACGGTCAATGTAAACATTAATCCATTTAATGAAATAAGTCATACACTGTCAAGTGATTTTTCTTGATTGCATCATGTTACAGTGATTATTTACATTTTATAGGTAGTAAAAATGATATTGTAATGTAATGCAGAATTTAAAATTATAAATTCTGGTGTAATTACAACACCTGCATGCTTATTTATTTTTATTTGGTTTCCGTTTCCTGCAACAAAAGTAATTCTACATCAATAAAAATGCAAGCTATGACACTTATTCAACTGAAGCCTATAAATACAGCAAAATCATTAAACATGGCCGAAAATTCCATTTTCGCAAGATTAAATTTTAGATGTGTATCTTGCCTTTAGGCAGAAATGAGGAACCTCACAGTAGTTACAAATTATGAACAAACCACTAACAGAGAATTGCTGTCAATAAAACAATTTTATACTTCTTCGACATGCAAATATTACACCATATTAAATGAAAAGTAAAGCAATACATTTGAATTTAGTTCATGATGAGAGTTTATTTAAGTTGGAAATTGTTTTGTTTAAGGGCATTCAACTGCTAGGTCATTAACGTAAGTTGGAAATGCCATAGGAAAACTATTTATTGTAAATTTCCTATTTCCTTTGAACTTGGTCACTTAACTTAAAAAAAAACCAAAAAAATAACTGAATGCCACTGTCACACTTTTTTTCACATTCTATCAAATATAGACTACAGAAGCCGTGGAAGTTCTTAGTGATGAATTTCATTAAGAATGCCCAAGAACTGCTTTTACTGATGAAATTATTGCCTGTTTCAGCAATGCTTGAAGAACAATTACGGATACCTTATGAATTTATCTGAGTGACAGTGGGCATTAATATGAGTCAAATTTATAAAATTTTACATCAACAGATGACTGAAAAATTCAATGCCATAGCCGGGATTTGAACCATGGATCTCCCGGTCTCTGTCCAGTTGCTCTAACCACTGAGCTACCGGACGGAGACTGGGAGATCCGTGGTTCAAATCCCAGCTATGGCATTGAATTTTTCAGTCATGTGATTCTACCTTTCCAACCTTGTCCAACACACGGCTTGTGTGAAATAACAATTAATTTACATCAACAGTTAAGAGGTGAGAAAACTTTGTCGTCAATGGATTCCATATAAACTGACTCTGGATCAAGGACAACAAACAGACTGATTGGTGCAGAAAAACTCCAGAAAAATTCCAAAGCGGCATTTCAAATTTGGCTTGGAAAATAGTTACTGCTGATGAATCTTGGATTTATCATTATGACCCTGAAAATAAAAGTCAATCAGCCTGACAGATCTTTTGAACAGATCTAAGCCTACCTAGGTCCAACGAATTTACAGTGCTGGTAAGAAGATTGTGGCTAGTTTTTTTTTCTTTCTAAAATGGGCCATATAGCTACTATAACATTATAAGATAGACGTGCCGTTATTGCTTATTGGTACACAAATGTTTGAAGAATTGTGGAAAATGCTCAAAAGAAAAAATAATTTTACATTATAGCAATGCATTATATGTGCTAAAGGTCAGCACCATGGATCCTCCATCATATAGCCCTCACCTAGCACTTAATGATCTCTTTCTGTTTCCAAAAATTAAAGATAAAATGTGTGGAATCACTTTTTCATCATCAGATGAAGAAGTGGAACATTATAAAAATCTGGTTAGTGAAGTGACTCAGGAAGAGTGGCATCAATAGTTTAAGGACTGGTTTCATCGAATGCCAAATGGTATCCATATTAAAGAGGAATATTTTGAAGAAAACAAAGTCATTTAAATATTTTAAAACTAATCCTTGTTTGAATTTTTAAAAACTTTCAGTGTTGCCCTTGTATGACCTTCATATTCATGAATCAAATTGACTTTCAACAGATGAAAAAAGAACGAAATGCTTCTCACAACCATTAATATCCTCTAGATTGTCATCGTTGATGAGTTAAAATGTTCTGAAATTTTACAACCGAGAGGAACTTTACTCATAAACATTATACTACTGTGAATTTTTGTCCCCATGAATCAAATTGTGTCTTTTCAAACCTGACAAAGTAAAAGCCTTGTTACAAATGTTACACTTGTGTGGCATTATGAATAAGTTTGTGTCTTTTCAAATGTTGCAAATGAAGAAAAGCCTTATTACAAATGTTACACTTGTTTCGCTTTATACCCTCGTGAATCACTTTGTGTGTATTTAAATGTTGCAATCGAGTAAATTCCTTGTCACAAATGTTACACTTATGGAGCTTTATGTCCTCATGAATCAATCTATGTCTTTTCAACTGTTGTAAATGAGCAAATGCCTTGTTACAAATGTTACACTTGTGTGGCTTTACGGCCTCATGAATCAATTTATGTCTTTTCAAATTATGCAAATGAGCAAAAGCCTTGTCACAAATGTTACAACTGTGTGGCTTTATGCCCTCATGCATCACTGTGTGTCTGTTCAAATGTTGCAAATGAGTAAAAGCCTTGTTACATATGTTACACTTGTGTGGCTTTATGCCCTCATGAATCAATTTGTGTGTTTTCAAATGTTGCGACTGAGTAAAAACCTTGTCACAAATGTCACACTTATTTGGCTTTTTGCCCTCATGAATTAATTTGTGTGTTTTCAGATTTTGCAATTGAGTAAAAGCCTTATTACAAACGTCACACTTGTTTGGCTTTTTGTCCTCATGAATCAGTTTGTGTGTTTTTAAATTTTGCAATTGAGTAAAAGCCTTGTTACAAATGATACACTTATATGGCCTTATACCCTCATGAATCAATCTGTGAGTTTTCAAATAACGCAAATATGTAAAAGCTTTGTTACAAATGTTACACTTGTGAGGTTTTTTGCCCTCGTGAATCAGTTTGTGTCTTTTCAGGGATGTCAAATTGTTGAAGCCCTTATCACAAACACCACATCTATTTGCTTCTTTACTCACATGAACCAATCTGTGTGTTTTTAAATAGGACAAATGCTTAAAACTCTTCTCACAGTTTTCACATTTGTATGCCTTTCTGTACTCTTGACTGAGGACTGACTTACAGTTCTTGTTATTGAGGTCTTGTTTATTTGTATTGCTTTGCTGAAGGAAATTATTTTGTTTCAAACAGGAACCCATGCTGACAATTTTCTCATCCTCAAGTGTTTCTGAGTAAACACTTGTTTCTATTGGAGATATATCTGTAACTTCACTTTCTTCACTTTGGAATTTTCTGGCACTTTCACATTCAGGACTATCCTTTCCCATTCTGAAATTTATGTAATTTCCTAAGTCTTCATTGGGGAATACATCTGATGTAGAGCTAGAAACACCCTCTTTGTATAAACTGAAATTAAAGAATAATGTCATCAATAATTGCTAGAACTAAAAGGAAGATAAATCTCAGATGGGGGCTTTAAAGTTAGAAGTTGTCAAGGAGTTTGATTATTTGGAGGTGAGGATGAGCAGTAATGGAGAATGGGTGACACATAGCAGGAAGGTTATGGCTAAGGGAAAGGTAGCAATGGCAGGAGTAAGGATGTACAAATATAAATTACAAATGCAGACTAAATGGATAGAGAGAATGTATGAGGAATTAGTAGAAGCAAGATGCTATATGCAGTTGAAATTTAGGGTGGGGGAGGGATCTGAATTAAGCAGAAAAACAGGCCAGAGCTACAGAATGTTCTGTAAAGAGCTATTTGGGTTACCAAAATCAGCACCAGGGGAAGTAGCATTAGTGGAATTAGGAAGAACAAGAAGAAAAGGAGTGATGTTGGAAAATGATATTGAAATTTTGGTTTAGATGCTTCAAGAAAAGATGAAGGGGAAATTTTAAGGATGTGTATGAACCAACAAAGGAATACGAAAAATAAAAATAGCTGGTGAACAGAGGTAGAAAAAATTATGGAGAGGATAGGAATGGGAGATATTTGGAGAACAGGAGAATGGCTTCTGGATAACAGTAAGAAACAGAGTGGAAGACATATAAAGACAAGAGATCTGGAGAAGCTTAGAGAATTAAAGCATTAATAGGGTATTATAGGTTAGTAAAACGGAAATGGGGAAGAGACGGGTATTTGGATTTGTTGTAGTAGAGTGGAAAAAGAAGCATTTGCATGGATCAGAACCAGATCAATGTACCTGAGAAGGCCAAGATGCAGAAAAAGTGAGATTTGTGAACTATGCAGAGGCAGGAAAAGCATAGAGCATTATATGATAGAATGCAAAGAATTACAGGAATGGAGACAAAAAGTATGGGAGAAAATAGGTGGAAAAATAGCAGCAATTAAAATGTTGACAGGAAAAGAAGAAAAGAAAAATAAGAATATGCAGCAGTTTTTAAAGTAAGTAAAGGAAAGATGGGTTAGAAAAGTAAGGGAGATAAGACTAAAGCTGGTGGTCCTGTGTCATAGACTTATGGCATGTAAAAGAACCTCAAGCCTGATAAAGAGGCCTCTAAGCAAAATTACTGGCCTTTCACGCCCAATATAGAATGGGACGTTAAGGACCACAGCAGTTAAAGAGAGTCCATAAATAAAACTAAATTCATTTAAAGGGAGATAAAAAAGGTAGAAGGGCATATGGAGGAGGGAGAGGATAGATCATAGATGATTAAGGGTGGCAAAGAGCTGCTCAGTTGTGCCATAAGACCAGGGTGCCAGGGAAATAAAATTCATTCATATTAGAACTAAGGGATGAAAAATAACTTGAGTAGATATAAATATAAATGCTTATTTTCCATATGTACATGATAAAAGATAAAAAACCTCATGAAACACAGTTATAAGGCTCTACTTGTATTATTATGTGTTCACTAACAAGTGAATTTGTTTCACCAATTTGAAACATTATAGTAAATGGAAGTGAATATTGTATCAAAAAGAATTCAAAACATTATCTTGAATAAGCATTAAGTGTAAAGGTAATCACTCATGTTTGTGTCAATGTAAGCAATGCAGGGTGATTATGTAATTTGTCTAATTTTTAAATTATATGTAAAATGTGCAATTTCTCTCTCTCTGATATATACAAGGATGGGAAGTAATTGAGTATAACAACACATTGACCTGCAATTCTTCAGTTTCATTCCTTTTACTTGTACGTGTTATATTTTACAAAATTTAATTTACTCGTTATTTACTTGATGATGATTTGAGTTTAAGGGAGCTCAATTTCAAGGTCATTAGCACCCAATTATTTACTTCATTAAACAAAACTGCAGTAACAAGAAATGGTGCCAACACAATTGCTTATACACATTATACAATCATCATGATTAAAGAAACAATTCAACAGAGATTAAAAGAATAAAGGAAACAACATCTATCAAATATACAATTTGTCCATTCTGGTTATGGTTGTAAATAAATAAAATAGTTTGTGTAAAGTGAAATCTTAAAAGACCAGACTCATAATATAAAACTGAATATAGGTGCAATAAGTATTACATAGATATTTTTTAAAACTATTTTGGGGATCACAGTGAAGTTTTTATAGATGCACAAAATCTCTAGGGGTAGCAATGACAAATACAATATATCACCAAAACAACAAACAGAGGTATTTATATTGAGGCAGGCTAGAAAGATAATGAACAATTGAAACAAGTATACTATGCTTTTATCTATACTCACATCAAATACTGAATGAAACAATAGAGGTATATTAACTCAAAGGAAGTAGGTTAGGTTGCAAAAATGGCATAAAGATAACAATGAAAGCAAACAAGAAACATATTTATAGGCACATATTTAAAAACCTAAGTTTATTTATGTTCCATGTAAATATACAACACTTAATAACAGCTCATTTGAGTGCTTGGTAAACAAATGTGTAACAAGTTACCAGAAGAAATAAAAGCCTAAAAGCTATATTAATGTGGAAATTTAAGCAATAAAAAATTGTTATGTGCACTAGTTATCAGATTAAACTTAAATGATCATGATATTCGATCACAAGTTTGGAGTTTGATACTGTTGTGAATGGAACCTAATGAACAATTGCAGATGAAGATTTAATGGAATGTGATTATAAAACATGGTAGTTTCCTTATAACTATGATATTGCTAACTAATTGAAATGAAATATTTGTCAGGTAAATATAACTCATCTCAGTTATATTTTCTGTACACTTCTGCCATCAATGTGCTCACACTTACATGTACTTTGGAAAATGTGTGGCACTCATCACAGCCTCAAGACGTCTAACCAAAATCACTGAATCCATACAAGAGACAACACCTCCAGACACCGCCCACGAGCCTTCTGACCAACTGGGCGCTCTGGGGACCTCAGTCACAACACTGCAAACCCAGATTACTCAACAACATCAAACCAACTGGAACACAATGGCCAAACACCACAACAAACTCAAAAACTTCATTTACACTGACCTCCAAAACCAGCTTCTACAACTGCAGCAGAAACACCAGCAGCTCGATGAAGGATACGCACTAATTCGCAACTTCAAGCAACACGTTTTGATTGCCAACAATCCACCACAGCACAACTGTCGCTAAAATTCAAGCACCATGTGCACAGAATTCTCACTACTCAGGCATTACCACAATCATCTTTACATCAGATTAACACTTCCCAAATAAATAAACATCATTACTACCAAACACTTCCTTAATTCCCTGGTGGACAGTCAGTACCTTGACGGACATGGCTGTAATCCAGTCATCTGCTTACCTATCACCTACTGCAGTTATCTTCCGCACTATCGGGGGTGCTCAGCGGAACCCCACTACCTTTCCTCATTTTCCTTTCAATTCCTCTCCGTAAATTCTCCTACCAAAAAAAAAGGCACAATTTAAAGTGGCAAGTAAGAACACCAGCATATGATGTCAGTATAAAGAACAAGTGAGAACTGACTAACAAAGGCAATGCCAATGCAGAATATTCATTAAAGATGAAGTATGATTATGACTGGCACAGAACCTTTAAAAGGGGCAGATTAACTGTGACTTACAATGGACATGCCAACATGTGTCTGATTAATCATGGTTAAGTGTGTGTCATATTATTAACATTTTGCAACACAACAGAGTCTGTATCAATTCATGCCAATCCTGAATATCGAGGGTATGAGGTTATTGAAAGTTACAATCTTTGAATTATAAGAGAATAAAATGTCTTAACATTCAAATGATGATCTCTACCCACTCCTATACAAACAATTCCTACAAAATCTTATTGTTCTATGTAGTTCATGTTTAAACAGATAAATATTGATACAGAGCCTGCATTACAGGGAATTGGTCGCACTGCAAAGTCCTGTTCCTCCTTCAATTTCCTTCCTATCCTTGTGCCGGCTGATCAGTTTACATAATGTCTTTGTAGAGAGGTTGATATATTGCGAGACAACAAATTTCAGTGTTATTGTGTTAGCACCATTATAATGGCAGAAAGTTTGTATACTTTAGCACAGGGAATCTCCATGTATGATTGCTACGCGGGAACAGAACTTGAAGAGAAGTGAAACAGATTCCGTCCTGTCCGTAATCTTGTTAATAGATTCAGGGAAATTCGATCTATTCTTAATATGAAAACCAAAATAAATCAGTGTGCTCTTACACAGGATAGAGAAGTCTAAAGAAATCTCTGAGAAAGCTTGCAGACCAAATAAGACCTTCATAAAGCTTGACTTAAATTGCCACTAAACTTTTAAAATTAAAACTCTCTAAGATGTCTGTAGTTCAAAAATTGCAACCATGCAATAATGTGAGTAGCATTAGTGTAATGTTAAAACAGTTAAATCAATACTATAAATGTTTAAATATAAAACTAAAAAAATTTGAAAACTGAATAGAGCAGCATTTTTTATAGAATATGAAACATAAGGGTTTCTTAAAACCACCCATTATAAGTTAAAAAATGTGACTTAAGTTCACAATGTGTTAGACAACTGAATTGAATGTGTTCCACGGTTTGAATATCTTCAGAGCAGAACCACTATGAACGGGTTAGTGCTCAGAGTTTGAGTCTTTCAAAGTAGGCGTTGAATTTAGATTGTCCTGAAACCACTTGAGTTAAATAAAAGTTTCCCGTTATATATTTGCATCTCAGCATGCTATATACATTTGAAAAAACAAGTCTTTGGTTAAGAATCCCTTTTAGCTTCCTAAGCATACATCACTCCAGTGAGAGAGCATGTTATCATTTAGGGTTCTTTTAACAAAAGAAATTGGGCATTTAGTACATCTCTCTAACAAGTTGGAATTACAAGCTCGTTTGGCCCACTGATCCATTCTAGCATTCCCTTTTATGGCAGAATTCCTCACACCCAACCAAAATATATGTGATTGTTTTAGTTCAATATATTCTCTCTCATACTTACTGCTAACTTTTTAGAATTTTATTTATCTTTTATGGAGTTCAGCATTGCTTGAGAGTCATTGAGAATACAAGCATGGCATATTTTTGTTCATGCATCACTCGACTGCTTTCAATATTGGAAGCAGCTCAGCTTGAAACACGGAACAGTATTCCTTTAGCTTTGTTTTCTTAGTACGAATTTCATCTTCACCCTCATAGGCCACAAAGGTGCAGCCCTCCGTGGTGTAGTGCTTACCATGCTAGCCTCTAGTTCCCGAGGTTGCAGGTTCAAACCGGGCGGAGGGCAATGAATGTTTTTCGGGCGTAAAAATCCTTAGCATGGCTTCCTTCAGAAGGGCAGTAAAGCCGGTGGTCCCGTGTCATAGATTTATGGCACATAAAAGAACCTCAATCCTGATAAAGTGGTCTCTGAGAAAAATTACCGATCTTTCACGCACAATATAGAATGGGATGCTAAGGATCATAGTAGTTAAAGAGCATCTATAAATAAAAACAAACAAAAAAGTGTAGCCCACCAGCGTTTTGCTGTTGGAGATGTGAGGGCCATCTGTGTACACTGAATACCTGTGAACACTGCTACATGGAGTTCACATAATCTGCTGGATGTACCGTGGCAGTACAATGTGTGGGCAATTCAAATTCCACTCCTTCCAGATTTCTGTTTCTTTTGAGGTTAGCAGAAGCGGCAATGCAAATTCCTGTTAGGCCTAGAAGTTCTATACCAGAAATAATAAGGGCAGCATCAGTTGATATTGTTTGGTAAGCAGGCATGATGCATAATAAAAACCCTCTTTGAATTTGTGAGAATTTTTGCTGTGCCCATTTTTTGTACAGAACATGTTCAAAAGCAGTAACACAATAAAGCACTATTGTCTGAACAGCCCCGCAATACATAATCTTAAAAATTTCTGAATTTAGTCCAAAAGGTGGGTTGTGCTACCATAGTCAGGCTTCCAAACAGTTTTGATGCTTTAGTTTACAAATGTTGGAAGAATGACCTAAATGTAAGTTTGCTGCCTAAAATTATCTTAAATATATCATATTATCTTCAAGTTCAATTTCTTGGCCATCCTGTTACACCACCAGTGTTTCAAATTTCCTTTTTTTGGTGACTAGCATAGCAACAGTTTTAGATGGATTGAATTTCAATTTGTTGTTCTCTCCCCATCTTAAAAGTATGTCAAGTGCTTCATTTGCTGAGGTTGCTAAGGAGTTTGTTATGCATCATAACATAATAATAATAGTAATACATCATATGCATAAGTAAATAGTGTACATTCATCAGGTAGCTGCTGTTGAAGATATTCATGTTCCAGAGACGTGGGCTACAAGCAGAGCCTTGATCTACATTCCCAGTCTTCTCCCAAGGATTTCTATAGTTTCTGAGGTGCAGAACTGTTTCCAACTATTTAATTTAGCTTCCAATCCAGCTCTCTGATACTTGTATATGACACTTCATACATAAGCTTGAGTGTCACATGTGAATCTTTTCCATCTTCTCTGGACTACTAAAAAGTGATTTCTGAGTGCTATAAGTTGAGGTGTCCACATATAATTTTTTGTCTGATTTAAGAAGGAAGGAGTTGCACAGGGTTACATTATGTTGTGTGATGTCTTGTGTAAAATTATTTATTTCTTGTGAGATAGCTTGTAATTTTTCAACTGAGTTTTGAAGTGCTCATTTGGCAGCTGATTCAAAATGGAGCCACCTCATTTTGAGTTTTCTATTTGCATGTGTGATAAATGTCAACAGCAGTAACAGCAGCGTTTCTTGCATTTAATTTCAGTTTTAAGCAGCCCTTGAAATTTACATTCTTTATTTCCCAACCATTTTCTCCATTCCAGATTCCATTTTTGTCTTCATCTTCTTCATTCCAGCCAATAATGCCTTAAATATTTCCTGCACCTCACTTTTGACACCACTGTGAGTTTGTCCAGTTTTTCAACCATCACTTTTCTCAGTTCTCACTCACTGTTTCATTCTTTTTATACAGTGCACCTTCACAGAGAGTTCACTTCACTAAGGTGAACTAGTTCAATTCCTCTCATCACTTCATTCGTTCCTTCATGATGCAGCCTCTCCACACCTGATGGTTCACTTTACTCTGGAGTCAAACACAAGACCTCCACGACCAGTCGTTCCGCAGTAGAACTCGCTGCACATCACAACAGTTGTCACCAATTTGCTTGCAGAACCGCAATGTCATATTGTCGCAGTCTTCGCACTCAAGTCACAACTGACTCGACTACACTTTCTGCTACTGCACTGCCACCTAGTGCTCACTTTTGTACAGCTGATGAATGTTCTAGAAAGCCTGAAAATAGGAAAATGATCCAGAATGATCACATTATGGCTAGAAGGATTTCCTAGAACTTGTTTACATCAGCTGTAAACTCTTCAGTGCCTTACTGCAAGCTAGTGTTGTGATGAAGGTCATGGCATCAGTGGCCCCCTCCGTCACAATATTCTAGAGAAGAATTAAGGGTATGCAGAAATATGTGAAACAAGGGATGCGTTACTGAGGCGGGAAGTTTCAAGGAATACTGATATTTGTTTTTTATTTGCTCCTACTACGTCAGGTGATATTTTTTAAAATATAACAACAGTCTATGGCTAGTTGCATATGATTTATGTTCAATATATTTAAGAAATGCATTATTGTATATTGTTAAACTCACAATGTAACAGATAAGCCAATGCAACTCAGATTTTTGTGCATTAGTAACTTAATTAAATAATGCAATAATGCATCAACTTTATTGCACCACAACCAACAGTTATATATATAACATTTCCTTCCAATACCACATAATCCTGATCAACATGCTTTCGAAGCAGGTACTGCCTTTAACTGTTCATAGTTTTTTTTTTTTTTACAGAGAACACTACAAGGTCACAATCACTTTTTCCTTCCATTGCCACCGTCCCTTGGTGCATTCTGAACTTGATGGTTTATTTGCTAAAACCCCACTGCCTGATAATTAGAAAACAGTTTCATTATCCAATATCAATAGGAAATATGACAATGTGCCTGGAAATAGTCACTGATACAGCTTGATCAAAGAACTGTGTTATACTCATGTTCAGAGAACAGTTAGATATCTAACAATAATGCGGAATATGACAATGTATCTGCAGATTGTCACCAACACAACTTGATCAAAGAACTGTGTTATACTCATGTTCAGAGAACAGTTAGATATCTAACAATAATGCGGAATATGACAATGTATCTGCAGATTGTCACCAACACAACTTGATCAAAGAACTGCGTTACATTCCTTAAGTTTGTTGTCCTCCATGGTCTAGGTGTACCATTATAGCCTCTAGTTCCTGAGGTTACGGGTTAAACCTGGCAGGGGATGATGGATTTTTCTGTGCATAAAAATCCTTAGCATGGCTTCCTCTGGAAGGGAAGTAAAGCTGGTGGTTTTGTGCCATACATTTACGTAAAAGAACCTCAAGCCTGATAAGGAGGCCTCTCAACAAAACTTCTTTCATGTCCAATATAGAATGAGATGCTAAGAACCATAGTAGCTAAAAGAGGATCCATAAACAAATAAAAACTCAAACCCTTGTTCAGTGAACTGTATTACACTCCATATAATCAGAGAACAGTTCAATATCTAGCACCAAGAGGGAGTATTACAATGTGTCTGGGAATAGCCACTGATAAAATTTTTCAAAGAACTGTAACACTCTTTATACTCAGAGAACAGTTATGTATCTAACACCAACAGAGAAGAATATCAAAATGTGCCTGGGAAGAGTTCAGGCAGTATTTTTAACACTTAAATAATTTCAGTCTAATTATATAATATGTAAATTCAATAACAACCTGCCTTAAAGCAATATGTATATGTAATAATTTATGAAGTATATACAACAGTCATTGTATTAATATTTATATTATATTGTATACATGTTCAAATGTTATGTGAGTGTATTACGTAATTTAATAATGTAGGAGCTGTGAGAAATATGTCAAAAGTTGCTAACAATGAGGTAACCTTGAGGCAATAATGAGTTTGAGAGTTTAATAATGCTATTAGTCATTATTGGAGCAACAATAATGTAATTTTTTGACAGTTTAAAAAAATAGCCAATCAACAACCAGAAAAATGCTTTAGTTAAATGAAGGTATTCTATTGGACTAAGAATAGCCAATCAGAGACTTGAAATACAGAAATTTACAAATTTAGGCGGTAGAATAGAGTTCAGTTGATTGCAGTGTTACTAACCGGACGTGAGACACGTCCTCGAGAAGTATAATACGTATTCATGTGAGATTAAAATAGTTTACATGTTAAAAAGTGAAAGTAATTAATAAAAGAATCTCACAGCTCTCTATCAGTGAAATGTTATTTAAATAGTGTCAAGCATTAATAAAAGGAGTGAAGTAAAATTATAATCTGTGTAAGCCTACATTCTTGTCGCACCACAACCCTGCTTAGACATCCATGTTTCTAACAATAACACTGACACAGCCGAGGCAAACATAAATATATGATATTTAATGAAACAGTCAAATTACAAAGTTAATATTTTTTAAACTTGGGGCAAAGGCCACCTGAAAGTATATTTGGGGCGAAGGGTACCGGAAACCGGGTACCATACGTGCGGTTGCAACTACTTTAAGTTTGGCTTCCAAACAGTTGAACTACAATATAATTCCTACAACAAAAAAAACTTCTTCAAATTGGCGCCCAAAGTGGGACTCAAAGAGACAAGAATTTGCGATAATAACTGAAAAGAAGGATCATTGAACTACCAGAATCTAGGAAACTACAAGACTTCACTTCAGGGAACTTCAGAGAACTTCAGAATCATCAACAGCATCCAAGGACAGCAATAATTCTTTCAGGAGTATGGGGCATGCAGTCAACAATTCAACAAGAATCTACATGGGAGCACCAGAAATAAAAGGTTTAGCCAAAACAAAAGGTTAGAAAATTCCAGTACTATATATATAATAATTGTCAGGATAGTTAAGAAAATATATTGTTATTAAAATAATTTCATGCTGTTAAGAAGCGGTAAATTAAAATTGAGCAATTCCAAACCAAATATAACAAAAGAAAATATACTAAAAAAAATGGAAACAGAAAAGAATGAAAATATGGAAGTAGGAGAGGATAGGTTAGCCATTATAGAGTACAATGTAAATTTACAATCAGAGCTAGAGGAAACAAATAGGTTAGATGTAGAAGAACAGTTATCTGTAAATTCACAGTTAGGTATAGAAAGAAATACTATCCCTTACACATCTTGGAAACAAGAGGAAGAAAAAAAATAATGGGCATTTTAAAAGCAATAACTGAAACTAATAATAAGATAACTGAAATGAGAGGAGAGTTAAAAGAAACTAGTACAGAGCTGAGAGTAGAGTTAAGTAATAAGATAACTGAAACTAGTACAGAGCTGAGAGTAAAGTAATAAGATAACTGAAACTAATACAGAGCTGAGAGTAGAATTTAAGAAATTTAATAATAAGTTAACTGAAACTAATACAGAACTGAGAAAAGACTTTAATAAGCTAAATGAAACTAGTACAGAGTTAAGTAATAAGTTAACTGATACAAATACAGAGCTATCTAATATAAAAAAAGATCTAGCTAAGAAATAGAAAATTGTATGAAAGAAAGCAAAGCTGAAAGCAAGAGGTTAGAAATTAAAATAGAAAACGATATAGATTTAAAAGTAAGTAAAGCAGCTAGAACAGAAATTGTCAGTCATATTGGTAAAAATATAACCGAAATGGAGCTAAAACTTACTAATACTAAACAAGGTATTTGTAATAAGTTAGATAAACAGGGTGAAGAATTAAAAACAATGGTAGAAAATACAAATTTAGTAGTACAAATAGATTTAACAAGGGAAATAAATAAAATGTTAAATGTATAGCAAATAAAATACTTAATAGTGGCTGTGCTAGTGAGTAAACAAACTTCACTCAGGTTATTGAACACCAGATCATTGACCTCACACCAGGTCATTGACCTTAAAAAGTATCGAACAAGTGGAAGAACAAAATATAAAGTATTCTGCTATACATGAGTGTAGTAAAAAAAAAAGTGAGTGTTAAATAAAAGTGAGAGTAAAAGATAGGAAGTGCAATAATAAAAAGGTTATGTTTCTTTCTTTCAGGAGACTTTCAGAAAGTATTTAAAAGAACAAAACAAAAGAACAATTTTTAAATATTTTTCTAAAAGGGGACAATTTGAGGCAATATTTTTAACACTTAAATAATTTCAGTCTAATTATATAATATGTAAATTCAATAACAGCCCACCTTAAACCAATATGTGTATGTAATAATTTGTAAAATGTATATAACAGTCATTGTATTAATATTTATATTATATTGTATACATGTTCAAATGTTATGTGAGTGTATTACGTAATTTAATAATGTAGGAGCTGTGAGAAATATGTCAAAAGTTGCTAACAATGAGGTAACCTTGAGGCAATAATGAGTTTGAGAGTTTAATAATGCTATTAGTCATTATTGGAGCAACAATAATGTAATTTTTTGACAGTTTAAAAAAATAGCCAATCAACAACCAGAAAAATGCTTTAGTTAAATGAAGGTATTCTATTGGACTAAGAATAGCCAATCAGAGACTTGAAATACAGAAATTTACAAATTTAGGCGGTAGAATAGAGTTCAGTTGATTGCAGTGTTACTAACCGGACGCGAGACACGTCCTCGAGAAGTATAATACGTATTCATGTGAGATTAAAATAGTTTACATGTTAAAAAGTGAAAGTAATTAATAAAAGAATCTCACAGCTCTCTATCAGTGAAGTGTTATTTAAATAGTGTCAAGCATTAATAAAAGGAGTGAAGTAAAATTATAATCTGTGTAAGCCTACATTCTTGTCGCACCACAACCCTGCTTAGACATCCATGTTTCTAACAATAATACTGACACAGTCAAGGCAAACATAAATATATAATATTTAATGAAACAGTTAAATTACAAAGTTAATATTTTTTAAACTTGGGGCAAAGGCCACCTGAAAGTATATTTGGGGCAAAGGCTACCGGAAACCGGGTACCATACGTGCGGTTGCAACTACTTTAAGTTCGGCTCCCAAACAGTTGAACTACAATACAACTCCTACAACAAAAAAACTTCTTCATAGTCACTGATACAACTTGTACAAAGAACTGTGTTATACTCCTTATAAGCAGGGTACAGTTCCATATTTAACACCAATAGAGAAAAATATGTCTGGAAATACTGACTGATACAACCTGATATGGCATTTCCATACTGCTCATTAAGATAAAAATAGTTCCATACCTAATACTAGAAGGAATGTGGAGAAAATTTAAAATAAATTAGAAGTCAGTGGATAAAGAATAAACCAAAGACTTACCTTGGTGATTTTATGGAATAAAGGTCTTCATCTTTTCCATCCTGTAACAGAATAATTCACATATAAATCACATTCTGTTTCTACTTTCACATCTTCATTTTCAGTAAAGGGAACAGAAAGAAATAAGAAAGCACTTTTTGTATAAGCTGCAAATAATAAATTACTTCATATTAAACGTATCCAATGAAGATAAATGACATTCCTCCATGAAAGCAGAAAAAGGCTTTTGTGGGATTTAAAAAAAGTATAAACCTGTGGATTTTCAAAGGTCTTCTTTAATAAATAATTAAAAGGAAAAGGTGTATAGTTCATTTTAGTATTGGTTCAGTAATTAAGATTTCTGAATTACAAATTAGTATTTCAAAATTCTGTACCTGGGCAAGAAAATTCAATGCTTTTGAACTAAAACGTTATTTCTGTTGTGTTGGTGATGAAATTGTGTCAATATTCTTTAACAATTAACTGTGTACTTCAACAAGTGGATGAAATAATCAAAGGATAGTTTAAAGGTTAAAATGAGAACACACACAATTTACTTCACTAATTTGTACCTTCATAGAACATGCTTCAGCAACACTCACCAAAAACATGCTGTAACTCTGGATTAGTAAAAGATGCACTAACATTGTATATATTAGTGAAGTAGTAGTATGACTCATTTTAAACTTTATATCTTAACTGATTTGTCAATGTTCCAAAAATTAAATAACCCATATATTTGTTGAAAACATTTTACAAAAACCAGGAAAATATTTAACCTTACTGCTTTCAAGATTTACACTCAGAAAACTAGGACTGAGATACTCAGCATTTCAACAATTGAGGAGCATTTTTGTAAAAGTTGATACACATAAAATTTTCTGAAAGTGAGTTATATATTGCATCTATATATTTTTTAACACCTGAATCCATCCATGAAATCATATTTAGCAAAACCTGATTCATGTCATACAGAAGCAACCAAACTTTCCAATTTTTTTCAAAATTCGATACATGCTGGACTCCTTATTGGAAACAAATACAAGGCCAAGAAAAATGTTTTACATCATACTATACAGTTTGAAGTAAGATAATTCTCCAGTGTTGCAATATTTTAACTATGCATTTCTATGAGAAGGTTTCATGGTTCTCAGATGGCAAGGAGTGAAATATGAATCCTTGGACATAAGTTGGATATTTAAATAGTAATTTTTAAAGCTTTCAATGTAAGCATGAGCTAATTTTCTACTTAACTTATACTGCACTGACATAACACTCATATCAGAAACCATGCAGGTGCAAAGCTAGCAGATTCCTCTCAACTTTTCTCCTTGTTGCAGATCACTACCATAGTTTCTGACTCTCACTTGTGTGTGAATAATGGATACGGGGTTGAATTTATTATGGTTCAACAAACAGCGGCTGGTAGAAAATCAAAACAAAAAAGAAGATTCCTCGCACAGTTAAACATAAGAAAATGGAACATGAACCAAACATAAAGTGCTCTCATGGACTAGCAGATTCTCTATGCAGTCCAAAAACTAAACAAAGCAAGCAGTATAAAGTAGCAGAGTTGACATGTGACGATATTGGTGTATTTAATAATAAATTACAGACAATGTGCAAAAGAGATCAGGATAAATTGCTTCTGAAGTTCATGACCATCATATCACCAAAGCATAGAATGGTGGAGACAGAGTCTTTGAAAAGAAAACAAAGTGCATCGATAAAATACAGTGTCAGGAAAACAGATAGTAACTCTTTGTGTGTCAAGTTTCCAAGGTATAGCTGATTTCTCTAAGGACTGATTGTCTCTCCTGGCTGACACATCTCATTCTAGAGATTCACCAAAAGAAAACAAGAGGAGAAAATAGTGAAGGTACGAAGCATGATAATCTTACGATAGTAGTAAAAAATGACAAAGACATGCAAATGCAGAAAGAGCCACTATAGTAGGAGAAAATCTAGCAGAGAATACCTGCCTCCAGAAAATGTGGGCAAGTTTCTGTACAATAAGAAGAAACCTGGGACTTTGCTGCTTCTCAAGTATAAACATACATTTTACCATGTTTCAACTTGTCTTTTAAAATGATCCACACAGATTGCTGTTCAACCCGCAAAGTAACCCTTTTGCAAATAAAGGTAGAGATAACTTGTCAAAAAATAATGAAGTTAGGACCCAATATAGGCTACACAAACTCTGTGCAGACAAGTTTTACAAAATTATGAAGGATGATAATCCAGATGTAATAAAAATGTGTTTTGAATTGCAGCAGAACCAACCAATGCCAAAATTATCTGTGCTCTATGAATTTATTGTACAATTGTTTTACAATTTGGTTTAAAATTTTTATACAATATATATCTCTCTTACCCATATACTCTATGCACAATTTGTCTGGTGCGTATCATCCATCCTATTGAGCCACTCAGATTGCTTGGCTCCCAGACCTTATAGCTCAATGAGTGGTCCTTCTTTCTTTGCCTCTCTCAATTTTCTAAAACATTTTTCTTTTACCTTCCTTAAAAATTCTCGCATGCCCTTGATTTTCTTTTCTTCTTTCCCTGTCAACATCTTTATGGTTACTATTTTTCTATCCATTTTTTCCCATTTACTTCTCCACTCTTTTCCTCCAAATCCTTATTTCCTTACATTCCATCATATAATGTTCTGTACTTTCTCTTCTTCTCCACAGCTCACATATTTCTCTTCTGCTGCCTCTCAGATCTTTTAAATACTTTGGTCCTGTTCTCATCCATGCAAAACCTTCCTTTTCTTGTCTGTTACAGTAATCAATGTACCTCTTTCTTTATCAATTTATAAAACCTTAAGGCTTCCCCATACCTCTTGTCATTCTATATCATCCACTCTGCTTCTTACTGCTTTCCAAAAACCATTTGTATTGCCATTCTCTAGCCTACAGATATCCCCATTGTAATTAACTCCATTATTTTTTCCGTTTTTTCTGCAAGCTGTTTTTGCCCATTAGAACGTTTTGTTGAGTCATGCATATCTTTAAGATTTCATCTTCCTTCATTGTCATATATCCAAACCAAAATTTTAAAATTCTTTCTATTATTATACCTATCCTCCTAGTTCTACTAATGCAACGTCATGGTGCTGCTCTTGGTAGCCCAATTAATTCTTTACAAAAAATTCTACATTTTTGGTCAATGTTCTTACTTAATTTACCTCCACCCCGTATTTCCACTACATAGAGCATTCTTGCTTCTACCAATGCCTCGTACATTCTCTCCAATCATTTAGTCGACATCTCTAGTTTATATTTGCATATTCTTATTCCTCTCTGTCTTTAGCTAACATCTTCCTGCCATGTGCTACTTATTCCCTATTATTACTCAAACTTACTTTAAATAATCAAATTCCTTGACTATCTCCAGTTTTTGACCGCCTAGGAACCATTTTTCTTCCATTTTTAAAAACCATCACTATTTCCCCCATTTTTAACAAAATTCTTGAATTTCATTTATTGCTTTCTGTAACCATATTATAGGTATAGCACCTATCATAAGGTCATCTGCATATAATAAACCTGGAATCTTTTGTCTCTTATTACTGGGCAATGCTGATTCCTTTATATATACCTAATATATCTATGAATAGGTGAAATTATATTGGGCTCAGCTTACATCCCTGTCTTAGTCCTATTTTTTGTTGAATCATCTCTGTAACGTTGATTTTTTTCATCATGTACACCAAACTTTACATCTTTATATATTATCTTAATTTCTCTTATAAACTTGTCACTTACTCCCTTTTCCCTTAGTTTACATTCCAGAGTTTCTCTATTTATTTCATCAAAAGCTTTTTCAAAGAATAATTTTAATCCTTTCCAAAATGTCTTCTTCCCATCTGATTTTGCTTCTTTCATCCTGGATATTAGTTCCTTTTTCAGAATTTGTAGCTCTCTCGTGTAGTCTTGCTCTATAAATATTCTTGTACCTCTTAGCCTTTTGGCATTCCTTAAGATTTCCCACTTTTTTCCCACTGTCGTTATTTTTATTACAATGGGTCTGGGTTGTCTTCATCTTTTTCCAATTCAGAACATGTCCTCTATCTCTCTACCAAATATTTTTATGCCTAGCCCTTCTTCCATAATCTCATATACTATTTCTTTTAAGCTTCAGTTTTCTTCTATCATTCTGAAAATTATGCAGTTCTTTCTGCTCTACCGTACTTCAAATCTTTTCTCTTATCTTCAATTTTCCTCCTGCAACCCATTATCTGCTGTTTCATCTCTTCTCTTTGCATCTTCAAGCCTCCCTGAGTTGCCTTGTATTGTTATCCACATTTTCACTTAATTCTTTTCCAAGTGCTTTTATGATTCCATTGGCTGGTCCATTTCCACCAGCCCTGGATTCTGCTGCACTCCAACAATTACTATAAGTGCCAAGATTACTGCTGCTGCCCATAATTTGAAATCTATCACTATCTTTCCAGGTTTTGTAACTTCTGTTCTTCCGAAGCTGCCTATCCGCGCTCTATATGTTTCTGTGTCTACACCCATTGTAGCATTAGCTCTCACTCCGTACAACCTTCTCCTACCACTGCCAGCACCAGACTTAAGTGTTCTGTGCAAGACAAGCATGGCTCTACAACCTGTGTGACATGATTCATTTGAAGACACAAGAAAACAAAGAGTTCTTTCTATACTTAGTCGGAAACTCAGTTACCAAGAGGATGTAATCAAGTTTGATCTGCAGTACTAGAGTTTTTATTAAATCTAGAGAAAAAAGGTTTCAACCAATGGCCCTTCCACCATCCATCTGTTTTCTGACTCCTATGCCAGTCAGAACAAAAACAGCATTATAATGACAATGCTTTTTTTTTTTTTTAGCAAAGCAGATGTTTTAACTGCATTCCTCATTTTCTTTCTAACACGTGGTCATAGTTATATAGTTCCAGATCATGTTTTCAGGAGAATAGAAAAAGAATACAGAAGAATGGAAGAAATCTTGATACTCAGCATTTATTACAAAGTATTGAAGAATCATGACACAGTGAAGATTCTCAACAAGGACTGGAAAATATTGGACTTAAAATCGAGTGCTCAAACTGTGCTACAGAAAACATGCCTTTCAAAATGGCTCCGCAGCAAGTCATCACTTACAAACAAAATGCAACAAAACATTGTAATGTATCTAATGAAGTGCAAAACACATACACAGCATGTCCAGTGGCACTGTGTAAGCTAAAACATTCAACACTATTGACTAATTTTGAAGATTCAGAAGCTAGTAACAGTGATGTGTCATAATTTAAAATAAAGAGAATTGAAGGTTGTTACACTAGTTGAGGACATGCTGACAATGGGAGCAAACCGTCTGCTGAAACACATTCAAGTAAGAACATTTTAATGATGTAGTGTAACAACCTCCAACTCTCTTTATTTTAAATTCAACACTATGTTAAATTCCTGTGTTCTTCCAAAAGTTAACATGGTCTCTAAAGAAAAAATAATGACATTAAGAAACTGAAGCAATATTTTAAATAACAGATGAGGCACAGGACTTCTACACAGCTGTTCTAGTGGAGGTGTCCCATTAGACTTTTGCATAATTACAGTTCTGTGCTAAAATTATTAATTTGGTTCAGTTTTATTAGTGTTCTAATTGGACTCATAAGAATAAAGACGGCATCTATCAAGTTTTGAAGATGCCTGTTTTTGGGAGTAAAACAGACCAATATTTAAAAAGTGCACATATTTTTGTTTAATGCATACATTGCCTTTGAACAAAGAATTCGTGTCAATAACCTTTGTTATAAAATATATGCTTCGTGTTTAAAATAAAAAATGTGATTCCTGTAAAATTTTTGGTTCTGCATCTATCAACTCTTGCAAAAAATGCTCCTCAATTTGTTAACACAAATATTCATTGCAGAATTTTTATTCAAAATATCTGGGAACTTCTCTCTTTAGAAAAGCCTGAATTTTCTGTGAAATGGAAACTTCATGCAAAAAAAGGTATTTTTTGCTTTAAACAGCTCCTTCCATTACACTGTTTACCTTCACTTATTAGGCATTTCATTATATTGATTTTCTGTCCATCTCTCCTATGCATTCTTTCCTGGTGGGTATTCCTGTTTGCTAATTTCTTTTTAATACTCCATATTGTTATTATTTTTTATCTATAGTTTGTAGTTTGTACCATTTTAATCTCCTTAGCAATCAAAGTATTTGGAGTTACACACCCTTCTTCATGTATATTTTGTAATTCTCACGAACGTAACATCCCTATCTGCCTTCCATCTGGTTGACTGCTATGGCAATATTAGCAGAAAATCCTCAATTATACACAAAACTAATTACAATTTGCTTCACTGACATTTCTCCTGATTGAACATACACTCAACATAACATCCATGTACTGATAATACTTTTGTCTTTTCACTGACATTATCTTAAAATACAACATTTATAAAATTTTCTTTTCTTTCTTTCTGAGGCAAAATAAACTAATGATATTTGCTTACAAACTATAATTGAGTATTCTATGTAGGAGACAACTAAAACAAATGAAAAAATCTTATGTACTTTTTCTGCAGAAATTACCTTAATATCCTCATAAATACATGGAGTTTTTGTTGATGTTCTTTCCAACCACCAGTGTTCTTCTTTAATTTCTACTTTGGTTTCAATTTCGCAGTCTTTGCCATTTTTATTAAATATCATTACAGGATGTCCTGAAAACATGTCTCTCTCATTCTTTGAACAAAAATTGGAAAGTACGGTATCTTCTTCAATTTTTATCTTGGTATCTACATCACAGTCACTGCCACTCGTAAAAGATTCACTCTTAACTTTCTTTACAGGGTCTTTGTTAAAAAGTTCTCCCTCATTCTGTGAGGAAAAGTCCAAAGACTCTTCTTTGATTTCTACCTTGATATCCATTTTACTGTAGTTGCTGCACTTAAACAGTTGTGTTCTTAAACTTCAGTAGCAAGTCTGTGGAAAAAGAAACACATTATTAGTAACATGAAATATTTCCATGAGTTTGCTTCTAGACAGTTCAAACTACATTATATTTCAACTAATGGCACAGACAGCATAAACAAATATAAGGTAACAATAGTAATTTGAGGTGTTATGATAAGCAAATTTTTAATGTTTAAACACCCACAGCTTCCTTATCTATTGTTTGGTTAGCCTATTATAGACAGAAGGGTTTAAGCTATTTACTCTTCAAGAATGGTTCAAATCACAGAAGTAGTTTCCAAGATAACAAAAAAAAACTGCTGCTTAATTTTGCCTTTATGTATTAGTATAAAGACTACCTCATCACACCCTAGTTAGATTGTTGCTGAAACAAATGTTTAATTAGGGTAATAGTGGGTTATAGCAACAATAATAAAATACTTACACATGCTTTTAGTTATGTACCTAGCAAATTACAAATTTAGGTACAAGGCCAATGCTGTTGAATACTGAAATTGTCAACAAGAGACAAATGCTGTGTATGCTGCTGACCTAGCAGGTTAACAGAACACACCTTTTTGATTTCATATCTTTTGGGAAAACACAGTGAAGTTTAGCATATTAAATACACAAAATCACTCTAGCTTCAATTCTTAGCAAAAAATTACTGGAACATGTGATGTCATCTATAAACAACAGGAAGAATTGTGGCAGAATTAAATTCAATTGAGTTTTATTTATGGATGCTCTTTAACTGCTGTGGTCCTTAGCGTCCCATTCTATATTGGGCATGAACGACCAATAATTTTGCTCAGGGGCCTTTTTATCAGGCTTGAGGTTCTTTTACATGCCATAAATCTATGACATGAGAACTAAAGGCTAGCATAGTAACTAGTACACCAAGGAGGATGACAGGAACTGTGGCATTGAGTCTAGGTTGATGGAGACAAGAGTCTGTGAACATGTTCCATTAAGTCCTTAGTAAAACTTCAATTTAAGTGTTCAGTATATAGAACATTACTTGCTGCTTTTAAGTTCAATGTCACTTACTTATAATTATGATGGCCGGAATGTTTGAATTATTTCAATCCGGATAACATAAACCGTAAACACAGTTTTTCTTTTAACAATTTTCTAAACATAACCTATTTAAGCTTGCTTATTTTTGAACTGTGAAAAATATTAGATAATTAAACCTTATAGGAATCATGTTGGTCACAAGTTTTGTTTCTTCAGAAGCAGTAACACCAAATGCTAATCATTCTGTGGATTGAGTTAAAAGTCTAAAAGTAAAACTTGCCTAATATTCTTTTAAGTAGCTTTTTATACTACATTTTAAAATGAGCTTTTTAATGATTTCATATGCATAATTGTGTAGCAAAAATAATACAATGTTAATGCAACAATGTGAAAACAATAATGTTGAATGGCATGGTGATAGCACATGACATGTTCAAGATTATCTTTATCAGCTGAGCTTCTCCCGCAGCTTTGTGTTTGTGCTTTAGTTGTGCACTCTCAGGTGAACGTAGAATCAAGACTTCTGTGTTATGTGTACTTTGCTTAAGTGTTAAGGTCTTGTTAGTAGTACACTGCAATGCTTGCCAACAAATTCACAATTGAACAACAAATGTTTATTTACAATATAAAGTCGAATCATGTAGACAGGTGTATATACAATTTCAGGTGGAATTTCCTGGTATTCCAGTTCCAGATAGAGAAATTGTTACGCATCTGAATAATATGTTTAAGACAATGAGACCGCTAACTGTTAAACCTAATTTCCTTTCTTTTGATATGCTTAAGAGGGTTAATGTCTTCTTGTCAGTCCACTGCAATGCCTGCTGACGAGTCCATACTTGAACAACAAATTTTATGTACAATACATAGGTAAAAACCGAATCATGTAGACAAGTCTGAAGACAATTTTAGCAGAAATTTGCTGATGATATACTTCCAGGTAGAAAAGCTGTTAGATGTCTACTTAAGAAGTTTACGCTAAACCTAAGAAGGGAAAACAAGATGTTGTAACAGAGGAAAAAACTCACAAAATTAATGCATCTGCTTGTGGAGAACACTAAACAATAAAGTTAAGAGGAACAATTCCCATACCATAAATGAATCTAAGCTCAATATAAAAACAGAAATTATGAATGTTATGCAAGAAGAACTTATGTGTGAATGGAAATTTCATCCAAAGCTGCCAGGAATGCCTTCACGCAGTTGGACATCACTTCCAACATAGGCCAGTACTCATTACAGTGCATGTTACTATCACTCATAAGTAATGCAGGAGTTACAAAACGAAAATCCCCCCAGTGTAACAAAATTAAAATTGAGTTTTATTTATGGACGCTCTTTAATTGCTGTGGTCCTTAGTATCTCATTCTGTGGTGGACGTGAAAGACCAGTAATTTTGCTCAGACTTCATTAGGCTTGAGGTTCTTTTACATGCCATAAATCTAGGACATGTGACCACCAGCTTTACTTCCCTTCCAAAGGAAAACATATTAAGGATTTTTACACCCGAAAAAATCCATTGTCCTCTACCGGGTTTGAACCCGTAACCTCGGGAAGCAGAATCTAGCATGGTACCCCTTGATTACAGAGAATGACTATACCATTTAAAGCTATACAACACCGCTTTTTATATGATACACTGAGAAACTCTTTTATGAGCTAGCATCTGAAATTAAGTTGCATTAATTTTTATTAAATTCCACAAAAAGAGTACACAGTAAGAAAAAATGATAAGGAATAGATTGTTGAACTTATTTTTCCTAGTTATCAAACTCACGGGCATTAACAATGTGAAGTGTGCACAACATGATCAATAATGAATTTATACCAGATGTGTAATGCTCAAACCTTAGACACTGTAAGCATTGTTCTTCCATTACAACTGTAGAACAATTGATAGGTGATAATATAGAGTACTACTTAAATCCAAAACAGGAAGACAAGCGTACACCACCAGCCATAGTGAGCCACAAAATTCTAGGTCCTATGGTTCCTAGACTTAAAAAGAAATTGAGTGTAACTTAGTGTATAATGGATTTTAAACACTGAATGTAGAGCTATAAATAACTTAGTACCTTAAAACAGATATAGAACAATGAGATATGATGTACATTGATAACTAATAAGTCTGAATTGAGTAGGAGATGAGTTTAGGATACAAGATTAGAGTCACTGGATCCTGTAGTTAACTCAAGTTGACTCTTAGGTTTCTGCATGTGTATATGAAACTATATTACTAAATATTATCCTATATGAACTACCTCCATTGCAGGAGCTGACCACTGACTGACAGACCATTACAAGCTGCTGTGGATCATTGCTGCGCAAGCATGTGCTTATGAACTTCCTACATAATTTATATATCAAAAAAAACGTGGCTATGATTTTAGAAGAACCCATGAAGTATTCTAGAAGGGATTTTCAGGAGGGTAAATCACAGTTCTTTGATAAACTGAAGAGGATGGAATGTTATGTGATAGAATAAAATAAAGCAATAACTGGCTAGTGATGTGAACATGAAGGAGTAATGTATAGAAGGGTGATACTGATACAGGGCAGTGTAACAGGAAACCGAGGGCTGACATGAGTAACCTTTAAAAACATGAATTTTTACTTTTCTACTACGTATAGTAAGTAGGGGAAACATTGTATTCCACCCAAAAATTTGCTGTCGACATGTCACTAGAAATATATGTTCTGAGACTCCCTGAACCTAGAAAAAGTATTTTTAGAAAGTGCTACATGCAACTCAGAAACCAAAAGTGATTTAAATACCAAACTTTACATTTAAGTTCAGCATCTTCCAGGAATGCAACATGAAGATTTCCAACAAAATTTCCAAACCAAACTACCAAAATTACACCAGAAATACATATTTTGAAGCCCTCTAAGTTAAAAAAAAGCATATTTACTTATGCTACCATGTACCTAGTAAGTAGATGAGATATTGCATTCCATACATAAATTCAATACTGAGATTTGTCCAGAAATACACGTTTTGAGGGCCCTGAATAAAAGTAATTTTATTTATTCTACCACATACCTAGTAGGTAGAGAAAGCATTGCATTCCACTCAAAAATCTCATACCAAGATTTCACTGGAAATACATGTTTTGAGGCCTCTTAATTCAAAAAAAGCAAATTTACTTGTCCCACAATGTACCTAATAGTACCGTTAGAAAAACAACCCTTGTGTGTGTCTGTGAACTGCATAACTAAAAAATGTGGACAACACCAAGCTCGGTATTTAAGTTCATTACTTTTCAAAGATGACTCAAAGATTTTTAAGAAAATACTCTCACCTTAAAATTTCCTTTACATACACGAATCTTCAACATTTGTTATTTTCTAAAAGATGGCTCTAATGATTTTGATTAAACCACCATATAGTAAAGATATTTATATAAAAACATTAAGTGCATATCTTGCATATTCTGGAAATAGACTTTGAAGTCCTCTTCATTCGGAAGGAATTTTATACAATCTTGCATAACTGGTAAACATTAAGCGATAGACGGAAAAGTACTGCACAAGAAATGTAGATCACTTTAAAACACACAATTTATGTCAAACAACTTTTTCAGTGGCTTAAGCATTTCCAAGATACTCGTTATTAATGGTTTGAATTGTTCAATATTTTGCCATTCTTTTAAAGTCATGGAAACAGTATGAAGTTTTAAGGACAGTGTATAGCATCCAGTTCTAAAACATTTGACTATTGCTATCTCCTTTGTATCTATAATTAAATATGTAATGTAGCTACTTTGCAAAATTTACCCCCATTAAAATTAAGTACCTACAAATAATTCTTATGTAAGAATAATTCTTATTATACTTATCTACCATTTGTATTTCCATGCCATCTACAGAATTAGATTTTTTAATATAAACGATTTTAGAAGTTACAAATGCCTATACATTAAATTGTACGGTCCAAGGAGCACTTTATTTAGCATATCAAAATGTGATTAATTATGAATAAAAGATTCTGAAGTATTACATTCACATGACTTTCTCCATACCCACTATCATTTGTTCTATATAGCTATTGCAAACTATTGCTATAAAATCTTATTTTCCTATCTACTTCATATTAATTGAAATAAACCTTTGTAGAAACAGTTTCATTATACATTTTGTTGAAGGCAGTAGTGGCTTGTGTCTAATGACTGATGGGTCTATGTGATCAGGGAAATACTACCACTATTATTATTATTATTATTATTATTATTATTATTATTATTATTATTATTATTATTATTATTATTAAATGGTTTAAAAATGATTTAAAAATGAATGGTTAATTTACAATGTTAGTTTTAATAACTGTCTTAAAATCAAACACAGTGCTAAGTTTACATGGTTTGTTGAAGGAAAATAATCTAGAAACAACTTTATCTAAAGTAATCAAACTTGTTGAAGTAGAGATATTATTTTGCTCACCTTTGTTGTACCTGCTTACAAGAGGTGAACCAACCCTGGGGTTGTAAAGCCTTTGTGCTGGAATTCCTATCCTTGCATGAGCTAGCCCCCAGGAAGACCTGTTGCTCGGTGCTAAATTCAAGATTTTCTTATAATTTAGGCCTAACCAAACCATATCTTGTGTAACATGTACTTCAGGCACACATTTCAGTAACATACTTAGAATGAGATTAATAAGGAGCTCTAAATAAAATTATACCTTTAAAATAGAGGTGGTATTTGTTATAGTTTTTGTGGTTGCTGATACATAAAAAATGTGGTGGGGTTAAGCCCTATCAGCCCCTTAAAAGGAATCTTCCCCTGGTTCTAGGTACAAAGGGGCATAAAGAAAACAGAATCGATGTCCTACGTCTTCATATGCCGTCCTTGAAATTCCATATTCTTTACATGATATTATTAGAAACAGCTAAATATTGGCAACACTTTAAAAAATAAGAGGACCATAAACTTCAAATGAATAACATTGGATATCTAATATATGACAGAGAAAAGGTTATTTTAAAGAGATCTGCACTTTTTGTGTTGTAAGCTTTTGTGTACATCTTGGCCCATATAAAAAAAACTACATAAAATCTTCCCGAGCGGAGGACTTCACTAGCTATTCCCAGAAAATTCAAGATACACATTTTATCTCTCATCTAAAAGTCTTAAACATATTGTAATTTAATAAAAATCGTTAGAACATTTTCTGAGAAAGTTACAAATATTGACAATTCTTCCATTAAAAGGGTAGTTTGGGATGGGGATATTCTTGAAAATCTTTGTGTTGCTTCTTAGAAAAATATTGAGCATAAATACCAAGTGTCACTTTATTGGATTTTTAGTTTTTAGGCATGTTATTCACAGTCGCAGGTGTGGACCAACCATTTCTTAAGAATGTGTTTCTTCTTTTTTTATTCAGGGAGCCTCAAAACTTGTATTTTCTGGTGAAATTTCAACATTAAATTTTTGAATGGAATACAATAGTTCTACTTACTGTAAATATGTAATATAGAAAGTATAAAAAATAATGTAAGAATAGAAAAAATAATGTAAGAATAGTGGAAACAAAATAAACATTAAAGACGCAATAAATATGCATAGAAAATATATATATGCCAAAGCATGAATGTGAAAGGCATAAATATTTAAAGCCAAACAAGCATACAATACTAATAAATATGCACAAACTGTATGAGAAAACACAAAATTGAAAATGTTTCTTGGCACACAGTTTTTATACATGAACTCATTCAGGTATGATGAAACACCACCACTAAAATTGCATTTTTGGGACAAGTGATTAATATGCCATACGCTATACTTGCATATTGAAACTTGTGGTGGGAGGGGAATGGAAATCACTAGTGAAATTATACTAGTGAAGCTCATTAAATTACACAATCTAAATAATATAATTTTGTAACGTTAATTATTTTCCAAATATTTCATGTTGCAAGTTCAGACCTAATATACATGCTTGAAAGTTTGTGATTTTTTATTTTGTTCCCCTATATTTTTCTTTTCAGCGCAAGAGCTTGTCACCATGAATAAACATTGGAATGTTGTTTCCGTATTGACACCTTCTTGCTTAATTTGAAACAATTGCCAAGTAAAAATATGAAGCAAATAAAATAACGTAGACAGAAGATGAAGTTGTAATGTTCTTTAAATTGTTTATTAGCCCCACGCTTGGGTAGCCAATTTGAAGTACCTGGTTAGTTGCAGGAGTTTGCAATCTTATGTATGTTAAACAGTTTCCGGTAGCCTTCACCCCAAGTTTAAAAAAAAATATTAACTTTGTTATTAAACCTGCTTCTTTTAAATATTATTTATGTTTGCCTCGGCTGCATCAGTATTATTTTAGAGACACATTTCTCTTAAGCAGGGCATGGTGCAACAAGAATGTAGGCTTACACAGATTTTAAGTTTTAATTCACTCTTTTTTTATTAATCCTTGACACAAATTAAATAGCACTTCACTGATATAGAGAGCTGTGAGATTCTTTTATTTTATACTTGCACCTTTTTTTAATGCGTATACATATTTTTCATTTCACACGAATACGTATTACATTTCTCTATAGGACGCACAAGCAACGCATCCAGTTACTATCATGGTCTACAGGCAACTGAATAGATTTCAATCGTTTAAACCTGTAAATCTTTGTATTTTAAGTCTCTGATTGGCTAATCCTAGTCCAATAGAATATCTGCATTTAACTAAAACTTTTTCTGGCTGTTGATTGGCTATTTATTTTTAAACTGTCACAAAATTTACATTATCGTAGCTCCAATAATGATTAGTAGTATTTAAACTCTCAAACTCATTATTGACTCAAGGTTACCTCATTGTTAGCAACTTTAAACTTATTATTCTCACAGCTCTTACATTATTAAATTATGTAATGCATTCACATAACATTATTGAACATGTTTACAATAATATAAGCATTTACAATGACTGTTACATACATTATACAAATTACTACATATTGCTTCAAGGCAGGCTGTTATTAAATTTACATATTATATAATTTAATTGAAATTATTCAAGTGTTAAAAATGCTGCCTCAAATTGCCCCCTTTTAGAAATATTTAAAAATTCTTCTTTTTGTTTTGTTCTTTTTAAATTTTTAAATATTTTCTGAAAGTCTCCTGAAAGAAAGAAATATAACTTTTTTTTATCATTGCACTTCCTATTTTTCACTGTCACTTTTTTTTAAACACTCACTGGCTTTTCACTACACTCATATATAGCAGAATACTTTATATTTATTTTGTTCTGATACATGTTAAACAATTTGAGGTCAATGACCTGAGTGAAGTTTGTTTATTCACTATTAAACATTTTATTTGCTATACATTTTACATATAATTAGGCATTAACACTTGCTACCCTTTCTTTACAACTTATTTCATAAACATTTTTATTTTTCTTACAATTTCTAACTTGTACAATATAAATGCAGTTGCTATTCAGTTTTTCTTACTAACAATGGATTTTTTTATTACATCTTTGTATCTAAACTCTCTTTTGTTATATTGACAATTGGTTACATTTAGTAAAAATATTATTTTAAATAGTACTTTACATTTTTAAATTACATTGCTTTCCCCTTTTATGTTCCAGATACTTTATTTTCTTTTTCTTCTTGTGCCACAGACTGTTTACATTTATACGGCTTTAACATTTGTTTGTGGAATCTTCCAATTATTTTATTTGTTTTATTGTTCCTAAGTTCATATGTATCTGTTCCAAATTTATTTATTATTTCATAAGGGCCATGGTAGCTCAGAAACAATCTCCAATATTCTTTACGAAGCTTATTTGACAATCTCTTGTTCTTCACTAACACTTGATCTCCTATCTTTATTTTCCAAACTCTTCTTTTTCTTTCTTCATGTTTTTGTTTTCTCTTCAGGGCTTTTGCTTGTATTTTTAAAAATGCTAATTTAAAAATTTCCTCTTTTTCTGGCAATTTAACTGGTTGGTCTTCAATAACTTCTGATACATTATGGCTCAAAGTATTGTATAATTTTCTATGATGAAGTTCTATTACTTTAAATCCTGTAACTGTATTTATGGATTGATTTAGTAGATCTTAAATAATATTGAAGTATGAGTACCAACTGCTCTGCTTGTTATGACACTACATGTAGATAATTTGAAATTTCTTTTATCTCTCTTTCTACTGGATTGGCATTAGGTCTGTATCTTGACGAGAAATACTGTTTGATTCCCAAATCTTTAATTTCATTCATAAATTTAAAACTGGTAAACACTGATGCATTATCATAAAGTATGGCCTCATCTATTCCTTCCTCTGGGAAATATGATTTTGTTAATTTGTTTAAACATGCTGTCCTGGTTGCATTTTTGAGTGCATATATTCGTACATATTTGCTAAATACATCATAGCATACAAATAAAAATTTGTACCCAAAAGTACTTACAGGCATTGGACCATGTAAATCTAAACTTAATAAACATCTTGGTTTATCTCCAAGTACTGAGTTTGTTGTATATTCATAAGCAACACTAATTTGTTTTGCTTTCTGACAAAGATCACAACATATGTATTTTCTTACTTTATGTCCTAGTCTAGAGATATATAAATTTTCCAAAATAGTTAGGATTGTCTTCTCTGTACCTGCATGTATTAATCCTAAATGAAATTGTTCTATTATTTCTAACTCCATGCTTGTTTGGAATATATGTTTTCCACCTCTTTATTTCCTTTCCATGTTTTTTATATAACACACCATTTTTGACAGCGATTGTACTATTCTTTACCTCTTCTATCTTCAGAGCTTTTTCTTTCAAACTTGCTAGTTTAATGTCTTTATCTTGCTCTTCTTTAATATTTTTAAATTGGTTCTTCAATTCTTTCTTCATTGCAAATATCTATCGTAAGGACTTTAATTCCATATTGTTGTCTAGAACAGTTTTCAGGAAATTGTTTGTTGTGACTGATTCTTGATATTAAATCACTGAATATATTTTGTTTGCCTGGAATATGTATAATTTCTACATCAAATTTGATTATAGCGAGAATTATTCTAGCTAACTTGCCACTATAACTTACATTTCCGAATGAAAGTCAAGCTAATATGATCTGTATATATTTTCACTTTCTTCTGAAATATATATGTCTTAAATTTAAGTAATGAAAAATATATGCTCCAATTTCTTACATTGTTACTGATGCATTTCTTTCAAGATTGGTTAAGCCACGTGAAGCAGTACTTATTACATGAAATGTGTTGTCATGTTCTCTTTGCCCTAGTATTCCTGCATATCCCTGACAAGATTCATCCACATACAACTCATAATCTAATTCATCTCTTGGACGTTCCAGCAGTATTGTATTTGCAAACACCTTTCTTACTTTTTCAAAACATTTTTGTAGTTCTGCTGTCCACTTCCATTTATTTGTTTCCTTTATAAGTTGTCTTAAAGGTTCTACTTCTATACCATACCTTGGTAAAAATTTACTTTCATAATTCCAAACTCCAAATAAACGTTGTAGCTGTCTAATATTTTTAGGTGGTGGTATTTTTAATATGCCTTCTATTCTTTCTTCATCTGGTCGAATGCCTACTTCATTTATTACATATCCCAAGAATTTGATTTTAGGTACACAGAATTTTTACTTTTTAATATTTACGGTCATGCCATGTTCATGTAATTTATTTAATACATAATTTACATCTTCTAAACGTTCCTCAAAGGTTTGACTTATTATCAGAAAATCATCAGTATCTGATTAAGAAATCATCTGCTGTGTTACCAAAGATACTATGTATTGCTCTCAAGAATCCACTAGCACTATTCTTCAATCCACATGGGTTTTCACAATACCTATATTGCAATCCAAAAACTTGAAAGGCTGTGTAATCACGTACTTTAGGATCTAGCTCAACTTGCCAAAATGAAGCTGTAAGATCAATAGAAGAGATATATTTACCACGTGATAACTTTGCAATTGTTTGTTCTATACTTTCATTTTGAAAGTGGTCTGGTAGCATGAATTTATTTAAATATTTTCCATCTATAGTGATTCTTAAACTATTATCTTTCTTTACTGTCCAACAAACACTATTTATATACTGTGAATTGCTAAGCTCAATGATGTTATTTTCTAGCATACTAGCTATTAACTTTTTAGCTTCGTTTCTTAAAGTTTACTGGTAGGTTATTTTCTACTGTGAATGTGTGAATATATGATGTACACCATCCTGGAATTTCATTGAATACATGTTTATTGTCTTCTAATACCTTTTCCATTATTATCTTTTCACTGTCAGTCAGTATTGTATTTGTCATCAGTGTATTTGTGTGTATTTTCCTGCCATCCATCTCTGTTGCATAACTATTTTCTACCTGCTCTAGTATATTTTCTTCTGCCATCAGTTTCTTTGTATAAGGGTTCCCTTTGGTAAAGTCAGTTTTCTGTTCTTTGAAGTTAAGGGTCAATAACCTTTCATTGTTTTCCCTGCTTACTTGGGCATTTACTATTTGTATGAAGCATTCCTCTTCATATACTGCATTTTCTTGTTCCATTCTTTGTACTTTACATACTTTATCTTTTATAAAAGGCATGTATATATTCTTTTCTTCTTTATTTAATACAAGTTTGTCCTTCTTAAAATCAACTATCGCAGAGAACTCTATTACTACATCACACCCAATTATAACTTCGCATATTAAGTTTGGAACTATTAAAAACATGACCTCCAATGTAATATCTGCTATTTGTATAGGTATTAATGTTTGAGATTTGATAGTTTGGATAATTGTACCTATGGCTACCCTACATATTACATTACGTATTGAGGCTATCATAAGTTGTATCCCTTCATTTAATAGTTGTTCATAAAATTTCTTTGAGCAGATAGAGTTTGATGATCCTGAATCTATTGCAACATTTACTTCTTTTCCTGCTGTAAGAGTTTGTATATATGGTGATTCATATTTGTTTTCGCAATTCCCTGTGTTTGTATTTAGACGGTAACAATGAAAGTGTGTAGATATTTTATTCTTGCCGCTTAGAGCAGAAGGTACTGTATTACCAGAATCTACGTCAGGCAATACATAATTTAGTTTTCCTGGTGAGTATTTTCAGTATTTACAGGATTGCTATTTTGTATTGCGGTTACTATTATTTCATTATCATTAATATTTGTGTATGAGCCACGCCCCCTAGCTCTTGTTATCCCTCTATAATTGCTATGTCCTCCACGTGTATATTCTTCTGTATGATTGTTGCTTGTTTGACTATAGTTGTGGAAGTTTCCCCTGTTTTGCATACTTCCTCTATGCTGAAATCTATTATTACCCCTAGGTGAAGTAGAATTCTACTGATTCATCCTTTCCATTCTCACATAATTTATGTGTTCTTGTCTCCCTTGTTGTCTTGATTCTCTGATATTTTGTGTGTTGTAATTGAATCCGTTTTGGCCATGAAATTCCTTATTTCTCCTATTTTCATGGTGATAACAAGTATTGTAAGGCATATATTACGTCTATCGTGCCTGATTTGTCTGTCTCGTCTGTGTGGACTCCAAATTTCATTACTATTACTATTTCCTTGCTGTTGTAATGATGATATTAGCTCTGTCATGTCATAAATAGTTTTACGTCTTGCAATTAAGATGTAGTTTTGTATGTGTAGAGGGTAGTGTCTGGTAATTAAACTAATAAGATCCTCCTTATGCATGGCTGGAGTTAAATATCTGACATATACTGCATATTGTAGCGGACCAGGTTGAGCATTGAGAATTGCAACATATTTCGTTAACCAGCGCAAGTGTGGAATTCAGGTTAAACAAACACGTCCACGCTGCACAACGCCGAGTCAGTGCTTATGTATGTATTTATACTACAGGGTTTTGACTCGGTCGTGGGAGTTGCCTCGTTGTTGTTGCCAAGTGGCTGTTGCCAAGAGGGAGTTGCCTCGTGAGAGTTATCAGATAGTTGCCAGAGAGTTGCGAGGCAGTTATCAAAGAGTCGTCAGATCAATTATCAGTCTCGAGACCCGTCGCCACCAGTTAACCAGGTAAGCATGCGACTCATCTAAGTTCTATTGACTTGCCGGGGCTTCACCTCGAACTGAATGTATGCACACTTAAAGCAACAAGTATAATTTATTGGGCCAATGCATCCCCTGTGCTTTATTTAAATACCCCCTATCCTAGAACGCCACCCTGGCCTGCCTACCACCCCGGTACCAACGCATACCCCCGTACCTCTGAGCTACCAACCCCCCTGTGTAATCACCTACTGCGGGGGTAACCACCCCCGTGGGGTGTTACAATATTTTATAAGATAATCTGTCATTGATAAGTTATCATCTCTACTGTACTGTGAATAACTTAGGCTTGCCCTAATCTTATGTTGCACAGTGATATTCATGAATAAAATTCTGAATGTTTCAAAATTCATTTCACTATCTGCTACCATATGTAACCATTCTAAGGTTTTGTTATCCAAGCAATTTCTAACAAGGATGATTTTTAATGCTTCAGGCACATTTTTCAATTTAAAATATTCTACTAGATCAAATATAAATTGTACTGGACTTGAGGAATCATTAAAATAAGGTAGAGGTAATTCATTAAGCACAGAATAATAGTTTGACATCTGATTTGGTACATGCACATGTGTGTCATCATTATTGTTTTGTGTTTGAGAGGCTGATGCTATGGAAAAAGCAGTAGCGTCCTTTGTTGTTAGTTAACAAAGGTGATATACTTCTTTCTGCACTTGCATTATTGCCATGCATTTGATTACCATTTACAGAACTAGTTATATTTGCATTTACCCTTGGTACACTTGTACTTAAATTTTCAAAACTATTTCTAAGTTTATCAATTTCTTTGCTACTTTCCTGTACTTTATCTTTAATTTTATCTATCATTGACTTGTATGCTTCTTAAATTGCATCTGCATTTGTTTTTGCCATTTCATGCATTTTATTTATTTCCCCAGTTAAATCTATTTGTACCTGTGCAAGATCTGCATTTGTATTTTCTACCATTGTTTATAATTCTTCACCCTGTTTATCTAACTTGTAACAAATACCCTGTTTAGTATTAGTAATTTTTAACTCCATTTCAGTTACATTTTTATCAATATGACTTGACAATTTCTGTTCTAGCTGCTTACAACCTTTGTTTACTTTTAAATCTGTATCTTTTTGAAGTGCTTTGGAAGATTGTTCTATTTTTATTTCTAACCTTTTGGTTTCAGCTTTGCTTTCTTTCATACAATTTTCTATTTATTTAGCTAGATCATTTTTGATACTAGATAACTCTGTATTTGTTTCAGTTAACTTATTACTTAACTCTGCACTAGTTTCAGTTAACTTATTATTAAATTGTTTACTTAATTCTACTCTCAACTCTGTATTAGTTTCAGTTATCTTATTACTTAAATAATTTATTGCTTTTAAAAGGCATATAACATTTTGTTGTGATAAGTTTTCTTGCATTGGTTGGCTAGATATGTGAGGGATAGTATCTCTATGTGTTGTTCCTTGCACTAACATGTGTAAAGGTAATTGACCTTGCCTACTACTGATATCTCTTTCTATGCCTACCCTTGAATTTACAAATAATTGTTCTACATCTAACCTATTTGTTTCCTCTAGCTCTGATTGTAAATTTACATTGTAATCTGTAATGATTGACCTAACCTCTTCTACTTCCATATTTTCATTGTTTTCGGTTTCCATTTTATTTTGTATATTTGTTTTTGTAATTTTTGATTTAGAATTAATTTTAATTTTCCGCCTCTCAAAAACATGGAATTATCTTAACAACAATATATTTTCTTAATTGGCTTGACAATTATATACATATAATGGAACTTCCTGACCTTTCGTTCTGGCTGTTAGCAAACCTTTATACTCAGTGTTCCCACATAGATTGTTGTTGAATGTGTGTACCGCACTCCTGAAAGAATTGTTGCTGTCCGATGTTGATGATTTTGAAGTTCTGAGATGAAGTCTTGTAGTTTCGTCGATTCTGGTAGTTCTACGTCGTTCGTTGATCTCTTCTTTTCAGAAGTTGTCAGCAATTAATTCTTGTCTCTTCTTGCTCCACGCAGGCCAATTTGAAGTGGGTGGTTTTCTGTTACGTAATTTTTGCACCAAGCTTTGGGCGCCAATTTGAAGTTGTATTGTTATTATTTGCCCCACGTATGGAAGCCAATTTGAAGTTATAATGTTCTTTATGTTGTTTATTATGCCCACGCTTGGGAAGCCAATTTGAAATAGCTGGTTTGTTGTAGGAGTTTGCAATCTTACGTATGTTAAACAGTTTCCGGTAGCCTTCACCCCAAGTTAAAAAAAAAAAAATATTAACTTTGTTATTAAAACTGCTTCTTTTAAATATTATTTATGTTTGCCTCGGCTGCGTCAGTATTATTTTAGAGACGCGTTTCTCTTAAGCAGGGCATGGTGCAACAAGAATGTAGGCTTACACAGATTTTAAGTTTTAATTCACTCTTTTTTTATTAATCCTTGACACAAATTAAATAGCACTTCACTGATATAGAGAGCTGTGAGATTCTTTTATTTTATACTTGCACTTCGGAAGGAATTTCATATAATTTTGTACAACACGTAAACCATAAGAGAGACAAAAATGCACTACACAAAGTTTATGTCCCTTTAACACACACAATTTATCTCAACTTTCTTTTTTTGTGGCATTGGTCATTTCCAAGATATCCGTTATTATTGATTTGAATTTTTCAATCCTTTAATCACTTTTTAAAGCACTGTTGTTATTCAGCTGTTCCTTGCAATGTCATTGGAAGAATATGGTACTTAATGAACAGCATATAGGGACTCACTTTTAAACTTATGGTTGTCAATTTGGTTCACTCTATCTCTCTTGTATCTATAATGGAGTGTGTAATGAAAATATTTCTGCAAAGGTTTGTCTTGATAAACATATAGTGGTTACAAAAATAAGCTTTTGTATGAATAGTTTGTAAAAGCTATAAAAAGTAAATGGTAGTAATTGAAGAAACTCATGTGAATGGAACAGAGTTTTTAGAAGTGCTTAATGCCCATCCTCATGACGACACTGTGATACTTGAAACTGAATAATTAGTAAAGGAATATTGGGATAGAAACATTAAAGGCCTAAGTTTAGTAATCTCCCTGGGATTTGCCAGTTATGAGGACGAGGAAAACCTGGAAAGAAAACCTCAGTTAGGAAGAATGGTCCTGAATGGATGTGAATCGCGGACCACTTACTAGGCCATATCTTATTGCCCTCGGCTACCTGTATCAGTTTAAGAGAATGTTATAATATAATGAACTTATGTGAATTTGTCTTTAGTAGAAAAAGTCACGTAAATACATCCATACATTTTTATTATATACATAAGCCATAAGTACTTGTGAACTTAACAATTATGTGTGTCAAGTTATGTTTACAAAAAATATCATCCTAATGGCTGGATAGCTATAATGACCAATGAATTGTATCTGAATTCCTGTGACCTATCCAAGGAAGATAATACATTAATTACTTTTAAATACTGCACCAGCAATACTTTCCTTGTTTGCTGCTTCTGAGAAACATAATTATTATAATTCTTGCTTGGCAAAATTTGCACCATATAAAGTGACAATAGGCAATAATTCCCAACCAGGTAAAAAGCCATGGGAGGGAGAAGTATGCTACATAAACTGTTCTGCTGGAGAATGTGCTATGCAGTGGATCAAGTTCAATTATTACGTCAAGCAGAAAATGCATGCTGACATCCGCACTGACTTTTGAATGGCATATAAAATGCTTTATTTTAAAATTTCTGTGAATAGCCTGAAAACTCCTCTTGATTCTGAATGACTTTTTCTACAACTTTTAAACCATAAGAGACAGACAAAAGTCTTACTACTTTAAACATTTAGGTCTCATTAAAGCATACAATTTGCACAATGCTGGGAATTTTTATATTTAACCAGGAATCCTTTTTTTATATATATTTTTGTTGTTTTATTAATTATTTATGGATGCTCTTTAACTGCTGTGGTCCTTAGTGTCCCATTCTATACTGGGCGTGAAAGACCGGTAGTTTTGGTCAGAGGCCTCTTTATCAGGCTTGAGTTTCTTTTATGTGCTGTAAATCTACGACATTAGACCACCAGTTTTACTTCCCTTCCGAAGGAAACCCTGTTGAGGATTTTTACACCTGAAATAATCCATCACCCTCTGCCAGGTTTGAACCCGCAATCTCAGGAATTAAAGGTAACCACCACACCACAGGATGACCATTTAACCACGAATGTTAACTATAACAGCATTAACCAACTGAATGAGAGATAACACAAGGGAGGCACAATGCCGTGTTTCACTCCACATGCAGTTAACTTCTATGTGATTTATTTGCATTCATTGGCTGAAGTGACAGGCTCAATGGTACATTGTGAAACACCATCTATGTCCAAGAATACACAATGCATATGGTGTTTCTTATCCATGAGGCTTCAGGTAAACAAAGGCAAAGTGGATGTTAACCATAACAGTGCAAAATACCCTCCTGTTCCCTCACCCCTGGAAAGCTTCTCATGGTTGCAACACATTGCAATTCTGCAACTTCACTTTTTGTCTCATTTCTGCCTGAGCTACCTTTGTAACGGTACACAATGTTTGAGAATGGGTGGAAGACCGAAGTCTGCAACTTGGATTGTTTAACCTACCAAAGTTATGGAGGTTGCAGTGATTACAGAAGTGGACTTCCTCTATGAAGATTTTTTCAGGTGCTGGAAACACCACAGAAAGCCATGCAGTGGTTAGCAAGGCGTCATCTTTTGAAAAACACTGCACAGTGTCAATAGTAAAATGGGGGAGTGTAATATAACCATTCATAACAGCAACGCAGATGGCAAATGGTGGTTCTGCACAAGATGCAAAGCTTTTAAATCAATGAGGGATGGATCATTCTCTCTCTGCAGCAAGCTCTTATTTAACCAGATAATTATATTTGTTTTTGGCTGGGAGAAGGATCACCTTCTACAAGATGCAGCCACTGAAGCTCACATCAGGGAGTTTCAAATGGCCGCAATTTGGGCAAATTCTTACCAAGAGGAGTGCCAAACTCACTTGGAACATCATGCTGCTCCCGTAGGAGGCTTAGATGAAAATGCAATCCTGTAATTGTCAAGATAGATGAATCAAAACTCTTCCACCAGAAATATCACCAGGGAGAATGGTGAGAAAGCCACCATTCCTGGTGAAGGTACCTGACAGAAGGGCTGCTATGCTGGAGCAGCTGATCCTGCAGCACATTCTACCAAGGTTGCAGCTTTCCAATGGCTGAGTTGCTTATGGCAACATCAAGCAACTCAATGGTGGTGTCTACGTCCACTCAGTAGTAAATCACAGTGAAAACATTATGAATCTTTAACAAGTCGAAATTCAAACCCAGCATACACAAAATTTATGGATAAACAGCAAAAGGAATCTGAGGAGACAGCTCGAGACACGATGGGAGCTGCTTGAATCCTACCCCCACAAATTTATGTATAGAAACAGTATACCAAGAAAGTGGGTTTTTCCAAACTTTTTAGCCAGATTGTCTGAAAATTATGCCATTTGAGTTGTAAGGCAGGAAAAGGCCTTTTTTCGGGCCACCATTTCCTTCACTTAACAGCAGATGGTCATGCATTCAAATATACTGTGCTTATTTTATTTTACTGCTTTATTTTGCATGCATACTGCATTATGGAGTTACTTGTTATATGCTTATTTGGTTTTAGGTACTTTTACTTTCCACCATATTTGTTCATATACTGTTCACAGGTATGTATTTTGTGTTTGCTTTCTTTTTCAATATTCTTGCATTTTATATTTTTTTCCCCCAAATTGTGTAGGGCTACTGTTTTGTTTCCAGTTTGTTTTGTGTTTTTTGTTTTATGGCATTATTGCCTCTCAGTTTTGTGTTTTTGCATATAATCTGTGCATATTTGTGATCTATGCTTTAAAATTCATGGTTTTCACATTTATATTTGTATTTACTGTGTGTTTAATCTTTATTTTGTTTCCAGTATTCTTGCTTTTCACAAGTTTCCCTACATAAAACTTATTAATTTATTAACAATATTCTTATTACCTTCTCTATGTATTTCAGTAAGCAGGGAAAGTATTATATTCCAGCCAAAAATTGGATGCCAAGATTTCACCAGAAAAAATATGTTTAGAGGCAACATGAATCCAAGAAGTTTTTCCATTCAGGGGGCCTCAAAACATGCACTTCCAGTGAAATATCCGTATCAAATTTTTTTATGAATGCAATATCTCTTCTACTGTTTATTATTTATATAAATGATATCTCTAAAGGCAATAATTTCACTACAATCAGCTATGCAGATGATACCGCAGCACTCTGTTGGATTGAAAACTTAAATTCTTTGGCGAATACCATAAAATCTAGTACCCATTCATTAATACACTATTTGGAATCTAATAAACTAAAAGTAAATGAAGAAAAATCCAACGTCATGACATTTAGTCTAGGTGGTAGAGATGAAGTAAAAGAATTTCCAGGAGATAGACTTACCCTGACCATATCCCATCCCTTGTTAGGTTTAAAAGTTGACAATAGGCTATCCTGGTCAGAACGAGTTAACAATGTTTGTAATAAAGTTAGTAGATATATATATTTATTTAGATTTATGAGGAGGTATGTGAATGATCACACCATGAAAATTATGTATTATGGGCTTCTTTTTCCACAACTCAGCTACTGCTTGGAAGTTTGGGGTGGAGTTGCACAGGTACATGGGAATAGAATATTTATATTACAGAAAAAATGTATAAGAATTATGTTCAATATTAAAAGATTAGAAACATGTAGAAATGTATTTATTAAGGAAAACATTGTAACTCTTGTTTCATTATATGCTTATCAAACAATACTCTTAACTGTAAATAGCTCTAAAGACATACTAACAAATTGTGATGTACATCAGCATAACACCAGACACAGTATGGACTTTCATAGAGCAGCTGTGAATAAAAAGAAAGTCAATACTGGTCCTTATATTGTAGGTAGTATACTTTATAATAAGCTTCCTTTAGAAATTAAGTCCTGTAAAAAGGATTGCTTTAAAAGAAATCTAAAGAAGTATCTCATTCACAAATGTTTGTATACTATTGATGAACTGTAAACCTATCTACTCCTTAATCATTGTAAATATTGTAATGTTAATCAATGTAAATACTGTAATTAACTCATGACAATGTCAGATGTTTCGTATGAACCCATTGACAGTAATAAACTTACTTACTTACTTACTATGTACATGAAGGAAGTAAAAATTAATGAAAGAAAACAAAAAATGTTTGATTTTTCTTGCCAAACTTAACATGTATTTCATAGTTTACCTATAATTTCATGCATATTTATTTTGTAGTTTACATATGCTTGCTTTAAACATTATTTAAGTTTGGCTTCATCTATATGTTTTGTTTCACGGTGTTACTGCTTTTTAATTTTGTATTTTTGCACATAATTCATGCATATTTCTGTCATTATACCCATGTTTATGCATATTTCACCTTTTATTTCCCCTTAGAAAAAACACACATTACTTATTTTACATGTGTACACAATACCAAATACAAAATACGCACATTTCAACATCTGTAGGTGTTCCCTGCTTGTTTAACGTCTAGCAATGTTGTTGCATATTATGTTGGTAGTGGCTGGCTCCAGCGAAAACACAGTTGTGATGTCGGTACTTCAATAAGTGCTGCATGCAGCCGCCATAGTAAATAGTCATCCAGAATTACCACTTTAACTATCACTTGAGTATACTAAGCCGTCCTCCATGGTCTAGTGGTACCATGCTTGCCTCTAGTTCTCGAGGTTGCGGGTTCAAACCTGTCGGAGGGCGATGGATTTTTTCATGCATAAAAATCCTTAGCATGTCTTCCTTCGGAAGGGAAGTAAAGTCGGTAGTTCCGTGTCTTAGATTTATGGCACGTGAAAGAACCTCATGCCTGATAAAGAGGCCTCTGAGCAAAATTACTGGTTTTTTACACCCAATATAGAATGGGACGCCAAGGACAACAGCAGTTAAAGAGCGTCCATAAATAAAACTGAATTTAATTTCTTGAGTATACTGTATTCCCCCATTCCCATTCCAACTACAAGGAAACCTGTAATAAAGCCATTTATACAAAATATGTTGATCTCTATTAACATAAGTACATGGAAGAACAATAGAAGAAGATGGAAGAAGCTTTTGTAACAATAGTTTGTTGACGCATGGTAAAGGAAGTCTGTAAATGTAACACACCATTTCAGTGCTCCCGCCACTTCCAAGTAATATAAACACAGCATGACAACTAATATACACAGTAAGTGAAAACTAATCTATATGGTAACTGAACAATGATTGTAACAATGACATGTTCAATGTAATCCATGTGATAAAATCAAAAGAGAACTATTATGTTGCTTGTACCTAATGTAAGCTGACACAGTCCTTGCTGCACTTATAGCTGCATGTTCAGTGGATCAGGAGTTCGTAATGGCTTGTAACACAAACAGAACATTTTACCCTTGCTGACCAAGTGATCTAGTACTGCAATGGATAGCATTTTGTAATCAGAAACTGGTATTCGAGATGCTATACTGCTCCAGATATTATTGGTATGCAGAAATGTGCCGGTTTCACTATACACATGACACACACACACACACACACACATATAGAGGCTGTCAACTTTTATATTGGATTATGGACAATATCACTATATACGAGTAAGACACACATACACTGCATGCCTTTTTTTGACTTCAACACTTAATAAACAACAAATAACGCGGGGCTTTACTTATTCTCATGAATATATGGTGCATTTTGTTCCATATTACTGACACACACCCATGGCATCATGGGAACATTGGTTGTGTTGTCTTTCACTGCCAACATTTGAAATCCCAACATAGCTGAAACCACGGTTTAGGGCCCTCAGCCTTAAGGTGTAGCCAAGGAATTGAGGGCCCTCAGCCCCAAAGCGTAGCCGAGGGGTGTTTTTTAGAAGGAGAGGACAGTAGCAGTTGCGGCCTCCGGGGAAGCCCCAACTGCGAAGCGACGACAGGGCGTAGCCGAGGGATTTGCGCGTCTAAAATTCGAATGATTCATGTTGGCAGCAATTCCTTCCAAAAGTCGCCAAAACCCTCCAACGACTATATAAGAACGGCCACATAAAAAGGCGGGTGGGTGGGCAATATATTACCCCGACTAACATCTACTCTTTATTACTTTGATAGCATTATAGCACATTATGAACTAATGGGCGTTGTTTTAAATTTTTGTTCCATATTAAACACGCACGCAGCTCGCATCACATGCATTCCACCCGAGGCATCATGGAAGAGTTGCCAACATTCACGGCCGTAAGCCGCAAAGTGTACCCGAGGGATATTTTTTAGAAATAGAGGTGTGGTGCAGTTCCGGTAACAGCGCGACGACAGGGCGTAGCCGGTAGGTTCTGCGCGACTAAATTCGAATGATCCACATTATCTCATATTCTTACGTTTCAGAAGTTGGCGACAATTTGGCCACATTTTGTTATGTTGACAACACCCAAACATAATGTCCCGAGTTCCTAATATATAAGGATGGGCTCTATAAACAATGATTTAGTTCAAGCAACAATCACTGCTCCACACACTCCAAGGAACACTGTGCATATTAAAACACCTCGATTTTCCGTGTATTTCACCCATTTCCAGATATCAGAAAAGTACCTACCTCAACTCCTACTAAGAAGTGTGCATTAAATTTTCAGGTTGTGAAACGTGAACAAATACTCTGTGAAATGATTTGATGCTCTTAACGTGAGCTGCAAGCGCGTAATTTATATGGCCGTGGATGCACAGCCGTGTTGTGGAGTCAAACAAGGCCATGACTTGCCTGTCACCGTTATGGCATAAATGACGATTTAGCAAATCCAAACGCAGCAGCATTACGACTTTAAGACTTAAAAAGTCATTAAGCCATGCAGTTACGTTTTAACTTGGTATCCAAATTACCGAGATATGCCTTTTATTGTGCATCATTTTCGTAAGAAAACAAAAGCAAACATATATGTGTATTTCAGGAATTAGAATATATATATGTGTGAACATTTCTGTAATAATGCTAAAAAATGAAACTAAATGTTAAAACCATTAGAATCGAAAGACTGTGATTCCCAATACATTAAGAAGCTACTGAAGTTATAAATATTAATTCAATTATTACTTTGTTACATCTATTGTTATACTGAAAATGGGTGTTAAGGTGAATGAAGTAAATGAGTTCCAATTTTTTTATATTTTCCATAGACTAATAAGAGCAGACATTATGTGCAGTATTCAATATTTTGCAGTATGTAATACTGTAAACAAATGTGTAGTATTTTATCAGTGTATTTACATCGTCTCATGCACAAACTCTGGAATAAATAGCTATTAAATTAGATAATCTATTTTATTTCTATTTCTGAATCCTGAAACCCTAGTAACTTTATGCAAAACCTTCCGTTCTTGAAGGTGAGATCCTGGAACCTCAGCCGGGAGTTTAAGTTAGTAGAAATTACCTAGCAGATCATTGAGTTTCGCCTCTGATATTAAATGTGGTTCTTCTTGCCCTTTGGAATGCAGGTGTAATCCATTGATGAGAAGGGTCGCATATCATCAGATGATATTTTATAAAATTCTGATTGTTCTTGCTATTTATTGCACGTTTCACGCTTAAAAGACACTACCTACATGTATTAAAGTTGGGCACACTGTTGCCTCGTGTACTATACGCACGCTCGTATCAGGTGCTCAGCTGCAATCGGTCATTTTCTGAATGATATATCATCAAATAGTGAAATAGCTGCATTGTTATTTCAGGCTATTGTAGGACATCCAATGTTCACCTGCACTTTATCTCTCCTCTGAATATTTAGTGCTTCGAAGTACGATTTTACAGGCATAATAATGTATTTTATCAAACAAATGTGGATATATAAAATGATAACAGCTTTAAGTTGTAGTGGTATAATCATTGTTTAACCTTGAAAAAATTACATTCAATGTGGTGAAATATTTTCAAACATCAAAACGCCACCCTCCTCTTTGCTTTATTCCATCATATTGCGTTAAACTAACATATTTTTGCTTCCCCCAAAAACGTTTTGCTTTTTTTTATGGTGTCTTTAGAGGTTCCCTTCATTCGTCCCCTTTTTATGCCATACACTACTGTTTCTGAACACCCGATAGCCTTAGCTCTTTCTTTAATGGCTTACTAACACGGATTTTACTTAAATAATCCAACAGCTTCATTATTGTATTACGTTTCTTCTTAGTTTAACAACTTTTCGTCCTTTCCTAACTTCTCTCTCCATAAATATAAACAATTAAGTGACATGTTAAACAAATAACTTATATAAACAAGTAATGTATTTCACAGTTTTCCACACGCTATAAACAAACACACTTCCTTACAACTGATATTTACTTATTCTGCTTCGCGCCTGGCATCTGTTAGCTAACTAGATTGATGACTTATTTTGTTATACACAATGAATCCAAGAAGTTACAGGATTTCAGGTTCTTTTAAAAGCTGTTTCCAACCCACCTCAACACTTTCTCTCGCTTGGTACCCATTACCAAATAACAGAAAAGTTTCTCGCTAGCTACTTTTCTACTGCATAGATATGGAATTTTTCAAAAGTACTTGATTTTAAAAATTATAACACACCCTTATTAAAGACAGAGAACTCAAAGTTAACAATTATCAGCACTCTAGTTAAGAAAAAAACCTATTGTTGCGCCCTAACCTTCAGTATATTAGTTACTGTGTTATAAGCACAGGAACAGCAACTATCAGAGTTTTACTGAAAAACACGTCTTCTTTAGACATTTCTACCCACATAAATCTATAAAGACTCTAAAAATGATACAGTCTAATAGAGAAAAAATTTCTGTATAGGACAATGAATTCAAAGCTGAAAATTATAGCAATTTAATATTTACATAATGTTATTAGCAACTTAGCGACGGCAGAACACTAGGAAAGGATGAAGCTAATGGCAACATTTATGGTTACACAGAGATAGAGGTATCCCACTTACTTCCATACTGTCTTTTCAGGTTGAGACAATCCATAGAAGTTGGAATGGGAACAGATAAACTCTCTCCCTGAAGTATTCGCCTCATAACCGATGGGAGGTTAGGGTACTGAATGGTACTCTTATTTCTTCATAGTTATATTAATTAAATAATAATAATGACAGCCATCTTATGATTTTGGGGGATCATGCCACATCAATAGCACACCGAAAGGTCTTTCTTGCCTTCTAACCAATGAGTCGATCTAGCTTAACATTTTGTACAAGTTACATGAGGTGCCCAGGTACGATCCGGGCCCCCTAGACCGCAATTGAAATAAAATCTACAGGCTGTCTTGCAAAGTATGGAAATTTGAGCCTCTGAGATTTTGGACAGAACTCGCCGTACGCGTAGAAAAACATATTCGGAGAGTTTTTGTAACTACGCCTTTGTTTCTTCATAATCTCACACAGAACAACCCAATACTACCACCTGAACGGAACAAAATAGAGACTGAATACTTTTTTCATATTACCAGTCACCAGTGATGGCTAGCGATGGAGGACTCTAGGGCGGCGCCCTCACCATCAATAAACAAATGAAAGGAAGGATAACATCATGTGTCATTGCAGTATTAATTCCCGCACTCAGTGTTTTAGTTTATAGATTTTGTTTTATTTGAAAGGCTTTTACAACACATACACGAGTACCATGAATGTTTTCATTACGTACTATATTCCGGACTGCATCAAGTCCTCCGGGAATCATCGTGTTTGTGGCTACCGATAGAGGTGAGACATGAGGAGGGGAATGCTTCGATTATGTGCAAGGGGTACAGAGTGGTAATGGTAATTTCGCGGAGCCCGAAGCACTTCACTATTGGTTCTATCTCACGCGGTCTTTTCCACATGGAGTCATGCAGTTTCACTGCTGCCATCACATGAAAAAAATTCTGATGTGTTACACTCACATGACTTTCTCTACTCTTGTACAAACTATTTTTACAAACGCTTATTCTCCATATGCTTCATGTTAATCGAGATATCGAGATGTTAATCTTATTCCTAATTTTCTTGTAGATGCAAAGGGAATTGCTAGACTTCAAGCGATAGTCAAATATTTTAAGAGCTGGTTGCTATGTGGAGTATTCCATTCTCTTTGCATTACCAGGACAAAAAAAATGAATATCGAATTTGAGAAAAAGTATAAGTATTGGAAAATTTAAGGAAATAAAAATGTATGACATATTGTGTATTTTAATGCGATCTACATTTTTTGTGTAGTGAAATTTTGTCTATCTCTTATGGTTTACCAGTTATGCAAAAGTCGTTCACAATGAAGAATACTTTTGGAGACATTCGCAGAAAATTCGAGATATACATTTCATTTGTCATGAAAATATCTTAAACATGTGATATTTCAATGAAAATCGTTAGAGCCATTTTTGAGAAAATTAAAAGTTTCGAAAAATGTTCCATGTAAAGGGTAATCTGGGGTGGGAAAATTTTCTTGAAAACCTTCGTGTCGCATCTCTGGAAGATACTGAACCTAAATACCAAGTTTAGTGTTTATCCGACTGTTCGTTTCCGAGTTATGCTCTTCACAGACACACACACGGACATGTTTCCAAAAATGATTTTTTGGATTCAGGAGGTCTTAAAACATGTATTTCCGGTGAAATCTCGATATCGAATTTTTGGGTGGAATGCAATACTTCCCCTACTTACTATACGTAGTAGAGAAAGTAAAAATGTATTCAGTCCTATCCGAAATTTATGTGTGTTAAATAATTTGAAATAAAGTTTAATCAAATTCTTAAGTTATACTCGGATTTAAAGTATAGTATTGTAGAGTTAGAACGATTCTGAGCAGAAAATAAGTAATTTCCCTTGTTTTACAATCTATTTTTGTCACTTTAGTTTGCGAGTCACATAATTACAGAACACGCAAGCACTCATACGCAGTGCTGTGATTCACACACGTACGTGCTGCATACAGAGTTCGGAAGCACGTGTTGTGTAAAATAACTAACTTAACCAGTAAATTCAATGCAAGTGGTATGCTTTTGTTGGAGATTGTTAAAACTCAAGTGTCATTTAAAGTTAAGTAGTTAAGGAATGGTAATGAACAGTAAATAGCAACACATCATTTGCACGATTCCCATAGCCACATCAGAGAGTGAAAGGATCAAGAGGATAAAAAGTTTGCCAATGCCCTATTGACATGTTATATTGAGAAGACACTGATTTCAACCATTTTGTTGAACCAAAGAAGAGGGGAATGATTTCATCTACAAGAATATTAATAAGGTTAGTTTAGTTATATTCAAGTAATATTCTTTCAAGAGGCAAGTAGTTACATAACAATTTCCAACAGTTCATTTCATACTCTAACTTTTTCCAGTGCGTGTTGTTGATTGTTTGGTATCATCACATACGCGTTTAGACACGAGACAAGTTTGGGCCACGAACAAAAATAAACTTTATGCGTTTCCGTTTAAGAAATTTATGCTCTTACTCTGACATTTGAATAAGTATCACTTTTCAGGATAGGAACTAAAACGTATGAAGAATTGTGTTCAGGAATCACAGGTTTATCGATGTGCAAATGTGTGTGATTAAGATTTATAAATAATTTATTTTGTGAAAACAAAGCACAGAATATTCATTTGTTCTTCACTAAAAGTTTAATTGATACTCATTAAGGCACGGGTGCACCGTATAATGTAAATGGCAAAAGGTTTCCTACTACTGAAAGGAGTAATACAATAATTATTAACTGTCTACTCGTAAGATCCGTCACAAGGACGCCCATCGTAAGGTCAGCCTGTGAGACCGGTTCATTTTTATATGACAATTGACTCATAATTTTAGAGATACATAGCACATTACACTTATCTATTCATTATCAATGATCTTTGTTATACTATGAGTATTTTTAATGTATTTTATTATTCAATAATGATACTGTAACCACATTAAATGTCACATTACAATAATATAGGAGCTAGTGTAATTATGACCATTTAAAAAACGTCTCAATACACTTAAGCATTTTTCTTACAAGAAGCAATATAAATATGCCCAAATACTCTGTTTTTACCCTTATGTGCAAATGTTACACATTCAATAGGGACGTTTCTGAAAAGTTACTTTTATGTGTTAGTGCATTTTATTTACTTATGCAGATAAATACTACAGATTTTTCCTTCCCTAAACCTGTCTAAACCTTATCATTTTTACTGGAATATTTGCTATACATCAGTAAAAATTATAACATCATACAAAGTAACCAAAATCTAACACGTTTAATAAATTTCTCAAAATAGAGAAACATTATTTTCGTAACAAAGAAGACATAACCATGCTGAAATGTTCTATTTTGTTGTTATGCACAATTTTGACATCTTTTATAGGAACATTCCAAGTCAAATTGCTTTTGCACGTTTTATACATTTCTAGGCGGTCTTTCTTTCTGATATGGGCAAACACTTCAGGTTTCAATACACATCACTGTTTCTAGCTTCTTTTCATTACAATATCAACTTCAGGTTTTCCTTTTCTCAAACTTGTCAGTTTTATTGCCATAGTCTGCCAGTATTTCTTTCTGTTTTGTCTCCAGTACTTCGTGGATATTTATTTTGAATTTTGATGGGATGTTGGGTATTGTCAGATGTTGCTGAAGGTGGGTTTTTATCAATTCCATTCTAAAGTTTCTCACAAAATCAAATCAGGTAGTTTGCATATCCTTTTGAGCAGCATAAGTATAAAATGTATGCATTTACACTACTTACATTCAACATTGCAAAAAATATAGCCATCTTCGAGTTCTCTACTGTTGAAGTAATTTGCACATTTCATGCCAAAGGAATCCACATCAGATTATGTTGCATTATAGTAATTTATTGTTTCTGGCTTTTGATTTACATCACTTTCATCATTGTGCTGATGCATGAACGAAACTAGCACGACAAACCTTTTTTGGGGAACATAGTGATAGAAGACTAATTTCCTTTTTACTTTCTCTACTACATATAGTAAGTAGGGGAAGTATTGTATTGCACCCAAAAATTCAATACCAAGATTTCACCGGAAATACATGTTTTGAGGCCCCCTGAATAAAAATTTTTTTTTGGAAACATGTTCATGTGTGTGTCTGTGAACAGCATAACGAAACTTAACAGCAGTTAAAATATCGTGTGTTATACATTCACAGAAGTTTCTCTATCCCCTATTATTTATTAGTGGGTATATAAACTGTACTACTAAAGCTCATTTTTCCCCTACTTCCATTTAATCTAAATAAACCTTTCAGAAACAGTGATAGTCAAATATATAATTGGATGGAATAATGCTGACCTTACAAATCCATACTGTTTCCATGCAGCTGTGGGAAACAACTAGATGTTGACAGGACTTTAAAAGAATGACCAAGTAATGAACAATTCGTAGGATTAGTTACGGATATCAGAAATGGTTTATACCACAGAGAAAGCTGTTTGAAATAAATTATGTGTTTTAAAGAGATCTAGTTTTGTGCAGTATGTTTACATCTATTGCTTAACGTTTACCGTTATACAGAATTCCTTCTAAATAAAGAGACTTTAAATGCTATTCCCAAAAAATCAAGATATACATTTTATCTGTCATTTATAAATATACTTAATATATAGTATTTTAATTAAACTTCTTAGACCCATTTTTTAGAAAATAAAAATTTTCAAAATGTTCCATGTAAATGGTACTTTGGGGTGATGATTTTCATTCAAATCTTTGTCACATCTTTGGAAGATATTCAACTTAAACACCAAGCGTGGCATTGGGACTTTGACTTTTCACTTTTGAGTTATGATGTGCAGTCATATGGAACTTTTTCTATAAATACATTTTTCGGGTTCAGGAGGCCCCAAAACATGTATTTCCAGTGAAATCTTGACATTAAGTTTTTGGGTGGAATAAAACCTCTTCTGTACTTACTATATAGAGTAGAAAAAAGAATTACCAACAAAATATTATATGAATGGTGCTGTCCACAGAACAATTTTATAATCCTCTGAAATTTAAACATTACACAAAATTAAAAGGGAAATTAAGTGATACAAGTGAAATCTAGTTCATTCCAAATTGATTAAGTTGCAAATAAAATAGTAAAATAATTTACTAAGATTCTCAATTTCCTTTCTAACTTAATTGTCTAACAAAAAACAGATACAAAGAACTCAACTTCCACCCTCAGACATTTTTCCTTCATGAACCCAATTAATGCCATCAAAAGCTGCAAAACAAGTGAGATGCTACTCCCAACCACCTCCCCCTCTAGATTTTGTCATTATGAAAGGGTTAAAATGTTCTGAAAGTTGTCTACCAACAGAATTCTACTTAACATACTTGTGGCTTTTTGTCCTCTGCATCAGTTTATCTTTTCAAATCTGATAACTGGGTAAAAGACTTTGTCTTTGTCTTTATTTCTGAGAACATCATTACTTTAACATTTAATATAAATAACAATGTACAAAATCCTGACTTTAATTGAGCACTGAGGATAACCTTTGGTAGAAGTGTTACACCCTTGTGGCTTAATGTCCACTTGAATCAATTTATGTCTTTTCAAACATCCCAAGTGAGTAAAACTCATCACAAATGCTTCATTTGTGTGACTTTATACCCTCATGAGTCAATTTGTGTGTACTTAAATGCTGCAATTGAGCAAAATTCTTATCAGAAATGTAACACTTTTAAGGCTTTATGCCATCATGAATCAAACTGTGTCTTTTCAAACTTGACAAAACGGTATAAGCTTTATTACAAATGTTACACTTGTAAGGCTTTAAGGCATCATGAATCAATCTGTGTCTTTTCAAATGCTGCAATAGAGTAAAAGTCATGTCACAAATGCTACACTTGTGTGGCTTTATGCCCTCATGAGTCAATTTGTGTTTTCTCAAATACCGCAACTGAGTATAAGGTATGTCACAAATGTTACACTTGTATGGATTTATGCCCTCATGAGTCAATGTGTGTGTTCTCAGATACTGCAATCGAGTGAAAGTCATGTCACAAATGTTACACCTGTGTGGCCTTATGTCCTCATGAATCAATTTATGCCTTTTCAAAGCTGAGAACTGAGTAAAAGCCTTATCACAAATGCAACATTTGTGTGACTTTATGCCATCATGAATCAATTTGTGTGCTTTCAAATGCTGCAATTGAGTGAAATTCTTATCACAAATGTTACATTTGTGTGGCTTTAAGCCCTCATGAGTCAATTTGTGTGTTCTCAAGTTCTGCACTCGAGTAAAAGTCTTGTCACAAATGCTACACTTGTGTGGCTTTATGCCCACATGAATCAATTTATGTCTCTTCAAACCTGACAACCGAGAAAAAGTATTGTCACAAATGTTACACTTGTGTGGCTTTATCCCCAGGTGAGTCAATATGTGTCCTTTCAAACTTGACAAATTAGCAAGAGCTTTGAAACAAATATTGCACTTGTGTCGTTGCACAACCTTATGAATTAATTTGTTTGGCTTTATGCCCTTGTGAATCAATTTGTGTTTTCTTAAATTTTGCAACTTGGCAAAAGCCTTCTTACAAAAGTGACACTTGTATGATTTTATGCTCCCATGAATCAATTTGTGTTTTTTTAAATCTGGCAAACAAGTAAATGCCCTGTTACAAACATTACACTTGTATGTATTTGTGTCCTGGTGAATCAATGTGTGTTTTTTTAGGTTTTGCAATCGAATAAAAGTCTTGTCACAAATCTTACACTTGTAAGGCTTTATGCATTCAGAAAAAAATTTGTGTGTTTTCAGAGATGACAAATGATTAAAACCCTTCTCACGAACACCACACTTGTTTGCTTCTTTACACCCATGAATCAATCTGTGTGTTTCTAAATGGGACGAGTATTTAAAACATTTATCACATATGTCACATTTATGCACCTTTCCATACTCACAACTACAGATTGATTTGCAATTCCCTTCATTTATTTCTTGTTTATTTGTGTGGCTCTGTTGAAGCACATTAATTGGTTTCAAACAGGAAACAATGCTGACAATTTTCTCACTATCAGGTGTTTCTGAGCAAATCCTTGTTTCTGCTGAAAATATTCCTCTTTCATGAGTTTGACATTTTCCAGCAATTTCACGTTCAGGACTATCCTTTCTGATATCAAAGTTTATGTTGTTTCCTAAGTCTGAGGTATAACTGGAAACACCCACTTTGCATAAACTGAAATTTAAAACATATTGAGTAATTATTACAACAAAGGGATGAAAAAATAACTTGTGTATAAAAGAATGGGAACGTTTATTTGTCATGTGTACATAATCAGAGATAGAATTAGCTCATGAAACGCTTTTACTAATTTGGAACATTGTAGTAAATCTAGTGAATATTGAGTGTGTCTGTTTGAAAACATTACAATATGTGTAAGTTTTAAGTTACTTGCCCCCATGTTTAGGCCAATATAGGCAAGGTGAGTGTGATGATGTAATTGGTTATCACATTTTCATTTTTTGTGTAAAATGCATATTTTCTGTCTCTCTGATGTATATAAGGATGGGAAGTGATTACAACCAATTGAATTACCTGTAGTTACTACAGTTTTATGCTTTTTTCTTTTCATTTAAAAATTCTTGTTATGTCTTACAAAACATAAGTTTAATCATTTACTTCATCAAATAAAACTACAATACAAAAAATGGTGGCATCAAAATTGGTTACACTCCCTATCCTCAGAGAACAGTTTCATATCTGACACTAACAGGGAATATGTAGAATGTACCTGGGCAGTCACTTACACAACTTGGTCAAAGAACAGTTTCATTTTCAACACTAACACGGAATATGGCAATGTATCTGGGTACACCATCTCCCTTTTCTAGGTGGTGAAATTTCATTTGGAATCATGCTGGGGGGAGAGGAATGTGAATAAGCTATGATCAAAATGACCAGAATGTAAAACTGCTTTGAGTAATAATTATTCAACAAAGTTAAAAACAATTGAAATAACAAGATATGTATTTTGTTTGGCTCAACTCAGATAGAAACTAATGATTAAAAATTTAAAATGAACTGTGAATTATTCACAAATGGAAATGCTGATATGAAATGAATACTGTAAGTTGTTCAATTGTATATGCTATTTCATTCCATGTCACGCATTCAGGTAGCCAGGTACATTTATCAAATACAATGTTAAAGGTTATTTCAATTACATAAAGCAACTTGCACTCATGCCAAAAGTGATTATAAACATTCATACCTTTAATATCAACTCTGTTGCAAGAAAAATTAAAGCCTGTATTTAGTGTGAAATAATATTGCATATAATTTAGCCTACGCAATATTCAACTCGACTCATTGAACAATTTTAAAGTTGAATTTACATTTCCTAAACGCTTGCCTAGTTAATGAAATAGTTGTTCACACAACTCAAACAGACAAGTTGAATCACCATATTAACCTTTGTATAAGAATTTTAAAAATAACTCAGCAGACAATATCTTAATAAGAGATATTCTTAAGTGTCTACCTGTGTAATTAAGTAAAATGAAACACATTACCAACAGTAGATTCAGACTAATGTGATATCACTCATTACGACTATGTTAACAAGGCTGGCAAAAGGCCAGTGATGAGTCGTCAGCTAAGGCTCGTATAGCTCTCTCTCACTGCACAATCTGGATGGCCTCAGCTGCCATTAGGAGGAAGATTGGGGAAGCTTCTCATAGAACTGACGTGGCTTTGGCAATGTGATTTTAGCTTGACAAAGCAAACCCAAGATCTCGTATATCCAGGTTACAGAGAATATATACCACCACAGGGGATAGTCACTTACATAACTTGGGCAAATAACTGTGATAATACTCCTTAGACTCAATGAACAGTTCCTTCCATATGTAACACTAACAGGAAACATGACGTGTCTGTGACACAACTTGATCAAATAACTGTGTTACACACCTTGTGTGCAGTAGACGGTACTATATGTACCACTAGCCGGAAATATTATGTGTCTGGGGATAGTCACTGATATAACTTGGTCAAATAAGTGTGATACACACCTTGTGTGCAGTGGACGGTACTATATGTACCACTAGCTGGAAATATTATGTGTCTGGGGATAGTCACTGATATAACTTGGTCAAATAAGTGTGATACACACCTTGTGTGCAGTGGACGGTACTATATGTACCACTAGCCGGAAATATTATGTGTCTGGGGATAGTCACTGATATAACTTGGTCAAATAAGTGTGATACACACCTTGTGTGCAGTGGACGGTACTATATGTACCACTAGCCGGAAATATTATGTGTCTGGGGATAGTCACTGATATAACATGGTCAAATAAGTGTGATACACACCTTGTGTGCAGTAGACGGTACTATATGTACCACTAGCCGGATATATTATGTGTCTGGGGATAGTCACTGATATAACTTGGTCAAATAAGTGTGATACACTCCTTGTGTGCAGTGGACAGTACTATATGTACCACTAGCAAGGAATATGGCAATATGTCTGGGGATAGTCACTGATATAACTTGGTCAAATAAGTGTGATACACTCCTTGTGTGCAGTGGACGGTACTATATGTACCACTAGCAGGAAATATTATGTGTCTGGGGATAGTCACTGATACAACTTGATCAAATAACTGTGATACACTCCTTGTGTGCAGTAGATGGTACTATATGTACCACTAGTAGGAAATATTATGTGTCTGGGGATAGTCACTGATATAACTTGGTCAAATAAGTGTGTTACACTCCTTGTGTGCAGTAGACGGTACTATATGTACCACTAGCAGGAAATATTATGTGTCTGGGGATAGTCACTGATACAACTTGCTCAAATAAGTGTGATACACTCCTTATGTTCAGTCAACAGTTTCATATATAACACTAGCAAGGAATATGACAATGTGTCTGGGGATAGTCCCTGATATAACTTGGTCAAATAAGTGTGATACACTTCTGCTCAGTGACCAATTTCATATATAACACAAGCAAGGAATATGACAATGTGTCTGGGGTTAGTCACTGATACAACTTGGTCAAACAAGTGTGATACACACCTTATGTTCAGTGAACAATTTCATATATAACACTAGCAAGGAATATGACAATGTGTCTGGGGATAGTCACTGATGCATGATCAAATAACAGTGATACACTTATGTTCAGTGAACAATTTCATATATAACACTAGCAAGGAATATGACAATGTGTCGGGGTTAGTCACTGATACAACTTGGTCAAATAAGTGTGATTCACACCTTATGTTCAGTGAACAATTTCATATATAACACTAGCAAGGAATATGACAATGTGTCTGGGGATAGTCACTGATGCATGATCAAATAACAGTGATACACTTATGTTCAGTGAACAATTTCATATATAACACTAGCAAGGAATATGACAATGTGTCTGGGGTTAGTCACTGATACAACTTAGTCAAATAAGTGTGATACACACCTTATGTTCAGTGAAAAATTTCATATATAACACTAGCAAGGAATATGACAATGTGTCTGGGGATAGTCACTGATACAACTTGGTCAAATAAGTGTGATAACACTCCTTATGTTCAGTGAACAATTTCATATATAACACTAGCAAGGAATGTGACAATGTGTCTGGGGATAGTCACTGATGCATGATCAAATAACTGTGATACACTTATGTTCAGTGAACAGTTCCATTAGTAACATAAACAGAAAACCTGACAATGTGTCTGGGGATAGTCACTGATGCAACTTGATCAAATAATTATGATTCACTCCTTATCTTCAGTGGACAGTTGCATATCTAACACTAGCAGGAAATATGACAATGTGTCTGGCGATAGTCACTGATGCAACTTGAGTAAACTGTGATACACTCATTAAGCTCAGAAAACAGTTCCATATCTAATAATATGACAATGTGTCTGGGGATAGTACTGATGAAGCTTGATTAAATAACTGTGATACACTCATTAAGTTCAGAGAACAGTTCCATATATAATAATATGGCAATGTGTCTGGGGATAGTCACTGATGAAGCTTGATTAAACAACTGTGATACACACATTAAGTTCAGAAGACAGTTCCATATATAATGATATGGCAATGTGTCTGGGGATAGTCACTGATGAAGCTTGATTAAATAACTGTGATACACTCATTAAATTCAGAGAACAGTTCCATATCCAATAATATAACAATGTGTCTGGGGATTGTCACTGATGAATCTTGATTAAATAACTGTGATCACTCATTAAGTTCAGAGAACAGTTCCATATATAATAATATGGCAATGTGTCTGGGGATAGTCACTGATAAAGCTTGATTAAATAACTGTGATACACACATTAAGTTCAGAAGACAGTTCCATATATAACAATATGACAACGTATCTGGGGATAGTCACTAAAGCAGCTTGATTAAATAACTGTGATACACTCATTAAGTTCAGAGAACAGTTCCATATCTAACAATATGTCAATGTGTCTGGGGATAGTCACTGATGCAAGGTGATTAAATAACTGTGCTACACTCATTAAGTTCAGAGAACAGTTCCATATATAATAATATGGCAATGTGTCTGAGGATAGTCACTGATGCAAGGTGATTAAATAACTGTGCTACACTCATTAAGTTCAGAGAACAGTTCCATATATAATAATATGGCAATGTGTCTGAGGATAGTCACTGATGCAAGGTGATTAAATAACTGTAATGCACTCATTAAGTTCAGAGAACATTTCATGTCTAATAATATGACGGAGTGCTAAGCAAGCAGTGGAAGAGAGTGGATGTGTGTGGAGGAAGCTCCTGGAATGGAAGAAAGAAGGGCTTAAGTAACCATGGGAATTGGTATTGAGGTGCACAGAGCAAGAATTGGAGTATTTAATAAATTAAAATGGAAGGATTTCAAAACAAACAAAGGTGTAGAAGAGATGGTAAACATGTTTCTTCTCACATGTGTAATAGGTATACTATTGGTAATTGGTGGAGTTGAAATTAACCCTGGGCCAAATGGGGATCGAAACGTCGTGGAACAAACATTTGCATACATTAAAGATATGGATGAGAGATTAGGAAATAAACTCAATGGAATGGAAAAGGAACTAATAGATATTAAGGGAGAGATTATAAATGAAATGCAAGATATACGAAATGAGGTACAGAAAGTTAAAAGAAGAGTTGAGCTGCTGGAAGAGAGACACCGCAGATTTAATTTGGTTATAGCAGGAGTGAAAGAAAGGAATGGAGTATGGCCTGTAGATGAGGTCAGAGAGATTATAGAAGGAAAGCTTGGTTTGAAGGTACAGGGCTGGGAGATTAGAGAAGCATTTAGAGTGGGGAGATCAAGAGGAGCCAGAATGATAGTTGCAAGATTTACGTCAGTGCAGTTTGTTTATGAAGTATTGAAGAAATCAAAGCTACTAAAAGGAACAAATATCTTTATAAATAGAGATTTATCGATGGAACAACGGGCCTTGAAGAAGGATCTAATACAACAAATGAGGTTGGCAAGAATGGAAGGGAAACGGGCCTTCATAAAGAACCTACGATTATGGGTCGATGGGCGTATGGTGATGGGATACGAAAGCGACACAAGGAACAGCAGATCGCAGGGGCAGGATATGATTCAGCGATATTCATCGGCGACGAGAGAGAAGGAATGCAGAGGAAGTCCAAAGAGCAATCGGAGACCAGAGGATAAGGTTACGTCACTGGCACGTGTGGCTGGCGGAAAGAAGATGACAGTGTTAGAGGGTAGGCGTGGCCAAGACGCAGGCAGAACGTCGGATCAGAGTGACGTAAGGGCATCAGCTGGCGAAATAAGGAAAATGGAAGTTATGTCACTGCTAAGTGGGGCTGGTGGGAAGAAGATAGCTGAGTCAGAGAAGAGATCAGGAGCCGAAGCAGTGACGTCAGATCAGAGTGATGTATGGTCAACAGCTGGCAAAGTTTGGAAAGTGGCATCATCGAGGAGGGAGGGAGTTCAACCGTCACGTGATATGATTGCGGGCAGGGCAGAGGCGGGGTTTCAGAGTGGTGAATTGGTGGAAGAAGAAACTATTGTGTTAACACCCAATGGGAGTCTACGGATTTTGGACAGAAACAATGCGGGACTGTTAAAGGAGCCACCAGAAATAGATTTATGGAGTAGGAAAGTGTGCCATACATATAGAAATAGTGCAGGTTCTGTGAGAAATATGGGAAAACAGAAGCAGTAATAATGACGAAGTATATAGAATAGGCAGGGAGAGTGACTATAGAATGTATAGAACGCTACAAAGTAGACAAAGTAAAGACAAGGTTTTGATAGGCAAGTGATAGTTTTTATGAAATCGTGAAGTGAATGAGTTAGATATAAAGGACGGTAAATACGAGAGGGTTAGGGGGGAGAGGTACATTTCTTAGTATGAACGAGCAAGTGTTGTTATGGACGATTAGTGCGGGGAACAAGTAAACATTCTTTAAATTGTATCTAATAGTTCCCATTTCCCGCTGATAAGGAGTATTTAAGACGGCGGAGGAAGCAAGGGAAGGAGATGGGAAGGGGACAAGAACAGTAAGCAGTTTAGTGAAATTAAATGAGAAACGTTAGCGATATGAAGCTAACTCAACACACATGCCTTGTAAATGCGGAAGCTTGGGTACGATCGGCAAAAGGAGCAAGGGCTCGACGCTGATCATGCCCAAATGATTGTATTAGCTCAACACTCAATAAAGATATCATATCATATCATATCAATAATATGACAATGTGTATGGGGATAGTCACTGATGAAGCTTGATTAAATAACTGTGATGCACTCATTAAGTTTAGGGACAGTTCCATATCTAATAATATGGCATTGTGTCTGAGGATAGTCACTGATGAAGCTTGATTAAATAACTGTGATAGACTCATTAAGTTCAGAGAACAGTTCCATATATAATAATATGGCAATGTGTCTGGGGATAGTCACTGATGAAGCTTGATTAAATAACTAAGATACACTCATTAAGTTCGGAAAACAATTCCATATATAATAATTTGGCAATGTGTGTGGGGATAGTCACTGATGAAGCTTGATTAAATAACTTTAAAACACTCATTAAGTTCAGAAGACAGTTCCATATATAATAATTTGGCAATGTGTGTGGGGATAGTCACTGATGAAGCTTGATTAAATAACTGTGATACACTCATTAAGTTCAGAAGACAGTTCCATATATAATAATTTGGCAATGTGTGTGGGGATAGTCACTGATGAAGCTTGATTAAATAACTGTGATACACTCATTAAGTTCAGAGAACAGCTCCATATCTAATAACATGGCAATGTGTCTGAGGATTGTCACTCATGCAACTTGTTTAAATAACTTAGATGCACTCATTAAGTTCAGAGAACAGTTCCATATATAATAATATTGCAATGTGTCTGGGGACAGTCACTGATGAAGCTTGATTAAATAACTGTGATACACTCATTAAGTTCAGAGAACAGTTGCATATCTAATAATATGGCAATGTGTCTGGGGATAGACACTGATGCAAGTTGATTAAATAGCTGTGATACACTTATTAAGTTCAGAGAACAGTTCCATGTCTAACAATATGGCAATGTGTCTGGGGATAGTCACTGATGCAAGTTGATTAAATAACTGTTATACACTCATTAAGTTCAGAGAACAGTGCCATATCCAATAATATGACAATGTGTCTGGGGATTGTCACTGATGAAGCTTGATTAAATAACTGTGATCACTCATTAAGTTCAGAGAACAGTTCCATATCTATTAATATGACAATGTATCTGGGTATAATCACTAATGCAGCTTGATTAAATAACTGTGATACACTCATTAAGTTCAGAGAACAGTTCCATATATAATAATGTGGCAATATGTCTGGGGATAGTCACTAATGCAGCTTGATTAAATAACTGTAATACACTCATTAAGTTCAGAGAACAGTGCCATATCCAATAATATGACAATGTATCTGGGTATAATCACTAATGCAGCTTGATTAAATAACTGTGATACACTCATTAAGTTCAGAGAACAGTTCCATATATAATAATGTGGCAATATGTCTGGGGATAGTCACTAATGCAGCTTGATTAAATAACTGTTATACACTCATTAAGTTCAGAGAACAGTGCCATATCCAATAATATGACAATGTGTCTGGGGATTGTCACTGATGAAGCTTGATTAAATAACTGTGATCACTCATTAAGTTCAGAGAACAGTTCCATATCTAATAATATGACAATGTATCTGGGTATAATCACTAATGCAGCTTGATTAAATAACTGTGATACACTCATTAAGTTCAGAGAACAGTTCCATATATAATAATGTGGCAATATGTCTGGGGATAGTCACTAATGCAGCTTGATTAAATAACTGTAATACACTCATTAAGTTCAGAGAACAGTTCCATATATAATAATATGGCAATGTGTCTGGGGATAGTCACTGATGAAGCTTAATTAAATAACTGTGATACACTCATTAAGTTAAGTGAGAACAGTTCCATATATAATAATATGGCAATGTGTCTGGGGATAGTCACTGATGAAGCTTGATTAAATAGCTGTAAAACACTCATTAAGTTTAGAAGACAGTTCCATATATAATAATATGGCAATGTGTCTGGGGATAGTCACTGATAAAGCTTGATTAAATAACTGTGATACACACATTAAGTTCAGAAGACAGTTCCATATATAACAATATGGCAATGTGTCTGGGGATAGTCACTGATGAAGCTTGATTAAATAACTGTGATACACTCATTAAGTTCGGAAGACAGTTCCATATATAATAATATGGCAATGTGTCTGGAATAGTCACTGATGAAGCTTGATTATTGATTAAATAACTGTGAAAAACTCATTCAGTACAGAGAACAGTTCCATATATAATAATATGGCAATGTGTCTGAGGATAGTCACTGATGCAAGGTGATTAAATAACTGTAATGCACTCATTAAGTTCAGAGAACATTTCATGTCTAATAATATGACAATGTGTATGGGGATAGTCACTGATGAAGCTTGATTAAATAACTGTGATGCACTCATTAAGTTTAGGGACAGTTCCATATCTAATAATATGGCATTGTGTCTGAGGATAGTCACTGATGAAGCTTGATTAAATAACTGTGATAGACTCATTAAGTTCAGAGAACAGTTCCATATATAATAATGTGGCAATATGTCTGGGGATAGTCACTAATGCAGCTTGATTAAATAACTGTAATACACTCATTAAGTTCAGAGAACAGTTCCATATATAATAATATGGCAATGTGTCTGGGGATAGTCACTGATGAAGCTTAATTAAATAACTGTGATACACTCATTAAGTTAAGTGAGAACAGTTCCATATATAATAATATGGCAATGTGTCTGGGGATAGTCACTGATGAAGCTTGATTAAATAACTGTGAAACAATCATTAAGTTCAGAGAACAGTTCCATATCTAATAATATGGCAATGTGTCTGGGGATAGTCACTGATAAAGCTTGATTAAATAACTGTGATACACACATTAAGTTCAGAGAACAGTTCCATATCTAATAATATGGCAATGTGTCTGGGGATTGTCACTCATGCAACTTGATTAAATAACTTAGATACACTCATTAAGTTCAGAGAACAGTTCCATGTCTAACAATATGGCAATGTGTCTGGGGATAGTCACTGATGCAAGTTGATTAAATAACTGTTATACACTCATTAAGTTCAGAGAACAGTGCCATATCCAATAATATGACAATGTGTCTGGGGATTGTCACTGATGAAGCTTGATTAAATAACTGTGATCACTCATTAAGTTCAGAGAACAGTTCCATATCTAATAATATGACAATGTATCTGGGTATAATCACTAATGCAGCTTGATTAAATAACTGTGATACACTCATTAAGTTCAGAGAACAGTTCCATATATAATAATGTGGCAATATGTCTGGGGATAGTCACTAATGCAGCTTGATTAAATAACTGTAATACACTCATTAAGTTCAGAGAACAGTTCCATATATAATAATATGGCAATGTGTCTGGGGATAGTCACTGATGAAGCTTAATTAAATAACTGTGATACACTCATTAAGTTAAGTGAGAACAGTTCCATATATAATAATATGGCAATGTGTCTGGGGATAGTCACTGATGAAGCTTGATTAAATAACTGTGAAACAATCATTAAGTTCAGAGAACAGTTCCATATCTAATAATATGGCAATGTGTCTGGGGATAGTCACTGATAAAGCTTGATTAAATAACTGTGATACACACATTAAGTTCAGAGAACAGTTCCATATCTAATAATATGGCAATGTGTCTGGGGATTGTCACTCATGCAACTTGATTAAATAACTTAGATACACTCATTAAGTTCAGAGAACAGTTCCATATATAATAATATGGCAATGTGTCTGGGGATAGTCACTGATGAAGCTTGATTAAATAACTTAGATACACTCATTAAGTTCAGAGAACAGTTCCATATATAATAATATGGCAATGTGTCTGGGGATAGTCACTGATGAAGCTTGATTAAATAACTTAGATACACTCATTAAGTTCAGAGAACAGTTCCATATATAATAATATGGCAATGTGTCTGGGGATAGTCACTGATGAAGCTTGATTAAATTACTGTGATACACTCATTAAGTTCAGAGAACAGTTGCATATCTAATAATATGGCAATGTGTCTGGGGATAGTCACTGATGCAAGTTGATTAAATAGCTGTGATACACTCATTAAGTTCAGAGAACAGTTCCATATCTAATAATATGGCAATGTGTCTGGGGATTGTCACTCATGCAACTTGATTAAATAACTGTGATACACTCATTAAGTTCAGAGAACAGTTCCATATCTAATAATATGGCAATGTGTCTGGGGATAGTCACTGATGCAAGTTGATTAAATAACTGTGATGCACTCATTAAGTTCAGAAAACAATTCCATATCTAATAATATGGCAATGTTTCTGCGGATAGTCACTGATGAAGCTTGATTAAATAACTGTGATACACTCATTAAGTTCAGAGAACAGTTCCATATCTAATAATATGACAATGTGTCTGGGGATTGTCACTCATGCAACTTGATCAGGCAACTCCTCCCTGCCCGTTAAATATGTGAAATAACTTCTTACCTAACATTACAAAGGAATGTGAAGAAAATTTATAAGAAATAGGAAGTCAGTGGACAAAGAATAAACCAGTGCACTTACTTACTTTGATGATTTAATGGAATAAAAGGCATCTATTTCATCCTGTAATAGAAAAATTCACAGGTGAGTCATACATATGACATGAGCTTGAGCAAAATGGGCAGAAACAAATAAGGAAACAGTTTTTGTGTAATCTACCAATAAGAAATCTCTTCACATAAAAAGAATCAATTCAAGATAAATGACATTTAGGCATTAAAAGTTTCTCAGCTTTGTAGCAATGGCCTACTAGGATTGTTCCCTCTTATCTTCCCAGATGTTTCATCTGTGACTATGGTAGACATCTTCGGTGGAAACTCAACATATCTTTCTTGTTACTAAGACATGTTGAGCTTGGATTTACTATGTCTGTCTTAGGGCAAATGAAACATCTGGAGAAGATAAGAGCAAGGAATCCCAGTAGACCATGGTCACAGAGCCAAGAAAGCTTTATGATCTAATTAATCCCGGCTGTGAAAACCTATGGTCTTTTAACAAATGACACTGTCCCATGAAAGCAGGTACCGGCTTTCTTAAGATCGAAAGTTGTATAATGCTGTAGAATCCTATATGTCTTGTTTCATTAACAGTTTAAACTAAAAATTATATTACAAAGGGAGAATTTAATTTTTAAAATTAAAAATATTATCGCTTAATCTACCTCACTTATTGTTAAGAAAATTTTCACAAACATTCAATTGCATCCTCTGTTCACTTGAGAATCAGGATTTTCAAAATTTGCCATAACATTGAAAAAATTAGTGAAGAGAGTGATGCTGTGAGTCACTTTAAACTTTATCATTTAGCTTCACTGTGAATGCACCAAATATTACATAATTGATAAAATTCAGTTTGATGAACACAGTTTACAAAAGCCATGATGATATTTACTGCCTTACAGCACATCCCTCACGAAGCTAGGAATCAGATTTTCACTGTTTTAACAAAATTGTTGTACAAAGATTTCATGAAGAATAAAATTTGCAGAACTTTTACCAAAAATATATAGAACATTTCTGACACTTTACATAATTATGAACATTTCTCGTATTATCTGAAAGAAAAATGTGTTGCACTCATTTTGAATATTGAAATACATATTTCATTTACACATGAACCAAAATACAAATTGTAAAATATCTGATATTTTCATAAAGACAGTAAGTTTACAAATATTATTATCAATGTTAATGTTCTGCTTTAACTTTTCCCAAAAAAAAATTACAAAAGCAGTTTGAAGATGTTCATATACTAGAAAAAATTAATTTGGAGTTCCAAATATTCATAGAGAAATTAAATACATTAACAAATCATGTTTACTGCAGTGTTTACTTTACAGTTGTAACATCGGCAACCTGTATAAGGTCAAATGGAGTGTCAGCTAACTGCATGTTACGCATTCCACTGCTGGCATCGTTTACAAGGTCAAATCTGTGTATGGCTGATTGTCATTGATCACTTAACTACGTCACATTCATCACACAACACAAAGTCAACTCTGCGTACAACAGATTGTTATTGATCACTTTAGTACATCACATTAATCACACAAAACAAAGTCAACTGTGTATACATGATTGACTATCATTAATCTTTTATTGCATCATATTCATCACAAAACACAAAGTCAACTCTCTGTATATATCATTAAGTGTCATTGATCATTTTACTATACCACATTCATCACACAACATAAGATCAACTCTCTGTATACATGATTGAGTGTCATTGATCACTTTACTACATCCCATTCATCACACAACACAGTCAACTCTATGTATAGCTGACTGAATGTCATTGATCATTTTACTACATCACATTCATCACACAACACAAAGTCAACTCTGTGTATAGCTGATTGAATGTTATTGATCATTTTACTACATCACATTCATCACACAACAAAAAGTCAACTCTATGTATAGCTGAATGAATGTCATTGATCATTTTACTACATCACATTCATCACACAACACAAAGTCAACTCTATGTATAGCTGACGGAATGTCATTGATCATTTTACTACATCACATTCATCACACAACACAAAGTCAACTCTATGTATAACTGACTGAATGTCATTGATCATTTTACTACATCACATTCATCACACAACACAAAGTCAACTCTATGTATAGCTGACGGAATGTCATTGATCATTTTACTACATCACATTCATCACACAACACAAAGTCAACTCTATGTATAACTGACTGAATGTCATTGATCATTTTACTACATCACATTCATCACACAACACAAAGTCAACTCTATGTACAGCTGACGGAATGTCATTGATCATTTTACTACATCACATTCATCACACAACACAAAGTCAACTCTGTGTATAGCTGACTGAGTGTCACTGATCATTTTACTACATCACGTTTTTCACCCAACACAAAGTCAACTGTGTGTATAACTGATTGAGTGTCACTGATCATTTTACTACATCACGTTCTTCACTCAACACAAAGTCAACTGTGTGTATAGATGATTGAGTATCACTGATCATTTTACTACAACACATTCTTCACCCAACACAAAGTCAACTCTGTGTATAGATGATCGATTGTCATTGATCATTTTACTACATCACATTTATCACACAACACAAAGTCAACTCTGTTTATAGATGATTGAGTATCACTGATCATTTAACTACATCACGTTCTTCACCCAACACAAAGTCAGCTCTATGTATAGATGATCGATTGTCATTGATCATTTTACTGCATCACATTCATCACACCACACAAAGTCAACACTCTGTATAGATGATTGAGTGCCATTGGTCATTTTACTATATCACACAGCCGAGTCACCTCTGTGTATAGCTGACTATCATTGATCATTTTACTGCATCACAGTCATCATAAAACATAAAGCCAACTCTGTGTATAGCTGACTGAATGTCATTGATCATTTTACTAAATCAGATTCATCACACAACACAAAGTCAACTCTGTGTATAGCTGACGGAATGTCATTGATCATTTTACTACATCACATTCATCACACAACACAAAGTCAACTCTGTGTATAGCTGACGGAGTGTCATTGATCATTTTACTGCATCACATTCATCACACAACACAAAGTCAACTCTGTGTATAGCTGACGGTGTGTCATTGATCATTTTACTACATCACATTCATCACGCAACACAAAGTCAACTTTATGTATAACTGACTGAATGTCATTGATCATTTTACTACATCACATTCATCACACAACACAAAGTCAACTCTATGTATAACTGACTGACTGTCATTGATCATTTTACTACATCACATTCATCACACAACACTAAGTCAACTCTATGTATAACTGACTGAATGTCATTGATCATTTTACTACATCACATTCATCATATAACACAAAGTCAACTCTTGTGTATAACTGACTGAGTGTCATTGATCATTTTACTACATCACAGTCATCATACAACACAAAGTCAACTCTTGTATATAACTGACTGAATGTCATTGATCATTTTACTACATCACATTCATCAGACAACACAAAGTCAACTCTTGTGTATAACTGACTGAGTGTCATTGATCATTTTACTACATCACATTCATCACACAACACAAAGTCAACTCTTGTGTATAACTGACTAAGTGTCATTGATCATTTTACTACATCACATTCATCACACAACACTAAGTCAACTCTATGTATAACTGACTGAATGTCATTGATCATTTTACTACATCACATTCATCACACAACACAAAGTCAACTCTGTGTATAGCTGATTGAATGTTATTGATCATTTTACTACATCACATTCATCACACAACAAAAAGTCAACTCTATGTATAGCTGAATGAATGTCATTGATCATTTTACTACATCACATTCATCACACAACACAAAGTCAACTCTATGTATAGCTGACGGAATGTCATTGATCATTTTACTACATCACATTCATCACACAACACAAAGTCAACTCTATGTATAACTGACTGAATGTCATTGATCATTTTACTACATCACATTCATCACACAACACAAAGTCAACTCTATGTACAGCTGACGGAATGTCATTGATCATTTTACTACATCACATTCATCACACAACACTAAGTCAACTCTATGTATAACTGACTGAATGTCATTGATCAGTTTACTGCATCACATTCATCATACAACACAAAGTCAACTCTATGTATAACTGACTGAATGTCATTGATCATTTTACTACATCACATTCATCATATAACACAAAGTCAACTCTTGTGTATAACTGACTGAGTGTCATTGATCATTTTACTACATCACAGCCATCATACAACACAAAGTCAGCTCTTGTATATAACTGACTGAATGTCATTGATCATTTTCCTACATCACATTCATCACACAACACAAAGTCAACTCGTGTGTATAACTGACTGAGTGTCATTGATCATTTTACTACAACACAAAGTCAACTCTTGTGTATAACTGACTGAGTGTCATTGATCATTTTACTACATCACATTCATCACACAACACAAAGTCAACTCTTGTATATAACTGACTGAATGTCATTGATCATTTTAGTACATCACATTCATCACATAACACAAAGTCAACTCTTGTGTATAACTGACTGAATGTCATTGATCATTTTACTACATCACATTCATCGTATAACACAAAGTCAACTCTATGTATAGCTGACTGAATGTCATTGATCAGTTTACTGCATCACAGTCATCATACAACACAAATTCAAGGTTTAAAATTCCAGTTAAAAATTTAAACAAAGGCAATCATTATATTTCATGTTACCTTGATTTTTAAACAATAGTTTTAAATATCCACCTCTCTCTCCTATCCTTGAATATGGGGCTTGCAGTTGATTTGAGTCAAGCAGTCCTTATAATTAGTTATAATAGGATTTTAATTTGCAGTAGGACAACAAATATTAAAACTATCAATCATTAATTTCATATTTCTTTAATGAACACAAAATGAATGGGTGCCACTGGTTCCATTGAGTATGCATTCCTTTGGCCTTAATTCAGAAATTTTTGAAAATCCTACTTTGACATCTGGATACATGTCATCGAAGTTTTGATAACTGTTACTTTCAGACTGCCAAATATCAGTCTTTTCTGCTTATGAATTTCCTTGGCACTGCCTTTAACAGAAACTACATTCTTTTTACTAGGTATAACCTTACTCACATCATTGTAATTGTAAAATTCAGAAACTTTTTGTAATGTAAATAAGGCAAGACTTTTCATGATTTAGGGTACACAATTGCTACAACTCACTTTCCTTTGGCTACATCTTTAAATATTATCATGAGATTGAAGACATCAAAATAATTATTGTATTTTAGTAAGAGCAGCTGTTAAAAATCACTAACATATATATATATATATATATATATATATATATATATATATATATATATATATTTCAAGAGTCCTGTCATGTGTTTCATGGAAATAATTTATTAGTTTTTGTATTATTTCAGAATGATTTGAACTTTTATTACAAGTAGTCTCTGCGATATGAAATATTTTATTGTTCATTGTGTGTAACCTTTCTTAAGCTCTACAATTGTACAACAATCTTCTTTTCTTTATTGGTGATTCTCTTATCGCCATTAAAGTCTCATTCAATTTCCCTATGCCCATTGCGGCTATATTTTCCGAGTCCTGGAGGATGAGGAGTACCTATCACAATCTGGATTTTCAGCTTCTTCTTCTTACACCAGCACAAGGTAGACATAACTTACTTGTAGTTTGTTCCTTTGCAAATTTTTATATTTTCATCAATTATTACACACTTTGATATTGTGCAACAAGTAAATGCTTCCAATTTTAGTTTTATAAGCATTGCTGGAGTTACTGGTCTTAACTTTTTATTTTTAATCCCTTGTGGTTAACCAACTTGACTGGATTAAAACGATAGTTATAACTGTGTTGTACCAAGCCATGATTAAACACAACCACATACAAGGCAGAACTCATATTAAAGATAAACTGGCAACATAATGAGGGTGACATTTATTTATGGCAGGGTTATTATACGTCCAAATGGTAAACACCGAATGCAAATTGATACCTCGCACACATGCTCTTTAACAGTCTCCTCACTCAATCCAAGTGACTCATCTCGATTTGGAATTCCATTCTGAAACAATGTACTTCAGTGCACAATACTTTAAAGATTATGATGTTTGTTCCAATTTTTTTAAAGTTAGGGTTCCAGTTTGTTTTAACTGAACCTCAAAAAACGCTGTGTGAAACTCCAATATTGTGACATATGCAAGCATTGTTAAGTGTGTATGTGACCTTGGCCGCCTGGATCGGGGATTACGTAAGAGTGGTCGGGGTAAGAAGCTTAGATAGCGTACCACGCTGAAGTAGCGTGGCTTCGCAGTCAGTGAGTAGAGTCGCAGCAGGCAGGTCGTGTCGTTACGCGCTCCCCATACACGAAGATGTATGGCGTCCTCGACGAGTGGACATGAAGTCAAGGAGGTAATGGACGCACTTTATTTAATATCATATCATGCCATCCACGTCCTCCAAGTTTAATTTACCATAGTATAAAGCTCCTTTCTTCCATTTTGAACCATGTAGGAATCCTTTTATTAGATATTTTATAATATTTTTCATTTTCATTTAGCTGCATCTCTTGTCGTGGCCTCGCCTTGTTTAAATTGTTAACTTCCTGGTACCTTATTAGCGAGTCGCTCTACCCTCCATTGAGCGAGTTGTTTAGAGGTCACGACATCTTGGCGTGAGTCGCCGGGTATCTTGGTGGATATTTTTGAGATTTTTAACTGCAAAATTTTTTTTTCACTAAACTGTAACGTTTTTGGTCCTCTACGTGTTAGTTAGAAAATGTAAATTTTTTCTTGGCTTAAGGGTAAGGGTTTTGGTTGTATCATTTGTGGTTTCTTTATTCTAAATTCCTGTTGTATTGTTTTCTGAAAGTCCCGTGTCTATATTTTAATTTTAAGTTCATTTTTAAATTTTTTCCATTGTCTGTCGGTGGCGTGACGCTAAAACTTTTGGCTCCATTTTTCCCCTTACCTTGGCTTCACTTCTACTAAATTCTGTTACTGTGATAAATCCTTCGTACTGGTCATTTTAAAGTACTTATTTTTGTGAATTGTGGAAAATTGGGCGATATTTGTAACTTTGATAATATAGTTGCGTGTGTTAGCTGGTCTACGTAACATTGCATTATTGGTTGCGTCATCTTGTAAGTTGTTAACGACTCGAAAGTGAAGCAAATATTTCAAAGTTCGTGTGTTGCATGTTTAAAATTGCGTGTGTATAAAAAGTGAGGTGCATCTGTTTGAAATATTTAAAATAATAAAACGAAAGAAGAAGAGTATATATATTGAAATTTCATATTTGTGCATTGTACGCTCGCGGTACAAATAGTGGTAATCTTATGATGATAATTTTGCTTCACCGTTGCCATGCATGGTTTATCTAGTTACGCAATGAATATTTTTGGGGGAAAATATTTCAAAATGACTAATTTAAGTAAAAGTTTCAGCTACTACCAACCTTGCCAGTATCTTCACCTAATTAGGTTTAACGTGACTCCAAATGGACCAGTAGGACGTGGATGTTGATGGATCCCTATATGTGTGTTACCAGATTTTGGAAAGTTGCACTGGAATTTTGTGGTAAAAAGAAAAATTAAGAAAAAGAAACCTGTAAGTATGTGTACATTGTGTGTGCTAAAGTTTGGACGAATGAAACAGTTTCACAACTCACACAGGTATGCTAAATTTTTATTGTTTCACTGACTAATGCTTAATTAAGCTTTGCTTTTCAGGAATAATGTGTGCTATGTATGTCTCTGCTAAATTGAAAGTTTATTATTATTTTGTGTAACTAAAATTTTGAATTCTGTTTTGGGCATTGCAAATCATTTGTTTTGTTATGTTATGCTGCAGGAATGTGTTTGATGTGTACTGTGTACTTAATTTTGTTTGATTTTCAGGAATGTTCCGTGACAGTATTGTTTTGGTAAAGATGTGCTTTGTTTTGTTGCATTCGATTTGGTTTGGTTTGGGTTTCATTATGATGCTGTGATCTTTTCTTTGCAGAAAATTGTTGCATGAATAGTGTGTGTATGTATGTTTTTGAGGTTATGTGAGAGATATGAGTTAATATTTGCCTCGGTGGAAGTGCCAAAGAGTAACCCCGATAGCTGGAGTGTAAATGTTTTGATTTTTCAGGAGGGCTACATGTACCTGGAAATTCGATTTGATGTGATGATTTGAGAGATTTTGCTTATTGGTGTTGCTGAAATGTGCCCAGTATAGCGTGTGTGATGTATTCACATGAGAGAGTAAATGTAATGAAATAAATGCAATGAGAATAATTTTTTTTGTATGTGTTTATGCAACAAGTTTAGTACCATCTTACATAGCGAGTTTTAATACCATCTATTTTCCAGCTTAATTTTGAGTCGGAGGATGTGGATGCAACAGTATAATGTCATGTTATATGTGTCATTCCTGAAATGTTAATGTGATTTCTTTAAGTTTATGCCCATGTCAGGTATTTTTTGACTTTGCAGCATGTTGAATGAGACACGTCAGTGAAGATATTTTATTTTCTCAGTAATTACTATCTACGAGAAAGTTGAAAGCTAAGATGATGATGATAATTGACATAATGATGATTGAAATAATGATGATGATGATTGAGATAATGATCATAATGAGATAGTAATGTAGAGGAGACTATATATTTGACAGTAAAGCAGGAGTATTGTAGTTGAAAATATGTAATGAGGTGTAGTTTGACGTATGTACTGTGGATTTATTTGTGAAGTCTGTAGTAATGCACATAGTAGTTTTGGTTAGTTATTTAAGTGAGTGTTGTGTATAATTTGGGTCATGGTCAGTATGAATGTTTTCATTTCATTATCATGTATGAATGTATTGTAACTGCACTTATTTCTTTTCATTAGTAGTACCAGCTGGTTAAATAATATTGGGATCCCAAATAAGTTTTTATATTTGTGTTGTGTTATTGTATGTAAACAATGAATGTCAGTGATGTAATATTTATGTATACTGGCCCTTTTGTGTCTCTGTATTTGGATTCTAAAGCAGTTTGTTAAATTTTGGATGGTAACCCCTTGTAAAATTCAGTTTTTATGTCAACGTGTAGTCATTTTTTTCTCTTTGCCCCATACTAAAAGAATTGATTGATTGTAAACCTTTTTGGCATTTTAAATCTTTTTACTGTAAATGACATACTACTTGTTTGTTTATGTACGATGAGCTTCTGGAGCACCATTTCTACATTTCTGTGATTTCTGTTATAGTGACTTTGCTGATTCGGGAGCTCGAGTGCCCGAAGGAGTATCCCCGCTGGACAGTCACACCAGAGGTTCCAGAGACACCACAGGAGAGCTGTCGTTCATCCACTACACTGCAGTGGCATAAGGAGCCACTATTTTGGGGGGCAGTCCAAGCTAGCGATTGCTCCCCCCACATCTTCAGTGACCTGCAGCACCTGAAAGACTCTGCAGCTGAAAATTCGTCATTGTAGGTGATGTGGAAATCCCACCCACAAACAGTTACGTCGGAACAACCAGGTGCAGTGTAGTGTGCATGTAACAGTGGCAGCATGGTGTAGTGTGCATGTGCGGGGTACTCGTACTTAGGTGATCTGTCAAACAAAAACATCATCAGTGGCACTTGAGACTCCCAAATATTCAAATCAGCATTTAATTTCTTCACAGATATTTATGCTCCATATATAATCACACATACTGTTTGTTGTTCAATTATCTAACCTCTTGTATGTCATATTTTCTTCTGTATTGTAATTTTTTTTTCTTCTCCACAAACAAAATCCTCCTTGTGTCGACGAGGGCATCGATCTGGGTGGCCAGGGGGAGATGTGACATATGCAAGCATTGTTAAGTGTGTATGTGACCTTGGCCGCCTGGATCGGGGATTACGTAAGAGTGGTGGGGGTAAGAAGCTTAGATAGCGTACCACGCTGAAGTAGCGTGGCTTGGCAGTCAGTGAGTAGAGTCGCAGCAGGCAGGTCGTGTCGTTACGAGCTCCCCATACACGAAGATGTATGGCGTCCTCGACGAGTGGACATGAAGTCAAGGAGGTAATGTACCCACTTTATTTAATATAATATCATGCCATCCACGTCCTCCAAGTTTAATTTACCATAGTATAAAGCTCCTTTCTTCCATTCTGAACCATGTAGGAATCCTTTTATTAGATATTCTATAACATTTTTAATTTTCATTTAGCTGCGTCCCTTGTCGTGGCCTCGCCTTGTTTAAATTGTTAACTTCCTGGTACCTTATGAGCGAGTCGCTCTACCCCCATTGAGCGAGTTGTTTAGAGGTCACGACAATATTTGTACCTCAAAATATCACAAACATGAAAATTCTACTATTCATATAATCTACCATATAACAACTTGCATCTAATATAGTATATGAATATATGGAAAAACTACCACTTAATAAATGGCTAAATAATAATTTTAGACCAAAAAGAAAGATGATGGCTCATTTAAACTTATCTAGGGTTAACATAAAAAAATTTCAGAAAATACAGAAGTGTCAAGTTTTACAAGAGTTTGGTTTGTCACGGAATGACTCCCATTCATGATGCACTGTTCCTAATAGGGTTCAAAGTTAACTACTTTCTTCTGTAGCTTATACTTCTGTGCTGTAACTTTTATTTTTCACAGGTAGTTTGTAAACCACCTGCTTATTGTATCTATTTAGCACTCATAGATGTTTGAGTATCACACACTTCATCATCCACATCTTCTAGTTTTACAAATACCAAGTCTCTGCTACTGCACTTATCAGCATACTAATATTGGAATGTCGTATGTAGCAATGTTTAAACAATCTTTGAGAATGCACTTCTAAAAATATCTTTCATTTCTCAACTGAGAAGTCCATCTGCATTAACCTCTGGCACTGTAACCTCTTCCATCTTGCTCAGTCCAGATTTACCTCCATTGACAAATGAGACAAGATTCCTGGGGTGGACCTTTGATAGGAAACATAGCTGAAAGCACAATGTGTTTGTTCTCTAAATATCTTGCAGGTATTAAGTGGCAAATTTTGGGGAGTGGATTGGACATTTTGCTGTGACTGTATCACTCTCTGATCTGATCAAAGTTAGACTATAGGTATAGCAATTATTCTTCAGCACGATCAACTGTACTGAGAAGATTAAACACCCTCCATCATCTGGGCATAGCGTAGCTGTCTGAGCTTTTTCAACTAGCCTCATTAGGAGTCTTTACTCCGAATCAGCAGAACCTCTCTGAAATTTGGCATCATGTCCTGTTAGGAAATTATGCCTGTCGGCTTAAATGTATGCCTAAGCATCCAGAGTTCTCTTCTTTTTCCAACAAAAAAAATTTGACTTTTACTTATCGACGCTCTTTTAACTGCTGTGGTCTTGGCGTTCCATTCGATATTGGGCGTGAAACTGTAACGCATGAACATTATAGGAATAGTTCCATTAGTCCAAGGCCTGCAGGTGTTTGCTTCTGGGAGCTTCTTAGAAAGCATGAAAGACTGGAAATTTTTGCTCATAGGCCTGTTTATCAGGCTTGAGATGCTTTTATGTACCATACATCTAAAATATGGGACCACTGGCTTTACTTCCCTTCTGAAAGAAGCCACGTTAAGGATTTTTACACCCGAGGAGAACCATCACCTCCGCCAGGTTCAACCTGCAACCTCGGTAACAAGAAAAATTGAATTGAGTTTTGTTTATGTATGCTCTTTAACAGCTATGATCCTTAGCATCACATTCTATATTGGATGTGAAAGACCGGTAATTTTTCTCCGAAGCCTCTTTATCAGGCTTGGAGTTCTTTTACGTGCCATAAATCTATGAAATGGGACAACTGGCTTTACTTCCCTTATGAAGGAAGCCATGCTAAGGATATTTAGGCCTGAGAAAATCCATCGCCCTCCACTGGGTTTGAACCTGTATCTTTAGAAACTATGGGGTAACATGGTCACCACTACACCATGGAGGACGACTCTGGAACTAGAAGGGGGAGAGGGTATAGCCCCCTTGGTGACATGCGAAATCTCATATAGATGTTGGGATAATAGCATACTGCCTATGTTGAGTATCCACACTGGTTTTTTTAGAATTTTTGTAAGGTTACAATGACCAAATATCTATCTACACCAGTGGATCTAAGTGCACCAACGGTGTTGAATTTTCTATGTTTATGGAATTGAACTGCCTACATTTGGTTTTCATAGTAGCACTTCCATTTATAGTACAGAGATGTATGCCATATACCAAGCCATTTTGTATGTTCACCATTGAAAATTGGGCAACACTTTCAATTTGAGTGATTCCCTTAGTGTGTTTCAGAGCCTACGTGAACTGTACAACTACCATCCCATTGCACAATACATCCAGGACACCCACATGTTTTATATGATTCTGGCATTAATGTACAATGTGCTTGGATTCTGGGTCACATTGACTTACTGGTGAATGAACTGGCAGTTTTCACAGCAAAGGCAGCAGCCACAGAAGCCAGTGTTGTAATATCTTGTGTAACCTTGGAACAACACCTTAGGTTTGTTATGTGAAAGCAATGGTATTATGCTGGTGTAAAGAACAGTTAGCTCTCTGCAATGATATGCTTAGAGAAGTGAAGGACATTTAATAAACTGGGAAACTTTCTCTCATGTATCTCACTGCGAGGGGGCAACTTTAGCTTGGTAACACATATTGGCCACCACAATTTCATGGTTACTCTTTTAAGTGAGACCATGCTCCCGAAAGTCTGTTGGACCGACATGTGTTGCTGGAGTGCATTCCTCTAGCACATCTTCAGGACTCTCTGAAACTGCCAGTCAGTCTTGCAGAGGTGTTGGCAGATAATAAACACATGCTTGAAAGGGTTTTTAAGTTTGTGTCACAGGTAAACCTTTAAATAGTTTTAATCAAGTTTTTCATAACACTCAGCCTAGTTTTGTGATTTATCTTCATCATTAGCTTTTTACATGATTAGTCTGTATATTGATCTTAATCTCTGACTTTCCCATGATGTTCTATATTGACCTTTATCTCTGGCCTTTGCCATGATCAGCTTCATTAGGGCATTAATGACTTTGTAATTGAACACTCTTAAATATATGTAAATCAATCTATTTTGCCTTGCATCTCATAGATTGCTATGGCAAAAATAGCTGAAAATCCTCAATTATACATAGGAGTAGTATAAAACTTTTGCTTTCCTGAAAGTCCTTCTGATTGAAATTATCAATAAGTTCAACAGAAAAACCATGTGGTGATAACAATTGGAATTTTAATTGTCTATTTTAATATACAATATTTATAGAGTATTCTTTCTTTCTTTCTGAAGAAAAATAAACTAATGATATTTCCTTACAAACCATAATTCAGTATTCTATGCAGGAAACAATGACAACAAATTAAGAAATCTTATACACTTTTTCTGAAAAACTTACCTTAACATCATCATAAGCACATGGAGTTTCTGTCAAATTTCTTTCTAACCACCACTGTTCTTCTTTAATTTCTATTTTGGTTTCAATTTCACTTTCTTTGTTGCTTTTGTTAAACTTCATTACAGGGTGTTCTGAGTACATCTCTCTCTCATTCCGTGAACAATAGTTGGAAACCACAGCCTCTTCTTTAATTTTTATTTTGGTATCTATATCACAGTCACTGCCACTTGCAACAGTTTCACACTTAACTTTCTTTACAAGTTCTTCGGTAAAGCACTTTCTGTCATTCTGTGAACAAAAGTCCAGCAAACAAGACTCTTCCTTGATTTCGACTCTGATATCCATTTTACTACAGTTGTTGCATTTGAAGAGTTCTGTTCTTAAACATCAGTTGTAAGTCTGTGGAAAAACAAACACATTATTAGTAACATGAAATATTTCTATGAGTTTTGCTTCTAGATAATTGAAACCCATTACACTTGAACTAATGGGACAGACAGCATAAACAACTATGAAGTAATGTTGGTAATTTGGTGTAATATGTTAAGTGCAAACTTTTTGATATTTAAACATTCATACTTGCTTACCTATAGTTTAATTAATCTGGATCTGCGTATTATTATAGCAAAACATGCTTTAATTTACATTATTCCTACAACTGCTTTATAACCTTGGACACAGCAGAACTTTTTTGTTTTAATAAACATTCAAAGAAAAATAGTCAGCACTAGGTTGCTCAGAAGAACCTAAATCTGCCACTACCCAGTCCCTGGTGAAGCTTTTTTGTTAATACAGTTAAAATATTTCAAAACAGAATCAAAGAGAGGTGCCTTTTTTCCATCATTTAAACATTCAATTGTCATCACTCTATGGAAAAAGCTCAACAATGATGTATAAGTGTTCTTAAACTACACCGAATCAACAAAATATAGTTTATGTACAAAAATGTTCATGAGAAATTACAAAATTTACCAGAAACATGATCTGAACAGATGAATGTAGATACATATGAATCTGACCTCTCTGTGATTTTTCAAATGTTAATGTCTGTTTTGAACTTTGTTTCATCAATAATTTCTGATAGTTGGTACAAACTTTAATGCCAAGTAATGTGCTAGTCTTTCACAGGAACAAATATGTTTAAACTGTTAAGATATGTAGCTTTATTATGTCAGGATATGAAAACAAAATTTATTCAAAATAATTTTATGTTAACCTCCTTGGTCTAGAGGTATCATGATAACCTCTAGTTTTTAGGTAACAGGTTCAAACCCAGAGAAGGGTGATGGATTTTTTCGGGTATAAAAACCTTAGCATGGCTTCCTTTGAAAGAGAACTTCACGCCCAATATAGAATGGGATGCTAAGGACCATAGTAGTTAAAGAGAATGCATAAATAATTAAACGAAAAAGAAAAGTTCAAACCAAGGACACCATATGCTTCTTATCTGATAGGGAGTCAAACGCATAATGAAGTTACAGTGAGGTTACATGCAGCTTTGCCATTATGTTTATTTGTGGGAGAAAGGTATGTCAACTACTGTAGACATATCTTATCTTTGTAAACATGTACACATCTCCCACATTTCATTAGTCTGTGTTTAAACTGGAAATGAAATGAGTTTAACGTTTTTATGTTGGAGTAGAATGCTATGAGCTTTTAGTTTAGTAAGAAAATATTCAGCATGCTGCATTGATGTATAAACAACGCTGACCACTTTTGTTATATATGTGGGAAATACAGATTCACTAAGCAGAGGTATAAGATTACAGATTTTGTGAAAAAGTCACATCATGCCTAGTTTACAATCAAACTTGGAAATCAAAGTAAAGCCTGCTTTACAAAGTAGGTTGAACATGCCCTGACAAACTTTATCATTGGGTGAACAGCAGAAGACCGTTGGAATACGTATGGAGAGCAGTCGAACCATAGTACTGACTGCTACATCTGTTTGAGTGATCTGAAGGGGTACAATTATAAAAATCAAAATCAAATGGTGTACTGAGTGGTTCAGTCAGCCATCTCACCTGTGTCCCTTGGGCCTGATGTACCAATCCCGTGGAAGAGAAAGTCCTGAACGATTTAATCCAAGTCTGATACAGAAGTGAGGAAAAGTGACTGTCTACCAGAATCATTCTACTATAGAACTTAGGTGTTTTAACCAGAGTCAATTAAATGACTTAGAGAAGGATCTTGCTCTCCCTCAAGAGATAGCCAAGGTGTTACCTTCTAAACTCCAAGAAAAAAGTCTGTTGTGCCTAGAAACACCATTCTATCTGTACCAGCAACATAAAATAAATTTCAAATTATTTTTCTCCAAAGATGGTCTACTTGCGTATTGCAGTAATGAAAAAGAACTATGCTATATCTTGGACTTCCAAACTATGACCCAAGAAAATGGAGACTTCATTACTGCTCCCAAGCCCAGGCCAAGTTTAAAGGGTATCATTCTTCATAACAGAAATGTTAATTGCCTACTGGGAGATCCTCAAAGACTCATATGGAAATTTGAAGCTACTCTTATTGAGACTGAACCACAGTGAGCACAACTGACAAGTCTGTTGAGATTTCAAGGTTCTTACTATACTGTTGGATCAACAATCTGGTTACATACAACTTCCATGCTTTCTTTATCTGTGGGATTGTGGGGCATGAGCTGATCACTGAACCACGAAAGCCACGCAACATCGAGAAAATTTGGAAGTTGGCTCTAAGCATTTAATTCTTTAATTTAGGCAACAATCAAACACTGTAAATTTGCAACCTGTGTTTGTCAATACTGATAATGTGTACAAAGATGGAAAACAGAACTAGATTTGTAAAATTCAATGCTATGGCTTGGAATAACATTTTTCCTTCCCTTTGCCAAAACTCTATGGCTAAGCTATCATGGTGAAATATCTGACATATATATATATATATATATATATATATATATATATATATATATATTAAACCTTCTCAAGTGATCAAAGAATCCCAGTAAAGCTTCAAGACATTCTCAAAGTGTTCAAGATTTCAAACCTTCAGGAAACTTGTAATGTTACAAGTTGTTTTAATTTCTGGGTATTATAATTACCTACACTATGATTAATTTGATGCTTCAATAAGATGAGAAGGTTTAATGCAATTTTGATATGTTGTCTTGGCAACTTAAATATAGGGACTGGCACACAAAGCCACAGATGTGTATTCAACTTTTCAAGCCTGATTCTACTTACTGTGACACAGCGGCTATGGTCCAAAGTTATCAGGAGGTCAGCGCTGGGCAGTCGAGTAAAGAATAACTACCGTTCACCAGCATAAACACTGGATGAATTATTGGCAGTATCGTTATAGGGTTCTGGAAGTTTCTTCCCCCTCCAGAAAGTGTGTCAAAATAGTTCTAGGTTCTAGAATGTTTGAGAACCTTGTGAAAAGATTCCACTGACTATAAGTGAGTGCTCTAGTGGGAGTCAGTATCAGGTGAGGAGAGTTGCAAGTCAGTCAAGGTGATTAGTCAAGTGTGAGTTGAGTTGCGTCTGTCAGCGAGTGAACAAGTGAGTTGGTGGATGAGTTTGCCATGCAACAAGTATGTTCTCAGAGTGAGCTGGTGATGACTGCTGTGATATGCAGTGAATGCTGCTGTGGAGGTCTTATGTTCGACTCCCAGTGACGTGAACCTTCTGGCTTGAAGAGGCTATGTCACAAAGGAAGTGGAGTGATGGGGAATTGAACTAGAGCTCACCCTACTGAATTGATAGTGTGAATAAAGTGAACTCCCAGTAAAATTTAACTAGGTACGAACTTAGAACAGAGAAGTGACAGTGGAAAAACTGGATGAAGTCACACTGCTATCAGGAGTGGGATATAAAAGCCACTTGGAGGACACATTTAAACAATTATTAAATGAAATGAAAAGTGTAAAGGAGTAAATGAAATCCAGAATGGAGAGATGAGAAGTAAAATGAAGAGAGTGAAAATGAAATGAAGACCGAAGTGGAGGAAGTAAAATTTGGAATGGAGAAGATGAGACAAAAATTCAATCTGGAATAGACAAAATGAGAATGGAAATGAACACAGAAATGGAGAAATTAAATTCAGACATTGTGAAATCACCTCTGTCAAATCTGAGATACAGGCCATAATGAAAGCCCTGAAAGACATCATCATTTAGGAGAATCTAAATCTGATATGAAAGATAAAATTAATGCAGTGGAAGACCATCTAGATCAAAGCAAAATGGTTAGATGGACAGAAAAAAGAAAACAAGAGGATCATAGAGACTGCAATGGAAGAGCATCTGGAGCAGCAGATGATGGAGAGTGCTGCAGCCCTAAGCCCAGTCATGGTGCAACCTGCAGTTGGTTGGAATGTGGAGACCTTGAGGAGGGAGAAACTGGGGGATCAAGACATAGGGCCAATCCTGAGGGATAAAGAATCTGGCATACAAGCCGCATGGGCAGATGTTTCTCCTAGAGGCCCTAGCTATGAGAGCAGTTGGATGCGGTGGGACTCCTGGTGGTCAGGAACAATGTACCAAAGGAAGTGTGGGAGTTCGTGCCATAAGGACTAGAGTGAAACAGCTGGTGCTCCTGAAGAAAATGATGAAGGAAGTCCTCGGGGACACCCATGCCAGCACTACCGGCAGGCGCCTGGATGTGAACAATATCCTGAAGCTATGTCACCAATACTATTATTGTATTTTCGAAGGTGGTGCCCACCATGCAACATCTGTGCCACAGGTCCTGGCACCTGCCACATTCAATGTCAGCCCTGATTGGAGGAGGGTTGTTGGAGGTGGTTCGTTGCAGTCATCCTGCTGCAGATTGTGGTGCTGTTCGGGACAGACAGCTCTGAGGAGGGAGCTGTGTGACACAGTGTCTATGGCCCAAGGTTATGAGGAGGTCAGCGCCAGACGGTTGAGTAAACAATGATAACAACCATTTGCCAACATAAACACTGGACACATTATCAGCAGATAATATTGTAGAGTTCTGGAAGTTTCTTCCCCTCCTCCAAAAAGTGTCAAAATAGCTCTAGAATGTTTGAGAAAGATTCCACTTGCTATAAAGCGAGCACTGTCGTGAGAGTCAGTCAGTGCGAGGTTAGGATAGTTGTGAGTGAGTTGAGATGAGTTAGTCAAGTATGAGTTGAGTTGTGCCTGTCAGTGAGTGAGTTGGTGGATGAGTTTCCCATGCAACAACTGCATTCTTTGAGTGAGCAGGTGACGACTGCTGTGATGTGCAGTGAGTGCTGTTGTGGAGGTCTTGCTTAGTGAAATGAACCATCCAGTGAAAATAGCCTATGTCACAAATGAAATGAAAATATGTGGAATTGAACTAGTTCTCTGTAGTGAAGTGATGAGTGAACTCCCAATGAAACTGAACTAGATACAAACTGAGAGAAGTGACAATGGAAAATCTGCACAAAGTCGCAATACCTTTGGGTTTTGCAAAAAACAATGGGAAAAATTTACTGAAATCATAGATAAGCTGGCAAAGGAGTTGTTTTAAGCATCTTGATAACAAGGTTATATCAATTAATGCTATACAACACTGCTTTTTACATAGCACAATGAGAGGCTCTTTTGTGAATTCCTGAACCAAACTGAAAGTTAGTTGCAATAGTCTTAATAAATTCCACAAAAAGGGGTAGACTAAAAGAAAAAGATCTCCAGGAACAAGCTGTTGGGTTTATTTTTTCTATTTATTGAATTAATAGGCACCAACAATGTGAAAAGTCATACCAAACTTATTTATTTATAGGCCTATTCTTCATTTGTGATCACAAGTTCACTATGACAACCAAATGTGATTTCATAACTAAGACACTAGAGGTAAAAGCAATCTCAGTTTCTCTGGACATAGATTACATTCATATGAAAAACTGCCCAGTTGCAAGTCATTCCACATCAAACTAAACACACACAAAACGTTACCTTCTATGAAGTTTAGTTTACATGTTCCACATATAGATGGACATGTATATTATATTTTGCGGAAAATCCAATTATTTTGTACTTTACATTTTTCTTATACGTGCACAATGCTACACAAATACAACTTATTCTGGAAATACAGAATGCTTAGGGAAAACAACAATACTTTGTTTTGTAGATTAAAACATTGTGGTTTTCCTCATTTTAAATACTATTTATTTGGAATAAAAAAGCAATGACTTTTTTAAGTATGAATATTTTAAACCATAATATCATATTTAACTCCATAGTATTAAAATCTGGAAAAAATACAAAAGGAAGTCTGTGATATATTTGGTTTTAAACCTGTTAATATCAGGATGGGATCATCCTTAAAAGTACGCTTTTAAACAGTTTATTTGTGTTAACACATAGGGTTTTAAAACATAAGACTGCTGACTAAGAGCTTTACACTGCAGCGCACGCCATGCCGGTGAATGCGTTACGAAGCACGAACGTGATAGGCTATCACTTCTGGTATTCGGTGTAACTTGGCAACTGGAATCTCTCTGCTGTTTTATTTTCAATGTTACTTTGTGTTAAGCTTTATGCATTAGAAGTTCATTTTTAGCTTTATAAATTAAAAATAAATTCAGTTTTATTTATGGGTGCTCTTTAACTGCTGTGATCATTAGTGTCCCATTGTATATTGGGTGTGAAAGGCCAGTAATTTTGCTCAGATGCTTCTTTATCAGGTTTGAGGTTCTTTTGCATGATGTAAATCTACAACACAGGACCACTGGCTTTATTTCCTTTCCAAGAGAAGCCATGCTAAGGATTTCTACAACCACAAAATCCACTTCTGCTGGATTTGAACCTGCGACCTCTGGAAATAGAGGCTAGCATGGTAACCACCACTCTATGAAGGATGACAATTAGCTCTGTGGTTTCCGAAAGCGTGTAATGAGCGAACTGAAGAAATGGAGCTACGACTATTCCTTCAATCCATTTAGTGTTTCCAAGCACAATATAAGGCAGAAACCATTAAGCTTAGTTACCCACAACATGCTTACAAACTTAAAAATGGAGAATTTAACTTTGTCACCACACCTTAAACTATGTGATGGGTGCCAAAAAAAGAATTCCAATGTACCATCCACTGCTAACACTGATTGTGTACCACAAAGTGTCAATGCTGTGAATAATCCAGAAGTGGTTTTGAACATAGTAACCATTTTAAGGCAAGATACAGCAATCCCTGGTACCTTAAGAGTCGTCCTCTGTGGTCTAGTGGTACCATGCTAGTTTCTGGTTCCCAAGGTCATGAGTTCAAATCCGACAGAGGGTGATGGATTTTTTCGGGCATAAAAATCCCTAGCATGGCTTCTTTCAGAAGGGATGTAGAGCCAGTGGTCCCGTAGATTTACAGCATGTAAAAGAACTTCAAGCCTGATAAAAGTTTCTGGTCTTTCATGCACAATTATATAGAATGGGACACTAAGAACCATAGCAGTTGAAGAGCATCCATAAATCAAAACTCAAGTTTTTTCAATTTGTGGTACCTTAGAGTTAAATTCATTTATTTGATCAAACAATAATGTAATAAAACCAGATGGTGTTGATTTGAGCCTGAAAAGCTTTAAGTGCACCTTAAATTGTAATTAAGTTGCCTCCCATGGGATAAGATTGAAATTTACAATATTTCTCAACTGTATGCCAAATTTAAGTTACACATGAACAAACTAGTGCAATTAAAGCGCTGTGAACAAGGTACAAATGACAGACTGCTGCTGCTGCGGCTGCGAAACACTGGAATCCCATTAAGCTTTCTAAGTTTATTTAATTTTATTTAAAATTAACTACATAGGATTCCATCTGTTTTATGCAAGTATATACAAAAGACTACAAAGAATTGATTTATAATTTTAATAGGAATTTAAACCTGCGGTTTAATAGGGGTATATAGTTTTTAAACATTAATGTAAACCATTAATTACATAATTATAATAAATATTAAGTAAAGGATTAATATTAAGCCTTGCATTGCACTTTTAAAACACAATTTTATCACTTATCCCCTATGAGATATTCTAATTTAAAGGTAGAGAGGTGTGCTGCTTTTCACAAGCTGGATAGCGCAATATTTCTTAAGATATTTTGATTAAAAAAAGGAAGAATTTAAAACATAATTCACTTTGTTTTTGTAATCCATGGAACATATCTGAAGTGAATCGGAGACATGATGGTCATATTTTATTAAAATTTGTTGACTTGGTGTGGAATGACTCTTATATGGGGACAAAACTGTATGTTACCTAACTCAATTAAGACTTGTAATAACTTAAACAAGCTCAAAATACTTTTATAAAAATTTCCAATTGATAAAGCCTACTATACCCAACCCCATATTTAGGTAATGTTACACCCATGAGCCCAACAATTATTCTGCCCGTCTGTGCGACACAACTCAAAAACAGTACAGGCAGCACGCAGGAAGGCAGTGTAGCCAGTTGCACCATGTAGGTAATATCTCCATCTGTCTACCTACAATTTCCCTCTCTCTAATAAGAATTCCTGCTAACATTGCTGCTCTATTTTAATGAACCTATATTTCATTATTTTCTCAATGTTGCCACACCTAAAAATTTGCAGCGCTGGACCTGGACCTATGTGTAAATATGGGGCTAACTATATCATTGATGAATACATAAATGAATTATAAATGTTACATGGTCTATCATGGCCTATATGATTTATACTCTTACTTTCATATTTATACTAAGTATTACTTTTTTTAAGTGACATACATAATATTAACCTTGTATAACTTTTAATTGGATTCTTTTCTATGTTTATATACTTTTATACTTTGTAAATAACCATGTTAATTTATTGTCTGATATAGTTATTTTTTGATACTTCTTGTAATCATGGTACTGAACTGCAATAAAATTAGAACTAATGTAATTTTGCACGGTCCTTGCTACATTTCTAGCTGCATGTTCAATGGCTCAGGAATATGAATGGCTTGTAATGCAAACCGAACATTTTACTCCTTGCGGAACAAATGTCCCAGTATTGCAATGGATAGCATATTGTCATCAGAAACTGTTGTCGGAGATGCTATAAGGTTCAAATCCTGCTACAAAAGCATACATTTGAGGTTGTGTAATGTGAACAAATACTCTTAAAGCTGTTGTATTAATGTAAATAAATGTAGCAATTGTGAGAATAAAGAAAGAGAAACCACATTCAGGGAAGACATTTTCTTACTTGCTTCTCCTTTAGCAACTGCACCCCCAATATCCCTCGTAAGCTCCCCGGCTAATTCACGTAATGCAATTACTTAGCTTCACCAAAAATAAAGTTTACAATTAAGTTTGAAAAGGTAATATGCATATAAAAATGCAACTTTATGCTATTCTTTAGCTTTAAAGCTTGTTAGCTCTACTGGAATCTTTATCAACTTTAATTCTTTTAAATTTGTTTTTATTTAGTCCATAAAATGTTTTAGCTGATCAAGGAGGGCGCAGTAAAGCGTCATTCCAACGAAACTACACTACTATGGCTAATAATTGTTTCTCTTTACCTCCTGTGTTATGGCCACGTATGTCTGGATTAGTTTCCACACGTAATTTAACCGACATTCTCCTCTTAGTGTAACCCACACGGGTGAAGCTTGTATTGGAAAACTGGAAACACAGGGCACTAACTCCCCACATGAACACAGTGTGTCACTAGTTGTACTTTTGTGGGAAAGGTGAATTTTCTGATTGGCTGTTTCAAGTTTCGAAGTTTGTAACGAACTAAATGGCAGGCAAGAAGAAAGGGACCATCTTGGATTTTTATAGCTGAAAGTTTTCGTCCGATGTTTTTTCACCAGGAACAAATCAGAGACGGTAATCATATATTTACGCTATTTCTGATTGAATGTCTATTTTTTGTAATACTGGTATTTTCTATTAACTTCAGTGAAATTCGTAGAATGAGGTAGAAACCTTTGATAGGTTATTGTGTGTTACAACATTTTTATATAAGGAATTAATTTTCAGATACATTGAGCCATCCAGACAGAGTGGTATATGCCTACGATTTACATTCCTCCCGGCATTGCGGTTTGAGTCCCGAATGGCAACTTAGAATCAGAAGGTATATTATTAAGTTTGAGCAACATAAAATGACAATGCTGGATGAAAGGTTAAGTTTTTAAGAGCTTCTTATGCTGAATTTTATATTGTCCTGATTTACTTTTCAGATATAGTGAGTCATCCAGACAGTGGAATATACAATTAATTTTCTTGTTTGCACAACATAATTGAAGGGTGGAGATCACAACCAAAGTGGGTAAGGTAAAAATCAACCTTTAATGCAAATTAAATAGCATGTTACAGTACCAATATTCAAACACGTAGACACAGATCATGCGAGTGATACTCGTGTATAATTTAAAAATGTAGTATTATTGGTGGACTGACACTAATTGTCAAAGATAGCATGCCAATGATACTATAATTCTTTTAAGGCAGTGCCCAACTGAAATTTTCTAATACAGAAGGAAGAAAGATATTTGATATCATTCGTATATATTTCAGTAATATATTGGGCAACTTTATATAACTGCCACTATGTATATCCTTTTTTGAACTTGGCATGGTGTATGAAAATAGAAATTCTGGTAGCTTTTTTGACAATTAGTGTCCTTGTAATCTGTTAGTACAAGTGCGCAAAAGGATTCGTTTCCAAGAAAAACTTGAAGTGTTTGTTTTGAGTGAAATTAGCAGCTTCAACATGTGTTCTGAGGCTTTGAAATTCCAAAGTGGTTTCAATCTTTTGTATCCGTTTTTTACCATTTAAACTTTGGGCGAAATTGCCATACTTCTGCCCACCTATACTAGCTATAAGTGAGAAATAATGAAATAAATTACCTTAGGAGTGAGTTTAGAACATGATGTGGTCTCTTCTATATCTGGTGCCCAGCTGCCCGCCCGTTTTAGGTGTTTTATTTATATAGGCAAATCGCGTGGGGAACACAACAAACGTAGCCATTTTTCCGATAAATCACATACAAAGTGGGTACTGCCAACATAAATAAAAAGTGAAATGCACTAAATATGCGATGTGCTGTTGTTTCTGCGAACGTGAATCATTCGAGTTTTAGCCGCGCAGATCCCTCGGCTACGCCCTGTCGTCGCTTCGCAGTTGCGACCTATTTGCTACACTCCTCTCCTTCCAATAAACATCCCTCGGCTACGCTTTGAGGCTGAGGGCCCTCAATCTCTCGGCTACGCCTTGAGGCTGAGTATCTTACCGGCTTCGGTGGCATTATTCATATGTTGGCGGTATTACGTTAGAGTAAGCGTAAGACCACTTCAGTCGCTAATGCGGGCAGAGGTAAGGCAATTTACCCAAACCTTGTAGCAATCTTGATATAAAAACGTTTGATTAAAAGATACTTGTGCAATAGTAATTAAGTTGCAGGATGTTATATGAAATGCATAGGCATTTAATGTGTTGTTTTTTGTGCAAAAACCAAAGGTTTTGAAGTAATTGGCAAGTAATATTTTTTAAATGTATTGAAGCCTTTTAAGTTATCACATATGATAAACATGAAGTTAATCACAATATATGATGAATCATTTGTAGAATGCTTATAAAATAACTTACTGTGAGTAGAGAAAGTCTTAGATGGCAGAGCAGTGTTATGGCAAGTCAAAGATTGGTGGTTTGAATCCCAGGCATGGCACTGAATTTTTTGTCTGTATATACTCTTCCGCTGTTGCGTATATGCAAATAATCCATGGATCTTTTCAGTGAAGGTTCCATGAATCTTTTAAATGAATTGGATCTTTTGTATGCCCCTTTGATCTGTTATTTATAGTGAACACTTTAACACGCTAAGCATTTTAAACGCTCTTCATATACAACGCATTACATCTGAGGTACTATGGGAGGTTAATTTTTACATATAAGCTTAGTTTTCTGAATTCACGGAAGGTTAGCATTAATTGGGTTTTTTTATTATTATTATTATTATTATTATTATTATTATTATTATTATTATTATTATTATTATTATTATTATTATTATTATTATTATTATTATGAAAAGTGTCTAAATTTCACTATAACATATTGAAAGATCATTCAAAAGATCCGATTCATTGAACCTTCAATGAAAAGATCCACGGATCCTTAGCGTATACTGATTTTTGTCCAAGTAACAAAGTTGTGGTGGTTTTACAATAACTGTTATTTACTTCGTATTTAACACTTTATCTTATAATATCCTCTTACAGTGTGCCCCACGGGATGAATATGATGTCCAACAAATGTCACACTATGCCATGCACTAGCTCAACGCATGTCACGTATGTCATATGTTTATGCTGCCAACATATGACAAATTAATGCCGCCAAAGTGCCGCGAATGCGGAAACGACAACAGAGTGTAGCCCAGGGATCTTAGACCTGTGCTTTATGAATTAACAGAAGGTTACGCTTGTGTTAGATTTTTTTTATGTAAGCTTTCGAAAGGTTAGGTTTAGGTTAGTTTTTTTTTATATAAGCTTACGTTTCTGAATTCACGAAAGGTTAGGTTTAGGTTAGTTATTTTTTATATAAGCATAGGTTTCTGAATTACCTTTATATATAATTTGTTTTAATTTGTTACCACTGGTTACATCAAAGCACGCGAGCGAAGCGAGCGTGCGTTCCTAAGCTTACGTTTCTGATTCACGGGAGGTTAGGTTAGATTTTGTATTTTTTTTATATAAGCTTACGTTTATGGATTCACGGAAGGTTAGGTTTAGGTTAGTTTGTTTATATAAGCTTACGTTTCTGAATTCACGAAAGGTTAGGTTTGGGTTAGTTTTTTTTTATATAAGCTTACGTTTCTGAATTCACGAAAGGTTAGGTTTAGGTTAGTTTTTTTATATAAGCTTATGTTTCTGAATTCACGAAAGGTTAGGTTTAGGTTAGTTTTTTTACTTTCTCTACTACGTATAGTAAGTAGGGGAAGTATTGTATTCCACCCAAAAATTCGATACCGAGATTTCACCGGAAATATATGTTTTGAGACCCCCTGAATCCAAAAAAAGAGCATTTTTGGAAACATGTCCGTGTGTCTGTGTGTGTGTGTGTCTGTCTGTCTGTGAACAGCATAACTCAGAAACGAACAGTCGGATAAACACCAAACTTGGTATTTGGGTTCAGTATCTTCCAAGGATGCGACACGAAGGTTTTCAAGAAAATCCCCCACCCCAGACTACCCTTTACATGGAACATTTTTCGAAAATTTTAATTTTCTCAAAAACGGCTCTAACGATTTTGATTAAAGTATCATATGTTTAAGATATTTTCATGACAAATGAAATGTATATCTCGAATTTTCTGGGAATGTCTCCAAAACTGTTTTTCATTGTGAACGACTTTTGCATAACTGGTAAACCATAAGAGATAGACAAAATTTTACTACAGAAAAAATGTAGATCGCGTTAAAATACACAATTTATGTCATATACATTTTTGTTGTTGAGTGAACCATTTTCGAGATATTGCTTGTTATTGCCTTACATTTTCCCATACTTATACTTTTTCTCAAATTCATTATTACAAATAGAATGGAATACTCCGCGTAGCAACCAGCGCTTAAACGCTTAAAGCCTAGCAATTCCCCTTGCATCTACAAGAAAATTAGCAATAAGATTAACATCTCGATTAACATGAAGCATATGGAGAATAAGCGTTTGTAAAAATAGGTTGTACAAGAGTAGAGAAAGTCATATGAGTGTAAAGGCTGGTTCACAACCACCCGGTAACGTAACCAGAACGGAAACGAGAACGGGAAGCAAGAAATTTTGATTCACAACAGCCCGGTAACGAGAACGGGAATGCATATCGATCACAAAGTGAAAGTCGATTTTGCGCATTGGGATTTCATTTGTTTTTAACTGACCAATGACATTTTTTCACCTACTTCCAATTTAGCCAAGCCAACGTCAAAATTCGATAGAGTAAACATTATCTAAATGCATATTCATTACATTTCCGATCCCTCTACTTATGCCAAACTTTCAGTAGTAGTAAGACCAATCTATAAAGGAAAGGGCTCCAAGCAAACTACACAAAATTATCGGCCGATTTCCTTATGTTCAGGATTTTCAAAAATTATGGAAGGAATATTCTTAGAACAGCTCCAGAAATACTGCAACAAATTCAACATTATAGCAGAGACGCAGTACGGCTTTCAAAAAAAGAAATCAACCATACATGCCATCAGTAAAGGAAATGATATGATTGTCAGAGCACTACACAGAAAGGAACTGGTGATAGCAATCTTTCTGGACCTGTCAAAGGCTTTTGACTGCGTTGATAGAGAAGAACTCATGGAAAAATTAGAAAACTATGGGGTTAGGGGGATTGCATCCGATTGGATAAAATCGTACTTAACAAATAGGAAGCAGTGTGTAGAAATAATGCACAATGTTGAAAAAAAACTGGAAAAAGTTCAGTCATTATTTAAATACACAAAGCACGGAGTACCACAAGGTTCAAAACTGGGCCCATATTTATTCATCTTGTATATAAATTCATTATTTAAAAATATACAAAAAGCAGGAGGACTTGTCATTGGTTATGCAGATGATACCACAATAGTTATAACTGGCACTACAGAAACAGAGGTGCAGAACAAAGCAAATGTCATCCTAGAAACAGTAAATACCCATCTAGCAGAGCTAGGAATGGCACTAAATATAGGTAAAACAGAATGGATGCTGATTAGCCTGAACAACAAACTACAAACAAACATCACACTAGACATACAAAATAAACAAATTCAACAAGTATCGAAAACAAACTTTTTAGGACTGGTCATAGATAGAAACTTAAAATGGGACAAACACATTTCAAAAATTTCAAAGAAAATAAACAGTAGTTGTTACATTCTAAAACAAGTAACACAAATAATGGATGACGAAAATATAATGCAGGTGTATTATGCATTTGTCCATTCACATCTGAACTATGGAATCATCTTATGGGGAACAGGAGGGAAAACACTTCTTATGAAAATGTTTCGCTTACAAAAAAGAGCAGTAAGAATCATAAAAAAAATACCACGAATAAATAGTTGTAGAAGTGCCTTCAAGAATCTAAATTTATTAACCCTACCCTCTCTGTATATATATGCATGTCTTAAATATGTAATTAGAGCACATAAGGAAGAAAAAAATGCAAATGTACATAACCATAATACCAGAACAAAGCAAAACTATTACAAAATTAGGCTAAGAGGCTCCCTTGTAAATAAATGTATAGAAAGCAATGCGAAGGACCTGTACAACCACTTGCCTCTCACAATTAAGAAAATACAGGAAGAAGTAACAAAGTTGAGAGAAATTAAATGTTATCTCGTTAAAAATGCCTTCTATTCTATAGAAGAATACAAAATAGCAGCAAAAATAGATAGACTTATAATAAAATAGTATATATTAGCATTGTATACAGGTAGTAAATCTACAAATTGATGTAATGTAAAGTGTATATATGTAGATATGATTGTATTTCAGTGGATGTCTACTTTTGACGAACCTTGTAAAAATTTTATTACAACTGGTGAATAAAATCTGAATCTGAATCCTTTATTTAATGGCAAAAATTGAAATTGTTTATTCGTTTTTCAATTCCATCGGTTTGAGCTGTTCTTTGTAGCTTTTGCCATTGTTTTTTTTAGGTAATAGCCAGTTTTGAGTTGCATATAAACAAACTACAAATGATCCCTTCACCAGAGGAACCAACGTTGATTAGATTTGCTGGTGTCGGAATGAGGTTAGGAAGCACATTTACGATTAATTCCTTCCAGTTGCATGTTACCAGCTTGCGACTATAGAGAGCATTAGTGGCTGTTTCATGTCACGGCCGCCTAAAACAACCTCTAGAGTGAAGAGTCTAATATGCACAATAGGGATCTAATATGCCGTGCCCGGGAACGAGAACGAGAAAGTTAAAAGTTGGGCAACTCTTCTTCCCGTTCCCGGGGCCCGGGAAGGCTTCCCGTCGGTTGTGGACACTCCCATTTGAATACATGTATTTCAACTTTCCCATTCTCGTTCTGGTTACCGTTCTCGTTGGTTGTGAACCAGCCTTAACACATCAGATTTTTTATATAAGCTTTGGTTAACTATCTAACATTATTACGGTAAAGGAACTTCTTTTTTACATTTTTAATGCAAATAACACTTTACAAAAACTACACTCAAAAAAACCATAAGTTCTATTACTCAATGGTGTACACTTTTAATGCAAATAGCATTTTAAGACATTATACTTTCACAAAAACAAAAAAATTACAATGTTCCTTTTTTCGTCCGAATACAGGAATTGAATATTTGCAGTCTTTCCACTTGGACTCTATAGTATCGGTATGGATTGAGAGCCCCTGCCCTGCTAGCCTTCGTGTATTAACTGCGTGGACTTCTCCGCTGGCGTAGCTGCTGACGAATTCCACGGAGTGGTTTACTCGAAGGTGCTGGAAGCCTTTGTCCTGGAGTGTATCATATGATTTCCAGCAGTCAGATATTATTGTTGTTCCGGGTAAGATCCAGTCTTGGATTATGCGGAGTAATGTTACCTTATCCCTGATTTCAACAGGAACAAGGAAGAAGTTGGTCTTCATTTCTCGCTAGACACCTCCGAACACCCATTGTCCTTCGATGTGATGCCCACGGTTGTATTTCCTACGTCCGAACTTGGATTCATCGATTTCAACTACTGTTCCGATTCCTCCAATTGGGCTGCGGTTCTCTAGCGCCCAATTTACACAGATTTCTCGGCAATAGTTCCACCAGTTTACTACGGTATTCCAGGAGGTTTTCATCTCGCACTTTATGGTGTTACTTCTGGGATTATCTAGTATGCACCACATTATACAGAAGTGTATTATTTGTTGTGGAGTGAGATGTGCGTTACCTATAAAACTCCCTTTTCTGGCACTTAATTTCCTCTTTGGTGACCATTTCGGCATGTGAAACACAACTTTGTTCCTTTGAACCATTTGACAGGAAGAACGTTGTCGCATATATCGCAGAAGTATACTTCGTTGATTATTCCATGCTGCACAAACAATTCCAGAAGCTTTTGGAAGTTTTGGAAGTCTCCAATACCCACGTGTTGAGTTAGAATGCTAAACAAAGTATTCTCACATCCCATGCAACCATTTTGCTTTATATTGAGTACGCACTGTTAATTTGCATCGTTGCGTTTCAACAACAATCAAAGAAGAACAACAACAACAAATAGCGGTAACAACTGCGCATCGCATTTTTAGCTGATTTCACATTTTCATTTACGTTGGCAGAAACCACTTTGCATGTAATTTTTCGCAAAATGGCTACGTTTGTTTACTTCCTGACGCGATTTGCCTATATAACTAAATCACCTAAAACGGGCTGGCAGGTGGGCACCAGGTATAGACGAGACCACATCATGTTCTTAGCTCACTCTTAAGGTAATCTATTCGCTTTCCTTTTGATTTTATAAGCGTTTTCTACGGACATACTATAAGACAATATTAGAGCCACTTTATCAACCAAACACTAGCACAGAATTCCAATTTTCTCATTTAATTCCTGTTTCTTTACACTTCAGGTATTTATAGTGTGTTTCACTTCATTAGCTGACTAGTTAATTCACTCATATCAATATTTGCACATTGAAGCTTATGTGTGTTTTTTGTAAATGTAAGCAGGAAATGGCCTAGCCTCTCTTCACCGGAAAGCACTCTCATTACTTAAGCTGCTGGTTGCATAAAAATGCTGCTAGACACTAGCAATTACTAACTGATGTGTTAAAATTCAGTAGCAATAGTGGACCATTCCAAACTAGAGTGCCTCTCACTATAAACAAACTCTTTGCATTATCTCACACATACTTGCTACACATTACAGCTGAACATTGTATAAGTCTATAAAAAGGTGCCCTGTTTGAAAATCATAATTAAAAATGCAACCTGAAGTAACAATTCATTTTATAAGCATGTGGAAAATGAACATTTTACTTATATAAATTGAAATCTCAGGCAAAGGTGCAGTACGCTAATCCAAATCCTCCAAATATGACTTAGCTGCCATATTGGAATCAGAACTATCCTCGAAGTTAATGGCAAGCTTATCCACAACACTGTTGCATTCAAAACAGTTTCCTGCATTTTAGGCTCCTATTATGTCTGTTTATATTTCTTGCTTGCTTTGGTTACACTTTTTGCTGAAACGCCTGTAAACTCAGATGTTAGTGTCGTAATATCTACTATTGCAAGTGTCAGGTGTTTTTATAATAGTGAATTGAACACATTAAGTATTTCTTTTTTGCCACTTTTTTTTAACGGTTCCCACTTTTGTGTTGCAACAGCTTATTCACACTACAGACTTCTTCCTCTGTCATGGCAACTCAAACACTAACTGATAAAATCACAAAATTTGATCTGAGCTGAGCATATGAGTGCTAGTGTATTATGAACGACTGTTCACTTATCATATTTCCTGTGTTATGCAAAGAGTTTATTTGGTACTCAGATAGCACCCCTGTGAATTCATTGCTGCATTTCTCATATAGGCAAGAGAATAGCAGTCATCCATACAGTTGGTAATTAACAAACAGATACTCTTTGAGTGTTAGTGCAATAGCAGTTAGAATTAAGGAAATCATATGTTGTAATCTCTTAACAGTTGTTATATACCTATCCATTACCTTTAACAATGATTCTTACGATAACCTCAATAAAATGTATCACTTTTCCACTCCAATGTTTCATGGTACAATACATTTATAAAGGAACTATTTACATTGGCATAAGCGTGGTGCTTAATTTCATGACAAGCGGAAGCATATGCTTTGGTTTACATCAGAGAGAACTCTAGTTTAGAATGGATATTATGTAATATAATCACAAGGTGTTTGTAGCCACAAATTTTTCCTTAATGTAAGCAATTTCTCTTTTCAGAAACCTACTTTTAAGGGTAGTTTAAACATATGTTTCTATTTACTTCTAGGATATACACAATGGAAAGTTGGAGTTAAGTTGTGCCTATTTGTGTCCAGTGATGGTGTTTCAAGTCAGAGCACAGAAAGTGACAATGACATTAATAGTGTTAAATGGTGTGGTGAAACTGTTGCTAATGACATTTATTGCACTGCTACTAGCGATTTAGTGAATAACAAACAATAGCTACACGATTGCATATAATGTGTGCAAAGTTTCTTTGTACGAAATGGAGTTAAGTTATTCATGTTATGTAAATATGTCAAATTGTGTTGCGCCATCTAGAGAGTAGAATAAAATAACTAGTGTCAAACATGTGTTATTCTTCCAATTTTCCTGTAAAATTCCACATCCTACTGTTGGTTGGCTGCAAGTTCAAGCAAAACATGGAGGCTAAGTGCAAAAGATTTTACTATAAAGCATGTAGAAGAAATTATTGCAAGGTACTTGATTTTCTCATTCAGCCTCAAAAATTTAAATGTGACCCTTATGTATTATGGCACAGAAACATTCCGCAACCACTATTAACCCCAATAATATTATATAAAAGCAATGTATGTACCGTCTATTGGATAATTTAAATAAAAAGAGTTACACAGGAAAGAACAGTTGTGTCAGGTGTTCAGCTGATCATAATTATGTTCTAATATTTGTATTGCTACAGATGAAAAGTTATTTTATGTGAGCTTTAATGGATTCCTTTAAACAGAAATTTGAATAACTCAAAGTGCAATCAGGATTACTGAAGCTCACGTAATTGACTTGGTACGTCGTGAGTAGTGATACGACTGACTGCTGGCAGGCTAAGTTTTAGCACGAGTGAGTTTTTGCTGTGTGCCCACCCTCTCAGGGTTTTACCACAGGATGAATATTTCAATTTGGAAATGGTGTTTTAGGAAGACGGTTTGTTTTGAGGTTGTATGATAGAAGAGAGGAAGCATATAGCTCCTCGAAGTGTGTGTTAGTATGCAGTGGCCCTTCTGCACCCTGGTGTGTGTTTGTTTATAAATATCTTTAGGTGGGATTTAATTTTGAGGCCAATCAACTCTTGAATGGGATTACTATGGAGTTCAGCTTTAGCTGCTGTTGGTTTAACTCCTTGGTTATCTGGTGTGCCCGCATGCCATGCGGGGAACCCGATGGCTCCGAAGACGGCGATTTCTAGGGTCGTAATCCCCAAGTGATCTGACCAGGATACTCTGACGGTTTGGTAAACTGGCGTAAATTTTTGTAGCCCGACGCCTAATTTCATCTTCCACATATGGAAGAGATGAGGTTTCGTGTAGTAGTCTCACGGCGAAGGCGCGGCCGATAGAGTAGATGGACCAGAGTCCCCTATTTTGCGCCCGTTGTAGCCATAACAGCCAGCTGTCTGCGGCCATGCCCCAGAACTCGCAGGCGTAAAGCATGACGGGGACTATCAGGGCTCGGAAAAGGTGTAACTTTAGCCGAACAGACATCCCGGATCTCAGCATCGGGTACAAGGAGGCGATTGCCCCCTGCGCCCGGGCCGAAACGTCTCGGATATGCTCGCGAAAAGTTGGACCCTTATCCAACTTCACTTCCAGGTAGGTTATAGAATTCCTCCATTCAATCCTTTGGCCTCGAAATTGAAATGTCGGGCAGTCTACGGGGATGTGGCGCTTCGTCAGAAGCATGGCGTGGCATGTTAACGGACATGCGCCAACGCCGACACCACTGTTGGATGAGGCGGAGGTGTCTCTGTATTGGGTTGAAGGCTCTGATTAGGTTTTTGTTTGAGCAGTACAGCAGCACGTCGTCGGCATACTGGGCCATTTTGACTTGCTGCTGTGTTGGAAAATCTGCCATGAAGACGCTAAAAAGCGTGGGGGGTAATACAGAGCCTTCAGGAACTCCGCCTCTAACTGGCCTAAGTGTAGATGTTTTCCCCGCAACTGAAACTTTAAATGTTCTGTGTCGTAGGAAACTGTGTATGATGTTGTTAACCTGTGTTGGTAATCCCAGATGGATGAGTTTATACAGAAGACCCGCGTGCCACGTCGTTGAGAAGGCCTTTTCTACATCCAGCGATACCGCGGCAGTGAAGCAACCTTCCTGGAAACCCAGGGCGGCCGTCTCCACCACTCGCAGCAGCTGCCCAGGACGAAATCCAAACTAATGGTCCGGGATGGCTTGAATGTCTCCCAAAAGTGGGGACAAACGGTTGAGAATCATCCTCTCGAGAACCTTCGAGAGGGTAGAAAGGAGAGTGATGGATCGGTAGTTTGAATGTTGTACCGGATCCTTCCCCGGTTTCAAAATGCATATCACACGGGCCTCTCGCCACTCTCGTGGAAAGTGACTCAGAGTAAGGCACATGTTGAACACTCGGGTTAGAAAAAGCACGGCGTTGAAGGGAAGGTGCCGGAGCATGAGGGGGGTTAGCCCGTCAGATCCGGCCGCCTTTTTGGGGTTGAGACGCAGGGGTGCGCCATGGAGCTCACTCGGGTGAATGATGGATAGTTGATCCGCGTCGTCTGGAGGACGCCGAAAGTATCGGCGTACATCCCGACGAACGTGTTCGGAAAAGATGTCCTGGGGGTCTTCTCTTGGACGTAAGGTACGTTCAAGATAATCAGCGAAAACAGATTTGCTTTGGCCTGGGGTTCGTAGGCGAGGCCTTGGGTGCCTTGGAGAGTAGAGGTGTATTGGCCTCGACAGTGATACAGTATTAGAACATATGATCAGCTGAGAGACAGTTAGGCAGGTATGAAAAATACAACTGTAGTAGTTACGAGTGACGTCATCATCCGAGAGCGCGATTTTTCATAGTTTGGTTCCATTCCAGATCAATTCTCACGCTGCGATCGCCCTCGTGTTTCCACCGTTTAACACTAGAGTTGCACTTTTAATACTTTGGTGTTCTGTGGTGCATCCACGGCGATTAAAATGTGTTATATGTCCAACAGATGTCACTCTATATCATACGCTTGCTCTAACGTAATGCTTGACAACATATGAATAACTAATGCCGCCAAAGCCAGTAAGATACTCAGCCTCAAGGCGTAGCCGAGAGATTGAGGGCTCTCAGCCTCAAAGCGTAGCCGAGGGATTTTTTTTTTGGAAGGAGAGGGTGTAGCAATTTGCGGCAGATGCGAGGCGACGACAGGGCGTAGCCGAGGGATCTGCGCGTCTAAAACTCGAATGATTCACGTTCGCAGAAACAACAGCACATCGCATATTTAGCGGATTTCACTTTTTATTTAGGTTGGCAGTTCCCACATTGCATGTGATTTAGCGAAAAAATGGCTACGTTTCTTGTGTTCATAACACGATTTGCCTACAAAAGTAAAACACCTGAAAGGGGCGGCAGGTAGGCAGCAACTATTGAAGAGATCACATCAACTTCTAAACTCACTCCTAAGGTAATTTATTCGCTTTCCTTTTGTTTTTATAAGCATTTTCAACGGGGATACACTAAGAGGAGATTCGTAAATTTAACTTCCTTAGAAATACAAGTCCTCTATAAATGTAGAATCTTTTACGTTTAATAGTTTCAACTAAGGGAAAGTACGATTTGTGCACAAGTTTCCTACATACCTGACCGCTTTGTGTCTAATCGCGACTGTTTGATCAAAATATTCAAAATAGTTATTGAGCATGTATGAAAATTGCAGCAAGTTACCCATATATGTAATAATACAGCTGCACAAGTCATATTAATGCTATATGCATTATCTCTTTGCGCCTTACGATTTGTAAGAGTCAAGTAATCTATGCGCAGGTGGACAAGCGCTTGGAGACGGAACATCCGAAGTTGCCCGACGAGTTGAGCGAATGCCGAAAATGAACGAAAGCGATCTCGAACGAGCATTCCAGTGCAAGGGAAGGTAGTTCATTCCGGCACATTTGGCTCCCATTGGCTGTGGTCAAATACGTAACATGGAACGTTGGCGCGCGCTCTTCAACTGGCAATTGAAAGTGAATACATAAAGCCATGCGTTTCAAAGCAGGAATTTGTACATACATAGTACAAATCGGTACTTATAAAGTACTCAACTATAACATGAACAATAGCATGTATTGAAAAAGCCATTTGCCGTGAAAATTCATGGGTTATCTTAAACTTTTATACTGACGCAAGCAGCTTAGCTGTCACAACTAATATTTGGGTACTGCTAAGATAAACTGAAATGTCCTGTTTTCTAACACAAATTTGACTTATATTTAGAAGTGATTATTCATGCTATTTTAGAAGAGTTGGATGTTACCTACTGGCGATTTTTCCTGGAACTTTGTTCCTCAATAGCAGCAATTTTCACTTTCTCTACCACGTATATATTAGGTAGAGAAAATATTGCTTTCACCTAAAAATTCAATACCGTGATTTCACCGGAAATACATGTTTTGAGAATCCCTGAATCCAAAAAGATATTTTTAGAAAAATGTCCGTGTGTGTTTAAGGTCTGTGAACAGCATAATTCAGAAACGAAAAGTTGGATAAATACCAAACTCTCATCATTCATGTAGGCCATTATTCAAAATCCAAAAAATTCTTACTCTCACTGGTGAATACATATGTTCTCTCTTGAGCTACCTTACAGATAAATATGGTAGTTTCTCAACAAACCTTGCCGTGCATGACCACAATATGTGGCATGCAGGCCATTTGCATAGACCAGCAAATAGCTTAAAACGGTTACAAAAGGGATGTAACTATTCTGCAATAACAATTTATAACCTTCCATGCTACCTAAAACTATTAAGCAATCCTAATTGACATAAAACCTTCAAGAAGAGTTAAACATTTTTCTTATATACTCACGCCCCATATACCATGGAGGAACTTTATAATATGTCATGCAACATGTAAATATTCAACACACGGTGCAGATTGCATGTGATGGTGATTTACACTTATTTGTCATTGTTGTTCTACTGTAAAGCGTGTCGAGAAGTTTACTGTTAAAATGGTGATGGTTTACAAATTTTTCACTTAGATAATGCAAGATTGGGAGGGTATCATCCCCCCAAGGCTGTTCTTGGCGTTGGGTATATTACTACTTACTCTGCATACTTCATAATTGTATGATGTGTTTAATTTCCCTGAGCATTGCTCACAGTGGAGCCAAATGAACAAACACAAACACAAACAAACACCACTGTATGGCCTGTCAATAAATTTAAGGTTCCCATGTGCGTAGGACCTCCACTGTGTTATATCAAATGTTATATATAGAACCTTTCCCAGGAAAACGAATCTAAGTGTATTTTCTATTCAATAACTGCAAGTTTTATTAACTAGAACTGGCTTTGTGTATGCATAAGTGACTACGTACAATTACAATTACCTATAAGATCATTCCAATAGATTGTAATAACAGACATTCAAGAGGTTAGAATTTAATGGACATTTTAATTGGGTAGGCCATTCAAATGTATATTAATGTAGGCACCTATTCCTTAAAATACCATGCAAATGTATTATACAGTATTATTAAATATGAATGTGAATAAATTAACATTGTCTCTTTGTGTTTAACCATATCACGCCCACCCTTCACAATTGTCAATCACTTTAACATGTAGTTAGTGTGCCAGTATTAATTGTTTTTTCATATGTTGACTGCAGAAAGAATGTAACAGCATTTTGTATAACTTTCATACTGTTGTTTTTTACGCAATCACAGAATTTAAATTTGCTGAAAATGCAATATTTCATTATTACCTACTTACTTCCTTACCCAATTTTATTATCACTTAAGTATAGTTATATTGTTGTTTCTGCAGGTTAATGATCCACATGCTGGTTTATAAATTTGGGTGGCTGGATGAGACACTCATTCACTAGTATTGCTCTCTGTCCTCCATAGTATTTTTAATTTTAATGTTCCTTTTACTTCACAGGTTTACAGAGATTGGAGACAGGCAGGAGGGGGGATGACAATGAAGATGGTGCAATTGATGGAATTATGGTGGGGAAAACCAGAGAATACTCATTCTAAGTGCCATTTTATCTACCACAAAATCCAACGTCTGATCCCTAGGATTGAATCCAGGCTTTGGTTTGTGAGAGACCATAGTGCTGCCCAATTAGAAGTGAATATGAGACATTTAAAACAGAGATAGTATTACTCAATACTATCAAGTAATGAAACCAAGTTGTTTCACTAGGCAGCTCCCACTATGACTTCACAAATGAGGTGTATGTAAATAAAGTAGATACTTAAAAAAGAATAACTATTTCAGCAGATATTTTGCCATGAAATACATATTATACATTTATATAATTTAAGTTGGGTGTTTTGTCATAAATATGGTAGCTGACATTTCGATATGTAGAAATCATTTAGCAATAATGTGGTAATACACAAGTTTTATGTAACTATTTGTGCTTCCAAGGCCAGTGCTTAACTGAGTTACCCAGATTGACAAAAAATTCCAAGATACACAGTACATATGGAGAATTTTCTGTTTATGAAATGCTTTAAGTTATTTCACAATGAAAAGAGCATTATGTCATAATTTATTTATTTGGTATAACAGCAGGAAATAGTTTGAGCACAACACTAATGCACATCCAAAATCAAACTATTATCATTACATCACATTCAAAATTGAAATAGGTATCAGACATAACCTTTGAGCATGTATACAGATAGAGCACATGACGTCACACTAACCAACATCTCCATTAGCTGACAGAGGTATAAGCAATGAACGCAGGATGAGCTTAGTACAGGATTTTTTCCTGTAATTCAAAATTTATACTACCCAACAAGACTATGGTACATTATTCTGCAGCTGACAACAGAGGAAGCATTATAAAAGACCTGGCATACTTTTTTTGACAGATACGTACACATTTTTGAAGAGCACAGTAGAAAAGAAATGGTGCTGCTTTTTTTTTGACAAAGTTAGAGTGTCAAATTTGTTCAGTCTATTACTTTATTTAAGAAGATGCAGGTACAATTTTAGTTAATATTTTATACAGCAGTACACAAGAAGAAGACAACAGAGTTAAGAGTCTAAAGAAATGTGCTTTGTTACATTCCTTTGTGTTATTGACATTCAGGTTCTTAACACCTTATGACAGCCTTGTACATATAGCTCACCCTAAATACCATGATATGTAAAACCTAGAGAGAAAAGAAACACTTACTCTAGAAGTTACCGATCCCCCACCTCCCTTCATTTAGGAAATTAATGATGTAAACATAAAAGTGTAGGACTCCTGAGAGGAAAAAATTCAACAAGCTCTTAATTAGCCCAGTTTTACAGAATATGAGATACGAGTATTTGAGTTAACAAAAATTGTTTACAAGATGCAGATATATACCTCTGAATCTGTATTATATACACACACAAATACATACATATGTATAGCTTTTGAAGAGCGCTGGAGGTTAATTCTTACGTGGCCCTTTGTCCGTTACATATAACAGGGGCAATCCTGCTTTAAGGGATGAACTCTTATCGTTAATAACGTTTCATAGCGACTTCTCATGCTCGTTTTACGATATTACTGTGCAATCCACAAAAACAAACTTTTCGAAATACAGTCCCTAATTCGAACACATTTCAAAACTAAATAGCACAAACACACATTTTAACACCTTAACATACTAAGTATAGTTTATTTTTATGGTTAGCTTGTTTTCGCTGTATATATTTTAATTCTTCATTAAAACCTACCTTATAGGTTTTCAGGTAATGTTCCAGTTTTAAACATGGAATGCGCGTTATTTGGTACTCAAATAAGGTATCACTATAAACTCCTACATTTACACAATTGCTCGTTGATACGAAAATTCAGCTTTATTTTTATATTTTGGGCATCGTTATTTTATCAGCTGACTTCCATCTTAGTTTTAAGCCTCAGCAATCAGCATGGCAAAGGTCGCGCTATTCGCTCTGGAAGCTAGGCACTGTTTACCTTCGGGTATTCCGTCTCCAAGCGCTTGTCGCAGGTGATGGGTTAGGGTTGCCAACACTTCATTCCTTTCCCCGTCAGACAAAAAAATCCCCCAAAATACTAAAAATAAAACATTTCCGTATTTTCATGTAAAAATGAAGTTTGCTTTAAATATATCACTCGTTATTTGTTTACCCGCAGGAACAACACCCAAAAATGTCCCCAAATCAGTCAAAATAGAAAAAAATAGTGCGTATTTTCAAGTAAAGATAAAAGGCAATTTACTCACCGGTGTTGATTAAAATAACACGTCGTACTCTGCCTCCAGTTAAGTGTTGGGTTGGTTTACTCCTCGGTACGTGGCCGTTGTACCAATTTGCAACAGAACATTTTCTGCTAGGACATAATCATAACAGTAGTTTTTTACCCGCTTAAATCCGGCCCGCAGAATAGAATTGAGTTAACCATATTGGTTTTAAGCCTATGTCTAAGGTAGGTTTTCACAATTTTGGGCATACTAAATACTCTTTCGGCGTTAGAGTTTGACCAAGGTATGACCAAAAGCACCATTGCAAAGCTTGAGAGTTCTTTAAACGGATTTTGGGAACTTACATCTGTATATGATGCGACCTCTTGCCAAAATTCTATTGTATTGCTAACATTTTTCCACTGAACGGTGCTAAACTCGATTTTTGTTATTTTAGTTTCAGGTTATTCAAATTCTTGAGCTAGCGGATTATACTTTCATTAATCATCTTCAAACTCTATTCAGGTGCAATTAAAGATACTTTTTGCAAAATACTAACATTATTCGGCATTCGCCGCTAAGCAAAGCAGCAAATTCTCGCACCTACCGCGAAATACCTTTTCACTTTCAGGACTGATTTTGTTTTGTTTGATCCAATCCGCTATCAAAACTTCTACTTATGACCAAGATAAATTTAGGGGATTTGTATTTTCTAACCTCCGCGGGTAGCAGACCCCTCTTTTAACTGGGAACAACAATCCATCTCTTAAGATCTACAATTAGTAGAACTAAGTCTCGAAGAAGCTTTGAAGAGTGTGCTGTACTTGACTGGAAAGATTTCTTCACTTTCTGACATTTTTCAAGTTGTGGTATAGGAAGCATAAGACAGAGCTTATTGACGACATCATAGTATATGCAATGAAAGAGGTCAGGTATGTAGCACTTAGTTTGAAGTCTGGGTATCTCAAAATGTGTCTGTAGTTCAAGCCATTGATTTAGAATCCGATAAACAGCAACTCCGAACGATAGCCACCTTGCATTTGATTGTTATACAACTTTAAGTGGCTGGCTCCATCATGTATTGCTCTAAACATGTCCCTGTATATGACTTGTCGAGAAGAAGACTTAGAAAACCAAGTTTCCGAAATTAAAAACTCAAGGTTTCTTGGTAGCATTTCGGCAGCAGAGAACACAACTAACCGAACTGAATGGCAAACACAGGGGATTAACACAAGGTTAGAAACCACACATTTCAATTTCTGGTAGGCACCATTGTTAATGCCCATCATTACTGAAGCATTATTGGTTCCTATTCCTCTCATTTGTTTGATGCCTAATCCATAATCTGAAAGTAAAGACTTTATTGATCTAGTTCAATAATTCCGAAGAAAGTGGATATAACAGTTCTTAATTGTTTTGAAAAGTATACAATGCAGACAGCCTATAGTTTAGTGACAGAAATATCGTAGACTCGTCTATAAGAGGACTAAAATGGCCAGTGCCAGTGTCATTTTGTAGTTCTAGTTTAAAGTGTGGTAGAGAATATTCCTAATTAAAGCACTACATTTTGTACGGTGCAGCCTTAAAAGAGATGCATGGTCGGCACTTTGGAAACATTTCTTGGTTAGATCTGAAAGATGATCAACGGATCTGATTGAGCAATGATTAACTACAAACAAAGCTTCAGACGCTGCGCGATCATACGAATGTTTGATAGGTTGAAATGGTAATTTTGACTGTCTTGAAGTTGAACAGGGTTCTGGTCTTTTTAAATGTTTTTTTACTTTTTCCGTGAAGAAGTAAATCTGACAAGCGCACATTCAGATTGGAATGACAACACTTGCACAGCGCATTACTAGGTTCACCGGACACCTCTAATAACTAATCCTTGAATTGTTCGTTACTTAACCATTCTTTTCTAAACTTTCGAACATATCGCTTATCCTTTCCTGATGTGTTAAACCATAAAACAAAAGGCACCAGAGACTGAGTCTTAAGAAACAGGTACAGAACATTCAAATGTCGATGTAATGGACTCGCTGAATGCAGTTAACTCTGATAATGATTTCTTGAATAAAGGATCACGTTACAAACTGATTTAATATAAGGAGAAGTCATAAACGCTGTTGATAAATAGCATTCAGCGCACTTAACTTATCGGAAACGCCAATGCCGCACATTGAGCCACTATTCTGAGCGAAGTAAGCTTGAGGAATCTCTCACGTGGATGCTGTATCAGGTTTATACTTTATCGCAAGCACCCGGGCTAGCAGTATAATGTGGTGTAGTGGTTATCACGCTAGCCTCTAGTTCCCGAGTTCGCAGGTTCAAACCCGGTGGAGGGCGTAAAAATCCTTAACGTAGCTTCCCGTCTCGTAGATTTGCGGCAAATAAAAGAACCTCAAGCCTGAGAAAGATGCATCTGAGCAAAATTACCGATCTTTCACGCCCAATATAGAATGGGACGCTAAGGGCCACAGGAGTTAAAGAGCGTCTATAAATAAAAACTTAAAAAAATAGCAGTATAATCATATTCAGTATACAGATAGCAGATGTTGAATAAACGGGGTGACAGCAAATTTATGCTACGATAACCTAATCTATACCTTAAGGCAGCACAATGATGCTTTCTGATGTGTAATCCGAGTTGTGATGCAATTGAGTAATTCATAAATATAGGTATCATGGACCATGCAGGGATACCCAAATAAAGACTTGTATGCGTCTCAACTTTTCCAAAAAAAATGCAACTCATTTTTTAAAATTAAAGAACCTAGGAAACATCAGTCAAAAGACTGAATAATTCCCAATAATTTCCGTAAAAAAATCCGTCAAAACCCATTTTTATCCGTCATACAACTTGAAATTCCGTCAATTTTGATGGAAAGTCCATCAAATTGACAACCCTGTGGTGGTTTCAACAACCAAATCAAAGGACAATGCAGCAAGGAGACTAAAATTGCCTCTTGAGGGAAAAGAGAGATAGTTACGCACAATTTGTATTTTGTGTGGCACGGCCAAATTGAATAGCAGCATGCACATTAGACGGCGTAAACTCTCGCATTGCCATTGTCTGTTGTTGATTAGCAGGCAATGCATTGGAGAGAAATCAGAATTCCTGATCTATGAACGCAATGCAATGCATAAACCTTAGAATTTGCAAACTCTTGCTTTGCGTAATGGTTGGGTGACTCTGAATGCATCCATTAAATAACATGAGTGCAAAGTGTGCTTATGCTACGTCTGCGCTTGCATTTCATTGTGAATGGACACTAAGTAAAGCAGAGGCTGATTTCATTTTACTTGACTAACACAGGAAGCACCTAATGAATTTCGAACTGCTGCCACCCAACAGCCTTTGGAGGTTCATCAGCCCAGCACCAGAGAACACCACTAACCACACACATCCCCCAGACAATGACCGGCAAAATCAGTTGAGGACATGCTGACGATGGGAACAAGCCGTCTCCCGAAACGCGTTCAAGTAAGAATATTATAGTGATGTAGTGTAACAATCCTCAACTCTCTTTATTTTAAATTCATTTTACTTACGTAATGAAGAAATATGTTCTCAGTATATTTCACTGCAGTTGAAAACAACAAAATGATTTGCACATAAAAAAGTAGCAACATCACTGAAAAACCCATCGAAAAATAAAGATATTTCAATACAGGTTAGGTTGCTCCTCCAAAGAACTGTCTCCAGAGCATTAGGTGATACAAATAAAAACAAGCTTTTGCTTGCGAGTGCAAGTAAGTTGAGAATCGAGCATCAGGTCAGGGTTTGGTATAAATGCAAATTTCCGATCTTTGTTGAGTTATCGGCATCACCTACCACGCTATTGTTCATAAACATTCACAACGACGCTTCAACTGAGTGAACAAGTTGCCTATTTTGTCAGGTGGCGATTTATATCTTTGCTGCACTTAAACATCCATATTCTATATTCTTGTTAAGAATTCTCACATTTAATAAACCTAATAGAGATAAAGATTTGAAAGAACAGAAATGTAATTAAGATTTGGTGAATGAAATAGAAATTGAGATCCCCATATTGCTTTAATTCATGATTACATTTTATACATTACTGGAATTGTTTAGTGATATTTTACATAAATCTTAATCGCCTAGTTGCAGACCATATCAATAATGATGCAAAAACACAAGTACAAAATAATCTAATTTCAGCATATCGTTCCCTAAATCACAGGTACCATACTATCCAATTAAGGCAATTTCAGATTAAATTTTATACTTCAAGGACAAATAGTGAAGTTAAGATATCAGAGAGTTGGGAATATTTAACCTAAGGGGAAAAAATAGCAGAATACCGGAAAAACTGGTACAACCATGTCTGCAGAATGGAATATGATAGGATTCCCCCCAAAATTATAAACCAAGAGGACTACGAAGCCCGGGAAGACCTGCTAGAAGATGGATGGAGCAATTTTAGTTTGGAGTAGGAACATTGGTCTAATTTCTGTTTGTATTATGTTGATGTTAAAGAACATTCACTGTGATGTCAAATCTATACAACAGGGTATACCTTCTCACTATGATTCCACGCCGCTCTTGTATGTATACACAGCATTTTTTTATATACTAGCCGCGCCACTGAAGTAACGTCGCATTTTCCTGTCATTGGCAGTTCAGCTCCCGTTTCAATGTGATAAAAGCCTTGGTTTCCTGCCCTAGTTTAATTATGTATCATATTACACATTAATAACATTCCAAATGTTGCTCCCGAATAACAGATTCGTTAGCAGTACTTAGATCGAAAATGTGTCTAAGAATGTACATTTGAAGCGGTATTTCCCTTTAAATACTAGCTGAAGTTGCCCGTGGTTTGACAGTTGATGTCTACAACATTTATTCTTAGGTTGCACTTACCCAATAGGCTTGTGTTTCTTTGGAGGCACTTAAAAAGCATTACACAAGATAGCTACATAAACAGAGTTAATTAAAACTGTCACGGCTCTAAAAAAGTAATAATATCTATTATTAACACAGGCCTGCAAAATTAACATTTTTTCTGCGTCATGGAGTTAAACAGGTCTCAAAACCTAATTTTGATATGCTGAATTCTAATCTGCTTTCCATTTTTTCATATCCCGTACCGTTTTGTTTTTTTGGTTTTTTTTGGCATGCAGAAAGGAATGTGCAATATTCTAGTTTTTAAGTACAATTTCAAATGCGTGAAATGCAAACTAAGAAATACTCTCAATTCCACAAATGTAACTGTTTACATTGAACTAGGAAATTTCAAACATTCCTTATGACTATTTTCTCCTCCACTTTGTTGAAAACGAATGCTGAGTTGACTTGCGTTTGTGATCCTGACGAGGACTGTCCCTAATAACAGTAGTCGGCCATCATGGAGACGTCACACCGACCCTGATACCTTGTTTCCATCTCTTTTATGTCCTGGTGGAATCTCTCCGTGTATTTCACTTAATGGATCCAACTTTTCCGGAACAAATTTGAGATACGAATGCAGAAAATGCAATTTTAAGCCCATATAGCATCCGAATGCCTTTAACTTTTGAGCATGGTTTTAATAATATGCTGTAATTGGTCATCTTTAACATGAACCAAAAACTTGTTTGTAACCTCTTTGAATGAATCCTAAGCTTGAAGCTCTATGTCTGTCATGTTTTTTCTAAAATGAACGTCCTTCATAAGTTTGCGAATCTGTGAGTCGTCAGAAATGCCTTCTTTCACTTTTGATGTAGACATCATTGGAAATTTCTGAATAAGATATTGGAAATATGGATCACGTTTGTCCAAAGCTTTGAAAAAATGCTTCAATACCCCTAATTTGATATGTAAAGAGGGTAGCCAAACCTTTTGTGGGTCAATCAGCCAGCTACTCAACACATTTTGTGTCCCTGGCACTAAATCTCTTCTTTTTGGCCAATTAGTTTCACCCCAGTGTCTTTCTCTGGCTCTAGAGTCCCATTCACACAAAAAGCACGGAAATTCTGTGTACCCTGCTTGTTGGCCCAATAAAATACCGCACACGTACCACTTGTGTTCAGAACACCTTTCAGATTTCTCTTATTTGTGTCAATAAATAGACATGAATTTTTAGCTTCGTAAGCTGTTCTAGACAACCTAACAAGTAAGGGATATCATAACAATACACTACTTCCCCTTCCTTTACAAAACTTTCTGAAACTCTTCTTCTCAATGTCCGTACCAGTGGAAAGTTTTTCAAGGTCCTAAAAGATTGTTTTCTTTCAGCCTTGAACCTAAAAGTTCACTTTTTTTCTTTGGTAACACCCAAATCATGAACCAAATCAGTTAATTCTGACTGACTGAATGGATATTTAATGTCATTTTCTAAGTCTGGGTACCAATTTAAATCATCTTCTACACTCGAAGTATCAGTACTACTCTTTGGTAATACCGTAGGTGGTGATGGAACAAGAACATCAGGACCATGAGGCACAGACGTAATTGCTGATGGCAAGTTTGCATATATAATTCCCACCTTGTTTGTTCTATATTACACAGATGAAAATGGCAGTTATTAAAATTATTTTGTTGTTCATGCCATACCATAGGAGCACCAAAGGGCGCATAAGAACGAACCCCCTTGAAACACTGTCTTAGATTTTCTACACAACTTTCACACACAATATGAAGAGCCAAATTCTTGTCTTGATCTCCTAATTTTATTTTAAAATAGGCCAGATACAAACTCTTGATAAATGTGGTAATGTTTCTTTTCTGCTGCTTTATAACATAACAACCACAGACATAACAGAAACTTTTAGAATTGTTCACGCAGTCCTTCCTAGGTATACCACTCGAACTTACCATTTTTTCCACAAATAAAATTCACAACTCAATACGGCTTCAAAAGAGAGCTGCTGAGAAGTTTAAAACTGTACTGAGGATTCTAAGATAGGTTCCTGTTGATATCTTAGGCAATAAATGTTTATGAGATAGGTTCAACATTACCTGTAAAACAGAGATAGGCAGCGATAGAACATGATGACATATGATTTAGAAAGTTTACATATTCTAATCAACCATGCTGTAAGTTGGACATTCAGTGATATTAATGCTAGTGTACTGAACTTTCAATTTTGTGTGGAAACAAAAATGTTCAAAATTTGTACTAGTACGCAAAACTATTATTTTCGAAATTAGAGCATCCAATTTGACCATTATGATAAAAAAAATTCCGTGCTGCAAAATCTTCACAGGCCTGTGTAATAATGATGATAAGAAAGCGCCATGCAAAAGCTCTGCTGAACAAGCACAAATACCACAGTTTGTTATGATGATATCTCGTTAAATGCAGCTGAGTGACGGTTCCACGCTGTTGCATTTGTAATGAGTCATCATTATTTATAGAGAAAATCTCGGCTGGGAAGAAATAATAGCACTTTAAGTAACAATATAATATTGTTCATTATCATTAACTAACCTACACTAAACCACTGAGAAAACACACGAAAGACAAAATAAAATGACGGCCATAGTGCATATATAAAGAAAATGGGAATAATAACATCAAAAGTTGTACTTCGAATGGTTTAAAGCTGTTCTTACCCTTGCCACCTGTCTTTTATGTCACTCAATTTTCGTTTGGATGCTTATAAAAGCATCACAAACTTTACATAGAGAAGGAAACCCGCTGCTTACAGAAAAAGAGAAACTACAAATTATACATGAATATCCGAACATTGCAGTGTGATCGCAGAATGAATGGATATGAACTTCGACTTATTTATTACCATTATGTTAACAATGTTTGAGCACCATAGAGACTTTTATAGCTATTGCAATTATGTTGAACGCTTTTGTGTTATTTTATATCAACACCCACTATATAAAAATATAAAGCTAAAGAAGAATAAGAAGTGTATTTTGTCTGCTTTGATGCTGTTGCTTTTATCACATTCCAATAACGTTAATTTTTACCAAACGATTATAGCTCTTTAAATTCGCACATTCATAGCCGCAGGTATCATTGCTGTTGTAATTTATTTACTGGTTGTGTTATTGCTCCATGATCAATGTCAGTGATGAGATCAACGAATAATAACTGAACCTGTTGTTCCTTTGTTATTTTGTGAGGCCGTGAAAGCCTAAGTAATTATTCTCATGTTGGTGATATTGATCTATTATTATCACTGAGGATCTAGAAAATATTGGGAGAGGAGCGGGAACTTTTGAGCGGTGTTTGGTGTGATTTTTCAAATATCGGGAGTAAAGCTAACTAATCCTAATTATTAGGCAGTTAAAATAATAATTAAGTAAATAGTTCTGTAATTTATTATTCAGTGTATAATATATTTCATTAATTCGTTTTGGCCTCGGATTTATTTCGTAAATATTTGAAATTTCTATCTTCCACTTTGGGGATTCGAATGGAGATTGAATATGGCCCAGAAGTACCGAATTTAAAAAATCAAACAAATAATTAAGGATGTGATGTGAATGAGATGGTAACTAATGTAAATACATCAGATAATAGGAAATTGCTGTATAATTATAAAGATTCTGGCCCTTTTGTTGTGAATTTAGTACGAGTTGATAAAAATGTTAACATGATGCATCCAATGAAATATGGAAAAATGGTCTATGAAAATGAAATGAAATCTAAATCTATTGTCACAGTAGGGAAAAATAAAATTGAAATCCATTTTAATAGCTTCCAAGATGCTAATAATTTCCTGTTATCTGAATTTAATTCGAAATACTCTGTAAAATCTTTTAACCCTAAATACAATATACTAATCAAAGGCATTGTTAGAGGTATTGATACAGATTTGTCGATAGATGAGATAAAACAAGTGGCTAAAACAAATGGTGATATAGAAATTGTCCATGCAAACAGATTTCAAAGAAAAAGTGCATATCCCAATGGAGACATACAATGGTTCCCTACTCAATCAGTTCCTATGACTTTTAGATCTCAGTTGTTGCCACAAAGGGTATATATTTATGGTGAGCTGCAAAGTAGACGAATTTAAAGAATCTCCTATTCAATGTAAAAAATATCAACAATTTGGTCATGTGTTTAAATTTTGCAGAAATCCTACAAAATGTGTAGCCTGTGGAGAAGAGCATACTCTTTCTGATTGTTTAGCTTCTGATTTTTACTGTATACTATGTAAGGGAAACCATAAGGCCAATAGTCATGATTGTCCAGTGTATAATTTTGAGCAGGAAGTCATAAAAGTAGTATATGAGCACAGAATGTCTAGATATGAAGCTATCAATACCATCAAAAATAAATCTTATGCAGATGTCACCAAAAGGACAAGTACTAATGATAATAACCTTACTTTATTTAGTTCAGTTGCCATTCAACGTCTTTCTTCTCCTCAAGAAATATCTGTTAACAGTACTTCTCAGTTTCCCCCTAAACTTCCTAGATTGACAAAAGAAACTCCAAAGAGGAAATTCCTAGACAATGTAAACATAAGTAAACAAAGTCAAAAAATTAATTTGCAATTATCTCTAATTTGTCCTAATGGTAGATCTCCATCCTCCTCTGTGACATACGCTTCAGTTACTGCTGTCAATAACTCAAATTCTCAGAAGACAGTCTTTAAAACATCTGAAAATTTGAGTTCTGTTAATACTAATGAAAGTATCTTTCAGAAGATAAATCCTTCAGATCCATGTTGCTCCCATAGTAATTCCAACAAGACTTCATCAACAAAAAAACAGAATGATATTTCATTAATGTAAGAATATGGACTTCTTGAACAAATCTAAGTCGATTAATATTAAGCAATTAAACATCATATATTGGAATGCTCAAAGTCTTAAAAATAAAAAAGATTATTTTTAGCGTATATAGTAAATCAAGATCTGGACCTTTTTTTTTGTCTCAGAAACATGGTTAAAAGAATGCCATAATATTCGTATTGCTAATTATAAAATCATACATTCAGACAGACCTATAATTGGTGGAGGAATACTAGCAGGAATTAAAAAATCAATTACTGTTAATTCATATGAAATTTTAGACAATAAAGATTATTCAATTCAAGGATATCAATGTTATAAGGCAATATTAAAATAATTTTCATTTACAAAAAACCAAATACAAATTTCTCGATTTCCTACTGGAAATATCTTCTTCAACCTCAATCTCATAACGATCGTTTGTTATTTGGCGACTTTAATTTCTATATTCCTCAGCTGGATAGGATTAATGGAATATTCAATCTGCCATTTGTTGATTATTTAGCTTCTCATAATATATTTTTATTGAATGATGGGATAACTACAAGAATGGGTACAATGGGTCAACACGATACCTCTCCTGATTTAACTTTTGCATCAGCTTGTCTTATAAATTTAATTCACTGGAAAGTAATTCATGAAACATTAGGAAGTGATCGTTTTATGATCTCAATTATGTTGGGAACTACATCACTTAACATTTTGAAAAGTAACTGGCTTTCAAGAAATATTAATATAAATTGGGAAAATTTTAAGATATTTATGCTGGAAAAATATTATCATTCTTTCCACGTCCCAACTAATTTTGTTTTTTCCTTTATTTATGAGGTATTAGATGAATACATTAACAAATTTCATCCTATAACAAATTTTAAACCCAAAAAGAGAAATAAACCTATGGCAGAATTGTAATTGTCAGAAACATATTGAAGAGAGAAAGCTTAGATGTTATAATTTCGTGAAACATGCTTATGATACAGTAAATTTAAATATTTTAATCATAAATTTGCAGAAATTAAACTTAAGAAGATCATAACTCTCATATATAGTTTATTAAAAGATAGAAAGATTCAACTTCATCCTAGATTTCATAATACATTACAACTCTTAACATCCTAAGGACTCCCATAAGGATCCCCTCTCAGTCCAATTTTATATAATTTATACATCTATCAATTATCTCTTATGAAATCAGCATCAACAAATATATTATTATATGCAGATGATATTTTTATATATACACATATCGATTTTAAAAAACTTAGAAATAATAATGAAGAGTTTGAGAATTTGGTTAACAATTGTATCCTTCAGTTAGAAGAATTGGGACTTAACATCAATCCTCAAAAGAGTAAATGGATAATATTTAAAAAGTAAGATTTGTACCCAATTTGTATCTGAAAGTACAAAATGAAATACTCCAAACAAATCAATGTATAAAATTTTTAGGAATTATCTTAGATCATAAATTGAACTGGAAAAACAATTTTAATTATATAGTTAATAAAATAAAAAGTATATCTCATATTTTCCTGTATATTTCTGGCTCTTCTTGGGGAGCTCATCCTTAAGCTATGATAATTTTGTTCAATAATCTCATCAGCTCAGTAATATCATATGGTTGTTTAATAACCCATTAAAAAGTTCTCTTCGATAACTTAACTCAGCAGTTTATGATGTTGCTAAAATAATTTTAGGTATCAGAGGTAATCCATCTACACATCTCACATTAAAAGAAATTGCATTTAAAAATTATCAAGATACACAACGTTTTTTAAATTATGAATTTCTCTCCAAATTATTTAATTGTTCTAAAGATAAACGTTTCCTTCTGTTGTCTCAAATTACTAACTCAATTCATGTGAAGAAATTAGAAAATCACGAATTTGGATCACAATTGGATGTCTGGACAGAATATAATTCATTATCAAACCTGGCAATCACTCCTCATCATCCTCGATACTGAGTTGACTAAGATTCTCTTAAACAATTTGGATATTGATACCAGTACTTTCTCCAATATAGAGTCATTTCACAATCAATATTTTTTACATTTTCTTCAGAAATTTCCTAAGAAGACAGGGAATTTATTCTTCACAGATAGTTCCAAAAAGTATCAGAAGGTCTGGGAGCAACTGTATATTATAATTTAAATGAATAATCAATTCTGATTAAATTAAATGATAAGTGGTCCATTTATTTGGCTGAAATGTTGGCCATCAAGAAAGTTATTCAAATCATCAGAAAACATAGATATAAATTTAATATTATATTCACAGATAGCAAATCATCTCTCCTGGAACTCCTAAATTTCTCTATTAAGAAAAATATTAGTCTTTTAGAAGTGGAAATCAAATTTTTGATTTATCAAGCTCTACTTGATAAAATAATAATCAAATTGATATGGATCCCAGGCCATAAAAATATTATTGGTAATGAAAAAGCAGACTCTTTGGCAAAAAAAGCAGGATATGAAGATTTTTCATCAGAACCACTTCCTTTTAAAGGATGCAAAAATCTTTATCCTTAATAAATGGTGTGATAATTATTCTCATAACTTGGATTCTTCTATGAAATGTTATATTAATAAACCTTGGTTCTGTAATATCAACATCAAGAAAGAAGACCTTAAGGTTACGTCCAAAATAAGATTACAAGTAGCTTATACACCAGATTTTCAATATAAATTAGGCAAAACTGTTAATAATAAATACTAATGTGGCAATCTTGGTAATTTAAAACACATTTTATTTGGATGTTCTTTTAATGAACAACAAAATAATAAATTGTTATTAGAATTGTACAAATTAGGTTCTTCTGGGCCATTAAAATCACTAATATAATACAATATGATCCAATTAAGGTTTTTAAAAAAATCATTACCCATATCCGTAAATGTAAAATCATATTATAAGTTAGAATTACTTAGCCATTTCAGTTTTTGGGAATAGTCAACTATTATTACGGGTAGGGTAATTAGACATCAAAGAGGATATAGTGTCTTCAGGACATCTCTAAATAAGAAGGAAGAAGAAAATATTGCGAGCTTTTGTAGGTAATACATAGAATTAGCTAACCTGTCGTGAGAAATGGGGTGCAATTTTGAACTCTAAACTAGAGAGTAATGCTTGCCACATGTCAAAGGCTATCTGTGCCAAGTTTGGTCGAAATCAGTGCAACTGTGTAGAAGCCTAAAGGAACACAAACGCATACATGACTTTTATGTATATTAAGATTTTGGATAACAAACACTGCCATAGGCAGTTGCAAAAATATGTGAAAGAATAGCTTGCCATAAAAATATTTACACACTTTTGGGGATATACTTGTCACCCTGCTATACCTAAACAGTTTGGAAAAAGCTATTTCACTTAAATTCTGGCTTCTGCTATTTGATAGCTTAAAATAAAGATAAAGTAAACTTTAAATTTCGCACGAAAATTTTACAGGTATGGGCGCCCAATTACCTTTCCCTAAGTTCTGTTACTCTGTTAAATTAAATGAAATTTTATTTATGACACTCTTGAACTACTATGGTCCTTAGCGTCCCCTTCTATATTGGGCATGAAAGAACAGAAATTTTGCTCAGAGGCCTCTTATCAGGCTTGAGTCTCTTTTACGTGCCATAAATCCATGACACAGGACCACCGGCTTTACTTTCCTTCTGAACGAAGCCATGCTAAGGATTTTTACGCCCGAAAAAATCCATCGCCCTCCGTCGGGTTTGAACCCGCGACCTTGGGAACTAGAGGCTAGCATGGTACCACTAGTCCACAGAGGATGACAGGAAGCTTTGATACCATATACTCCTATTTTTTGCAAAAAGAATAAATCTATCCAGAAAACACTATTTTGTTAAAAATTAAAATTCTATAAAATCGGGTTACAAAATCACAAGACTGATTTCATATCCACTCTATACTTTCAATCAGATGACCCTATCCCCCTCATCATTTTCACCAACAAAGGCACTTTCATTACTTTCTTTGGCATTTCTTCTAACCACTGAAGAAGAACAACTTCTTTCAACTAAAAATCATAACATACCTCTATAATTGATAACTTAGGTTTCTCTTCACCCATCCTAATATATTGTGACCTGGTAGCTACCCATCCCAAAGGATGGTGGTTTGATTTGTGAACATAGGTAACCACGTATTTACATTTTAAACTCTTAATTTAAATATAAAACTTTACAATAATTCTCGATTGAAACATTTATATAGCATTTTAAAATCATCATATGATTTAGATACATGTTAACTGAAAATCTTAAATAAAAGGTAAATCACTAATCAATTATTTATATTCTTGCATCATCCACATTGCTTCTTTTCCATTTTCACTTTAATTAACAAAGTCTTTGAAATATCACTTTTGACTATTTTCTTTACAAAATATTAGCGTTCAAATTGATGTGTATTTGCTTTATGTAATATTTTAACAATCAAAATTTGACACACTTAAATTTTCACCATAACATTCCCTTATATGAGTTTTCTACAAGTTTATGCATTTCCCATACTACCACCATTTTTCTTTGCTGAGTTTTCGTAAGTAGCCCTGGCAGTTTAAACTACTACAAAATATAGAAATAACTGGAACATCTTTATTGGGATTATGGTCTGCTCGACGATCCGGGTGGTTCCTGATAATCACAAACACATCATTCTCGGATAAGGCAAAATCTTGTAGAATGTCTTCTTTTGGCTCCTCCATCTAATGGCTGAATCCAACCATCTTTAGTAATATAGCAGTTCTCCAACTGGTAACCCCTGAAGTTTTCATTGTCGTGCCTAAATAGTCATTCTTTTAATGTTGCATCTTACAATTCAATGGCAGTCATCACTATCCATTTATGTAGCTGTGCTAATGCAATATCATTAGCCTGGTGACTGCAAATTCCACACAGATATATGGTTACTTTACGTCAGATTCCATACAAGTCTGAAATCATATTAATAAGTCTTGGATAGTCTATCTTTTAATGTCAACAGGTCTTCCCAAACAAAAAGTCTTGTATAACATCCTTTAAGTTGCCGTAATTGTAAATTATGACATACCAAAATGGCCAAGTAACTATATTCACTCTGTTCATTTGACAACTTTACTGCAATACACACGTGTGCCCAACTCTTGAACACTGTCTACGGCACTCATCACCCTGATCTTCTTGCTCTAACAACTGACATGCCACTACTCCAAGGCATTGCCTTGTAGTCCTTGCTCAGTTACATGAACTCAGCCATTACTGTGGCCTAACTGCGACTTGCTACTCTCTTGTTTTGCCCTGCTGACAATCTACATTATCAGTCTATCTTGTCCACTTGGAATGACATCCATTTGAGACTTCTGATTGTTTTGCCAAATTTATGCCACAACAAACAATTTACATGTGACAAATAGCAATATCGGCACAACTTTCTCTACCCTCTGTCGTTTATTAGTGGGTATATTCCTATTAAAGCTTATTTGTCATTCTACTTCAATTTGATCCATATAAAACTTTCAGAAACAGCTACATTATACATTTCATTATAGATACAAAATGAACAGATAAAGTCAAATGCTTAAAAACTAAACATTATATGCTGGCCTTAAAAATCCATAGGGTTTCCATGCAATTCTAGGAAACAAATGAAGTTGACAGGACTTTAAAAGACGGACCAAGTAAACACAATTCACAGGATTATTCACGGTTATCTCAGAAACAGTTTGTGCCACAAAAAAGTTATTTAAAATAAATAGTACCTTTTAATGAGATCTACAATTTTTATGTAGTATATTTTCGTCTTATAGCTTAACGTTTGCCAGTTATATAAGATTTTACAAAATTCCTGCTGAATGAACATGATCTAATAGGCTATTCTGAGAAAATTTAAGATACATATTTTTATCCATCTGTAATGTATGGTATTTTAATCAAAACGTTAGAGCCACTTTTTCAGAAAATCAAACTTTTTAAAAATGCTCAATGTAATGAGTAGTTCAGGTGGGGGATTTTCTTCAAAATTGTCATGTTACATCTTTTATTTTCATATTCCTACTTTAATGTGTACATGCCTGGTACCTTTCTTTGTATTGCCCAGCCAGTATACCTTGCTGGTCTTCACTTAAATACTAAGATGGGTAATTATTCAACTTTTTGTTTTTTTTAATTATGCTACTCATAAGCCCAGAAATGGACCTTTCCTTTGGTTCAGTGGGCTTCAAAACACATTTGCAGTAAAATCTTGGCATCAAATTTTTGGGCGAAATACAAACACTTCCTCTACTCACTATACATAGTGAAGAAAGCAATTACTAACATGTTACATGAGTGCTGCTGTCCACAAAACAATTACATACTTCTCTGAAATACAAACATTACACAAAATTAAAAGAGAAGTGACACAATCAAACTTAGTTCATTCTCAGCTGGAAAGGACATAAGAAAATAATTACTAAGTTTGCTTATTGCTTTATAACTTAATCAGTTAATGAGAAATGTCATCCTCCATGGTCTAGGGTTACCATGCTAGCCAATAGTTCCAGAGGTCAAGGATTCAAACCCAGCTCAGGGTGATGGATTCTTTTTGAGCATAAAAATATTGAGCATGGCTTCCTTTGAAAGGGAAGTAAAACCAGTGGTTCCATGTTGTAGATTTATGGCACATAAAAGAACTTCAAGCTTACTGAAGAGGTCTCTTACCCCCAATATAGAATAGGACCATAGTAGTAAAAGTGTGTCCATATATAAAATTTAATTTAATTTTAACTTAATGAGAAACAGAAAGAAAGAAAAAAGCTAAATGCCATTTGTTAATCCTTCTTTCTATTCCTAATAAATATAGACTATGGGAATTCAAAAAAATCTAATTTATACAAAACCTAATACATGGCTTTCTGCATTTATATAATTTCCAAGTTCCCAACAAAACCACTTAAACAACTTACACACTCGGAGACGTTTTGCCCTCATGAATCAAATTAACACCTTTAAAAGTAGCAAAAAGAGTGAAATGCTTCCCGCAACCATCCAAATCCAATAAAACTCAATTTAATTTTCCTCTAGATTATGTCTTTTGGAATCAGTTAAAAAGTCCTGATATTCGATGACCAGCAGAACTCTACTCACAAACCTAACATGGTGGCTTTTTGTCCTCTGAATTAATTTGTCTTTCAAACCTGACAACTGGGTAAAAGACTTTGTCACAAATATTACACCTGTGAGACTTTATTTCATTTCTGTCATTTCAAACATGCCTCACTAGTGTGGTTTTATGTCTTCATGAGTCAATTTGTGCATATTTAAATGGTGCAATTGAGTAAAATTCTTATCACAAATCTTACACTAGTGCGGCTTTGTGCCCTCATGAATCAATCTGTGTCTTTTCAAAACTGACAACTCAGTAAAACCCTTGTCACAAATGCAACACTTGTGTGGCTTTATGTTCTCATGAATCATACTGTGTCTTTTCAAAACTGACAACTGAATAAAAGCCTTGTCACATATGTAACACTTGTGTGGCTTTATGCCCTCGTGAATCAATCTGTGTCTTTTCAAAGTTGACAAATCAGTAAAAGCCTTGTCACAAACATTACACTTGTGTGGCTTTATGCCCTCATGAGTCAATTTGTGTTTTTTCAAATTTTGCAATCGAGTAAAACTCGTTTCACAAATGTTGCACTCATATGGCTTTATATCCTTATGAATGAATCCATGTTCCTTCAAACCTGACAACTCAGTAAAAGCCTTGTCACAAATCTTACAATTGTGTGGATTTATGCCATCATGAATCAATCTGTGGATCTTCAAACTTGATGGATCACTAAAAGCCTTATCACAAACATTACATTTGTGTGGCTTTATGCCATCATGAATCAATCTGTGTCTTTTCAAACTTGATCCCTCAGTAAAAGCCTTATCACAAATGTTACACTTGTGTGGCTTTATGCCATCATGAATCAACCTGTGTCTTTTCAAATTTGACAAATCAGTAAACGCCTTATCACAAACGTTACACTTGTGTGGCTTTATGCCATCATGAATCAATTTGTGTCTTCTCAAGCCAGACAAATCAGTAAAAGCCATGTGACAAGTGTTACACTTGTGTGGCTTTATGCCCTCATGAGTCAATTTGTGTTTTCTCAAATGGTGCAATTGAGTAAAACTTATGCCACAAATGTTACACTTGTGTGGCTTTATGCCATCATGAGTCAATTTGTGTGTTTTCAAATGCTGCAACTGAGTAAAAGTCATATCACAAATGTTACACTTGTTTGGCTTTATGTCATCATGAATCAACCTGTGTCTTTTTAAATTTGACAAATCAGTAAATGCCTTATCACAAATGTTACACTTGTGTGGCCTTATGCCATCATGAATCAATTTGTGTCTTTTCAAAACGGACAATTCAAAAAAAGCCATGTCACAAATGTTACACTTATGTGGTTTTATGCCCTCATGAGTCAATTTGTGTTTTCTCAAATACTGCAATTGAGTAAAAGTCATGTCACAAATGTTACACTTGTGTGGTTTTATACCATCATGAATCAAACTGTGTCTTTTCAAAGTTGACAACCGAGTAAAAGCCTTGTCGCAAATGTAACACTTGTGTGGCTTTATGCCATCATGAATCAATCTGTGTCTTTTTAAACTTGACAAATGTGTAAAAGGCTTGTTACAAATGTCACATTTGTTTGGCTTTATGCTCTCATGAATCAATATGTGTGTTTTTAAATTTTGCAACTGAGCAAAAGCCTTCTTACAAATGTGACATTTGTGTGGCTTTCTGCCCCTATGAATGAATTTGTTTTTTTTTAAGTCTGGCAAAAGGTTACACTTTGTGCCCTGGTGAATCATTTCGTGTGCTTTAAAGTTTTCCAATCCAGTAAAAGTATTCTCACAAATTTTACACTTAATAGACTCGATGCCTTCATGAAACAATTGGTGTCTTTTCAGAGATGACAAATGATTAAAGCTCTTCCCACAAACATTACACTTGTTTACTTCTTTACTCTCATGAACCAATCTGTGTGTTTTTAAATGGGACAAGTATTTAAAGCATTTCTCACAAATGTCACATTTGTACATTTTTCTGTACTCATGACTCCAGATTGACTTGCAGCTTCCTTCATTTATTTGTTTCAAACAGGAAGCAATGCCAACAATTTTCCCACTCTCAGGTGTTTCTACTGAAAACATATCTCTTTCATCTTTGTCTTGAGTCAGATATTTTCCAGCATTTTCACATTCAGGACCATCCTTTCTGATATGAATGTTTATGTCATTTCCTAAGTCTTCATTTGAGAATAAATCTGACGTATCACTGGTAACACCCACTTTGCATAAACTGAAATTTAAGAATAATATAATCAGCAATTATTGGAACACAAGGAAGAAAAGTAAGAAAAAAGTGAGTAGAAAAGAATCTTCATTATTTATTTGCCATATATACATGATCAGAGATAGAATTACCTCATGAAACACAGTAATAAGAATCTGTATGTGTTATTATGTGTTGAATTGCAAGTTAAATGCTTTTATTAATTTGAAACATTATAGTAAATGTAAGTGAAAAGTAAGTTTAAATTAAATTGAGTTTCGTTTATGGACGCTCTTTAACTGCTTTGGTCCTTAGTGTCTCATTCTATTTTGGGCATGAAAGACTGGTAATTTTGCTCAGAAGCCTCTTTATCAGACTTGAGGTTCTTTAACGTGCCGTAAATATATGACACCAGACCACTGGCTTTACTTCCCTTCCGAAGAAAGCCATGCTAAGGATTTTTATGCCTGAAAAAAATCCATTGCCCTGTGCCAGGTTTGAACCCGCAACCTCTGGAACTAGAGGCTAGCATGGTAACCACTATACCATGGAGGACGATGCGAATATTTAGTCTGTCTGTTTGAAAACATTATGGTGTATGCAAGTTTTAAATTAGTTGCCCTTATTTTTGGGGCAAAATATGTAATATAAGGGTCTTTATGTAATTGGTTATCCAATTTCCATTATTTTGCATAAAATCTGTATTTTTTGCCTCACTGATGACAACCAAATCAAATATCTGCACTTACTACAGTTTTACTCTTTTTACACGCACCTGTTATTCTTTTACAAAACATAAGTTAATCACTATTTAGTTCATACAAAAATGGTGGCATTAAAATTGGTCACACTCCACATGTTCAGAAAACAATTTCACATCTATCACTAACAGGGAATATGTAGAATGTACCTGCGCATAGTTGCTTTTACAACTTATAAGTTATACAACTTTGTGTTACACTCCTTATGTTCAGAGAATGGTTCAACTTTTAACAGTAACAGGAAATACAACAAAGTGTCTGGGGATAGTAACTGATATTACTTGGACAAATAACTGTGATGTACTCCTTATGTTCAGAGTTACAGTTCCATATTTAACAGTAACAGGAACAACAATGGGATAGTCACTGATATAACTTGATCAAATAACTGTAATGCACTTCTTATGTTCAGTCAACAGTTCTATATGTAACATTAACAGGAAATATGACAAGGTGTATAGGGATATTCACTCATACAACTTGATCAAATAACAGTGATACACTCCTTATGTTCAGAGAGCAGTTCCACATCTAACACTACAGGATAATAACAATGTGTCTGGGGATTATCACTCACACAAATTGATTAAATAACTGTGATACACTCCTATGTTCAGAAAACAGTTCTGTAACTAAAATTGACAGGGAATGACAATGTGTCAGAGGATTGTCACTCAACTCCTCCCTGCCCATTCTTCATCATCATAACAATACTCTTTAATCCCTATAGAGCAAAGTCTCTCCTAAGAGGAGAGTAGCTCATTATGTTGCTCCCACATGTGAGCTAAAAATGTGGAATTCCCTTGTGTTTGTCTTTGAAAGTTCATTGTCTTAAACTATATTTGTTTTTTATATTTACACACTTTTACTCCTTGGACCTCTGACCTTGAGTCTTATTGTTTTGTCACTTGACACTTATTCTCACTTTAATTTGAGTTGTTTGACATATGACACTTGTTCTATCACTGTCGCATTTAGTTATGTCTCATCTTCCTTCGTATGTGGTCGCGCTGACTTAGTTCCTGTACAGTTGTTCGTGGGCCTTCCAAGCATCACAGCTTCTTCCCATCCTAGTCCAGTTGCTGCTAGCATTCCTTCTCATTTCATCTGCCCATTTCGTTTTCTGTGTTCCCGGTCCCCTCTCTCCTTGGGTCCCTCACCATTGCTGTGTTGGTCCATTAGTGGTTGTTAAGCCTTACTCTGTGATCTGCCCATCTCCATTTCGCTACTTGTGCTGCAGTCACAGCATGCTTCACTTTTGTCCTCCTAATTTCTATGTTTCTCATTTGGTCGCTTGATGATATCTGTAATATCTTACTTTCCATCATTCTCTGAGTAACCTGTATGGAAGCTCTCTGTTATTTGGTTGTCCAAGTTTGTGCTCTATATATTAATGCAGGGGGGGATGCAGCTGTTTAAAATTTCATTTTTAGCTGTAGTATATATTAGGATGAAGCTTAAGCTACAAAACTTCCTGCACGCTAGCAGCTCCTTTTTATTTCTTTGTTGCTATTATCTTTAAATGACATGTTTTGACCCAAGTATACATATTCTTGGACGTATTGTAGTGCTTCTGAGTTCATCTGGATCTGGGTTTCTTCTCTGTTCATCATTACTTTCATTTTCATGGGATTTATTTGAAGGTCTACCTTATTGTATTGGGTCTGTAGTTGTTTTAGCATCCTTGAGTTCTTTTGCCAACTTCGCAAACAAAACTACATTATCCACGAATCTCAGGTTTTTAAGTCTCTTACCATCTATAGTTATCCTGTAGTCGTGCTAGTCTATTTGGTGGAACACTTGCTATAATAGGCAGCTCAACAATTTTGAGGATATTAGTTCTCCCTGTTCGAAGCCTTTAAATAGTGTGAATGGTGTGCCTTCTTCATACGTTTTGATCTCGGCTTTGTTGGAGTAAATCCTCGCTAGTAGATGTACATATTTTCTTTCTATTCTCTAATTCAGTAGTCCATCAAGTATACATGGATGCTATACACTCTTGAATGCTTTGCAATTCAGAGTCCTAGCCTGAATTTTTGTGACTTTTCTAGTATTTGGTTAGCTTTTACCTTATACTAAGAAGGATTTTGAAGAAAATTTAAAAGAAATTGGAAATCAGTGGACAAAGAATAAACCAGAGAACTTACCTTGGTGATTTCATGGAATAAAAGTCTTCATCTATTCCATCCTGTAAAACAATAATTCACATGTAATGAGACAGAAAGAAATATGGAAAATCCTTTTGTATAATCTACAAATAAGTAATCACTTTACATAAAAAGAATCAAATTAAGATAAATGATACTGTTCCATTAAAGCAGGCGAAAGCTTTGTTAAATTGTTAAGTTGTATTAAGCTGTGGATTTTCAAAAGTCTTGTTTCATTAACAGTTTAAATGAAAAATGAATTTACTTATTTGATAATTGGTTTGGTAACTTAAAGTTTCTCAATTATAATTAATTCGTCTGAAAATCTGTACATAGGCAAAGTAATTGAATGCTTTATTGGTTATGAAGTTGTATCAGTATGCAGCAGAATTAATTCCAAGTTAACTGAGTACTTCAACAAGAGAGTGAAATAAACAAAGGTGGTTTAAAGTTTAAAATGAAATGCACTATCACTCATTCTATTTCACTAATTGTTAGGACATGTTTTACAAACCCTCAATTGCATCCTCATCTCTCTTGAGACTCAGGATTTGTGAAACGTGCATTAACATTATAGAGAGTGGTTCCTCAGCCATCTGGCCAGTAGTCGCACTGTGTGTTTCGTGCGCAATCCCTCAGCTATCTGGCCGGTAGTCGTGATGCGTGTTCTGAGCGTTATATTCAGTGTATCTGTTTATTATTCTCATTATTGATACTGATATATTATTACTGATTTTATGATCATTATTATGATATATTGATTACCTATTGAACAAACATAATTACTTTTTATTTTATCACTACTAACCTTTTTCACAGTGTGTTGAAAGTGGTGTCCTTCGGAAGATAAACATTCTTGGCACCTTCTGATGAAATTACTATTCACATGCATAAGCTCTTGCTGCATAATTTCCCTAATTTCTGTTCTTATATTGTTTTTAAGATCGTCTATGGTGCGAGTATTATTCCTATAGACTCTATTTTTGAGAGTTCCCACAGTTAAAAGTCACACACAGTAAGATCTGGCGATCGAGCCTTTAGAGATTATTCTGTCATCAGAAACATTCTTGATGTCTTGCAAGGAAGTCATACGCAGTCATAATTGATGGACAATAGTCACTCTGTATGGTTTCAATTTCAACAGTTTCGTAGACCTATGTACTGAGGTTTTTGAAACACTGACTTGTTGTGCTACACGTCGTAAAGATTTATTTGGGGACCGTTTAAATGCTTCGCCAATTTCATCAAGTTTTTCTTCCGTTAGAACCCTTCATTTCTTTTTACAGCTTACAACATTAAATGATCCAATCCTCTTCACTTTATTTACTAGATATCTGTTTCTCTATTCGGAACTGGAACACCAGCAAATTTATCATGAAATGGCCTACATACCTGTCTACATGAGTCGGTTTTCACATAATGTCATACATAAAAAGCCTGTATTCAAGCGAAAATTTGAGCACCATTTCTGGGTTGTAATAATCTGATAATTTAATCGCACACAAATACCACGCATCTATACACAAGAAGCAATACCAGCTGACTGAAGCCTGCAGCCACACGTCCGATAAGTGGAAGAGCCCGTGGCCTTGAATTCATTCAGACGTGTCGCACAAGACTGCCGTGCAATTCCAGCCAGAGTGCTGAGGGATCGCTCTGTATAAATTACTGAACAGATTGAGTAATAGTGTGAGTGATTTTAATCTTTATAATTTAGCTTCCCTGTGAATGGTCCAAAAATTAAATAATTGATAAAAATTTAATTTGTTGAACACACTTCTCTCCTCCTCCCCAAGTCATTTCAGGGCAAATTGCAGATATTTTCGGAAAGTTGAACCTTCATGTCACCAATTTCATTTATATTAGCTTAAGATATTATTCTGTTAGGCAAAAAGTGATGTACATGTTTGTTTTATAGTCTCCATTTTCATTACTTTCGTAAATATAAACCATTAAATTTTCTGATATTTCGAGTGCATCATTCTATATAAATATGGATACATCTGGTATTATTTATCAGAAAATCTTTGGCACATTCTCAATGTTGAAACACATACT